>WNGS01165503.1:4396112-4413364 GCA_020271785.1 Procambarus virginalis | reverse complement strand
GGAAGCAAGGAGAGCCTGGGATGATGTGGGAAAAGGAGGGAAGAGTCTATGTATGGACAGCGTGCGTATATGATCGGGAGATGTAGGTGGCGTAATGGGGAGAACGATGATGGGCTCCCATGTAGCTATGAAAGAGCCAATTGGGCTCTATCATAGCTTCATTTTAAACTGTTTGTTGAGTCTTCCTCCGCCAAATCACTACCTAGTGCATTCCATTTGTGTATATGTGTATTTACAATGCATATTTACTATTTGTGCCTGCAGCATCGAGCTGTCTGCTCTTGGACTCGCCCTTTCTGACCGTCAGTTGAATAATGTATGACTCGCACCTAGTTTTACTCTGCCTATTTATATTTGCCTCGAAGGGCGAGTTACTGGACAGCGCCACTCATCCTGTGAGTGAACATACCGCTATAGCAGAATGCATGGCACCCCCCCAATAGGAAGAAAAACCCGCTGAGTTTTTCATCCTGTCACTTATACCCAGACAGAGCTGGGACTTGCTTAATTGTCTCAAGTGAACAGGTTATCAGACAAGAAGATTAACATTCACCAACCCTAAAATTTACGTTGTACTAATTTACACACATTACCTCTGTCAAATGTACTGCATATATTTCTCTAGTACACACGCACACACATCGTTAGGATGCAGCCCATAGAAGCTGTCAACTGTCAGGTACAAATTACAGCAAGATGAACAGGTCCATCAGGAGAAAAAACTACCCATTGTTTCTGCCCTCGCCGGGAATCGAACCCGGGGCGCTCTTAGAGGACTACTACCCCCGAACGTTGTTTGTATGAAGGAAGGAGGCCTCGAAAGCATATGTATCGGGGATAAGAAACTAAACACATTCGCAGGGTGAAATTGTCAGGGTTGGCTAGGAATTAGGCCAGCGTGGAGTAGGTGTTGTAGCTTCTCTAAGACTAACTACAGTTTTATGTGCCTTTGTATAGTTTTCTAAACATGTAAACTGCTTTGTACCGCAGAGTGCCTATCAGGTATCAGGTATATAAATTATGTACTCCAAACTTCAAATGAAATATGTTGCTTATGTATCATTACACAACAGTGATGGCAAGAAATATTAAATATATATTTAGCAACTACAAATCAGTTGCTCTGTTTAATTATTGAATTACCGAATGATAGTTTAAATATTATTGATTATGAAAATTGGGTTATACAGAACCAATATCATATCACATTTCTTCGCTTTGGCCATATTGGTTAGTAAAAAGTAATTTTAAACGTTTAAAAAGAGAGAGGAAATGAATTCCTTTAAGAAATCTTTAATGAAAGAATGTTTCACGATCAGAGTGAGTGTAATTTAGAATATTTAGATTAAGCCATCTATGCCCATGAAATGCCCAAACCCTGCCCAGTGTTCCCAAGAAGGCCTAGCCGTCTGCCGTCGCTATAAGGAAGTTGGGAACTCTGGCTGATCAGAGGGATCGGGTTGAAAGAGTCCGTGTTTCTCCTTCAGGTGACTCTTCCTTTTATCTGGCCTGGAGAACTCTTTCCCACACACGGGACAAGGAAAGCGTTTGGGTCGGCCTTCGTGGTACAGGTAAGCATGTCGTTGGAATGAGTACGATGTCTTGAAGGTCTTCGGGATTTGGATTCGTTCACACTCACTGCATTTGTATACACCATCTTCAAGTCTGCCGTAGCGCATGAGGTCCAGCCCTCGGACCTTGATGCCCATCTGAACCCCAGAGGCGGCCTCTTCTGCCGATATCACTGTTGGTTCGGGAAGGTCGATGCTTACCGAAGAAGTTAGACTAGGACCGCTCCCGAGTCCCATCATGCCGCCCATACCTACTCCCCCACCGACACCAAGGCCTGGAAGTCCGACACCAGACTGTAGCAGCGAGACGCCTGGGGGAAGCACTAAGGCGTTGGAAGTAGGTGGCATCATATGAGGCAGCGATCTTAGAGGGTCCATACCTGTGCTACAGACACTTTCACTCACACAAACACCCTCCTGGTCGGACATGGGCTGACGACCACAAACAGGGTCAGCAGGCCGCCCTCGAGTCGAGTCCCTCCCACAGGATGTAGCTCTTGATAGGGCCCGAGGACCTGGCGATGGGCGTGGCCTGACAGTGGATGTTTCCCTGGAGCGACACATCCTGACGCGCCACTCTGTAGAAGAACACTGGTCAAGGCAGCCCCGGGGGATAAGGGGTTACCGGGAAGGAAGCTGAAGGAAGGAGAACGAGACAAAGAAAAAGATAACGATGAAAGAATGCCCTGTTGGAGGAAAGTCGGGAAGTGAGCCATTAATAACATGCACAGGATTTACCATGAACATTTTATAAGATTCTCTAATGAAATATAATTAATTGAAATAACGAGACAAATAGTAAATCAGATGATAAATATTCTAGATTTAGCTTACTCTAAGTGAGTGCATTCATTTACGTTTTTGTACTAATCAAAATTTTTTTCCAAGTACGTTCCACCTCATCTAAATGAGTTGTCAACACAGCTAAGATGACATCAAGATGAGTGTTGTGTCAACACAGCTAAGATGACATCAAGACAAGTGTTGTGTCAACTTAGCTAAGATGGCATCAAGAGAAGTGTTGTGACAACACAGCTAAGATGACATCAAGACGAGATGGAGCGTGTTGGAAAAACAGTCAACGATAAAAAAAGCTTGTTGGGAAAATTTTGAATCTGCCGTAACATGATTTTAATAATTAACATTTAAATTAACGTTAATTTAAACAAATCAGTGTACATCATTAAAATTAACGTGGATAAGAGAAATTGAGAAGTATCATGGTATTTAATGAAGATAGAGAATTAATATAACAACACAATTGGTCACCAGATGATTCTCTGTTAGGATGAACGAATGGAGTATTAACACTCGAACTGTTTCACTGTTAATATCATGACCAAACAGGAACCAATCGAAATTCTAACTCAACAGTAACAGTCCACAATAATATATTAAGACTTTCATTTACCAATAATATGGCTAATATTTTTCTGATTTTAAAGGGTTTCAACATTTATTTTGTTTTTAAGAATTTAGAAAGGTTATTACAACCTGTCATCCAAAACTGAGAGTACATGTAATATCTATGGATGGAAGTATAAAATATGAACTGTTGCAAGCAAAAAGTCAGCGTTTCGTATTATTCATTGTGTAGCATGTAGCGTCCGAGAACGAAAAACAAACAATTCAGACTTCCTGAACTTAGAATTGTACATATAACTACTAAATTGGGGCTAAGATTGCATATGTTGGCCAAATGTTATTCACTTAGACCTAGAAAAGGCTAAGATAACTTTCTGTTCACTATTTAAATTTTATTAATTCCTTGTGAACTTCAATAGAAGAAAAACTGATATCTCTTAGGGAATACAACAATCCCTAGTTGATACATTCCATCCATAGTAGCTACTGGGTCAATAGTTTTCGAGAAAGTATTTGAATAGTAATACAGAACCCACCAGCTTGTACATGCGTTTGGAAGGGTTATGAAGAGTGTATATATGGGGAAAAGGATATGGATTTCGATTCAGCATTAAACAACACAAACAGCATTAGCAATGGTTACTTAGTTATATGCCTGAGAGATGAAGCACACTGTATATACGCCTGAGAGATGAAACACACCGTATATAAGCATGAGGGATGAACTATACTATATACGCAGTAGAGATGAAACACACCGTATATACGCATAAGGAATAAAGTACACTCGCCTGACTGTAACATTGTAAAATTTTAACCTCTTGTTAATCAGTAATGGAAAGAAGTATTGCTGAACGAATTATAGTCAAGTTTAATGAAAATCCTTTAAATATTTGCCTTGTATTTTCCAATCAAATTTAATGCTCTTTGGAAAAGTACAATTTAATATTATTTTGGAATTAAATAATAGCTTAATGTATCAAAATTTAATAAAAATAATCCTCAAGTTTATTTGGGAACAGTATTGTTGAAATTATTTAAAAAGATCCCTGTTCAAAATCTGATTTCAGAATCAAATTATACCAAACTGAGAATAAGTCATCTTAACATTGAATTTTTCTTAAATAAATTAGGAACTAAATAATGAAATTAAAGCCAAAATAAGTAAACGTTTGTTTTCCATGCACTGAAGTATTGAAGACATTATCGTTACTTAGTTTTACGTCAAGAAATAATAAATATACATTCACCTAATGTTCACCAGTAAAATTTATATTACAATTATGAGAATTTAAATAATTTTTAATTTAAAATGAGTGAGTTTCTAAAGCATTACAGTTGTGAAGTATTTCATATCCTCTTTATCATACTGGCTTAAATTTTATTTTTATAGTTAACATGCAGGTGGAATCAGGCAATTTTTGGGTTCTGAACCTTATATCCCGTCATGAATATGTGGTAGCGTTTGGACGTCGTGTCTTGAACCTCGGATGCCAGATCCACTACGTAGGCTGGAGATGCATTGATAACATCGTTGCTCTTATGTCAGGCGTCATTTACCCAACCTGTCCTCTTAAAAGTAACGTCGCTTTTGGCCGTTTGCCCGTATGGCCGAAAGTGGATGTAATTTGGAAATGAAAAAAAATGAAAATAAATTTGGGATTTTTTTTTCAACAACAGTAAGTTATGGGTCCTCTGATAGGTTAGGTGGGCAGGAAAGTCTTATAAAGTTTCAAAACGTTATGAAAAACGTTAATTGAAAGTTTCCTCTTCTAACCTTACCGAGTAGGCCGGACGACTCAAACAGAAAACGAGACAGTACGTCACTTTTGTGAGTCGATTTCATTTCAAATTACTTCCAAATTTGGCCATAGTGCGCATACCAGCCAAAAGTGATGTTATTTTTTAAGAGGACGGGAATGCTGCAGCCCTTGAGGTTGTTGTTTAGAAATATTTTTCATGTGAAAGCAAATCGTGTAAATATTTATAAAACCGTAAAATTTGTTCTGGTACTGGCTATAACTTTGGATTTAGCCCTCTTAAAGCAAAATACAACTTCATATTACAATAAATTACAGGACTAAATTGTTATATTTTTTAAAAACTCTTTATCGTACAAAACTAACTATTGAGTTATAATTTTTCATAATGTATAAGTAGAGACACAAAGTAAATAACTTTTGGTTTTCAGACACCGACACCCAACTTTAAATTAAAATTTTACCATGAAATGTTTTTATTTAGTGGCTCATTCGCAGATATTTTAAGGAATTATTTACAGATGAATAGCGAAGCGGCACCATGAATGATGGTGCTGTTAGATATCTGTTATATACAATAGGCAGCATCATCTGCAAGAGTAAATATATTGAATCGTTCCCAGATAATCAATGCTGATGCATAACTCTACATGGCTTGTCATAAAACGGTCAATGACTTAGAGCCAGAATTCCCAGACTCTTTACAGTCATCACCCTTTTTTCTTAGAGCGTCCTTTTAACCGCCCCCCCCCCCTACAGTCAGTATTAAAAAAAATAGCAACATAAATTTTATTGTTGTAATTATGTTGTTTTCTTTCTTTGAGTATCATAACCTGTATACTGTTTCAACTTATGGTCCCCAACATATTGACAAAAGGCCCCTCAGGGGGGCTATGGTCCCCAGTTTGGAAACCAGTAATCTAGAGGAAATACTAGACAAAGATGGAGTGAAATGTAACTTGATGAAGAGGCCAGTGTAAGGGCATATATTTCTTTGGTCAATTCGCCTAAATACTCTCTATTAATAACCAAACTGCCAAGAGTATTGCTCATCAGCGAGTGTAGTTAATCATAAATCTATTAGTCAAACTTTAAACATAACAACAATTGCAATTATAATGTACAATGTTACAGATAATTTCCTAATGCTTTCAGTTGCTACTCCCAAGCAATGAAACTAACCAAAAATACATCTATCTTGGTGAACATAATTCAGTATCAGTTCACAGGTTGATTGAGTTATGCCATCTAGACAACTAATTCGACGAAGTTAACTTGGGTTACAAAAGAAATGGTTACTACAATTCAAGGTAATTGAGGTAATAAAGATGGAAATTGAAAAAGGAAACCAAGAGGTATCTACATCATAATGGGGAAAGTAGCTATAAGCCTCGAAGAGGGAAAATGATATATGAGTGGAATGTTATTTGGGCAAAAGAATGATGTTTGTATATTCCGTTACGTTACGTTACACTATGTAACAAGAATAACAGTAATATTATATGTTGAGTGTTATATTGAATCCCAACACTAATTCCAGAAGCACACAAAATCAGCACATCCTCTCGTGTTGTCTTGTTTCACAAATGATGTACTAAACTGCCAGATCCTTGCCTAACCGAAGACCACAATACATAGAAAAGGTGGGAGTTTGTGAGCCACTATGATTTATAAATCACAACATCATGTTTTGTCCGCTGGAGATTTTGACTTCAAATTCGATTGATTATTGGAGAGGACTGGGAACATGAACAGGTAATATCAGCAGTGTATGAGACGTTGACAAACATTATAACTACGTTTAGAAACATAAATCAAGGCTCTTTTAAGGCAATTTGCACAGCCTTAATAAGACCATTACAGAAATATGAGTTACAGCCCCGCTCCTTTACGAGGTAAGTCCACAACGGGCTCACCATAGTCCGTGCTACTTGGAACGTTTTGTTCCGAGTAGCCGAATCTAAAACAACAACAACAACATAAATATGCAGCACCCCGGGGGGGATTATCAGGGGAAAGCGCCAAGTTATTACGACTATATAACACTGGGAAGGGACGGGGGAAGGAATGGTGCCCAACCATTGGATAGTCGGAGATTGAACGCTGATCTGCATGACGCGAGACCGTCGCCCTGCCCACCGGACTGGGTGAAGCTTAAGATGAGCTCATATAGGATAACAGCTGTTAGCTTGCAGTTTCATTGGAATCATCAACAGCATTTCTAATAAACCCTAGTCTTAGTTATATGCAAAAATGTTTGCAACCACAAGGTGCTCAACTATCAATTTTCTCATAATAGATGAAAATTTTTCATTAACATCCAGAATCTGATAACTCAATCAGTGGAATTGATAACTCATTCAGTGGTTATCAATTCCTAGATTAACTCCCATATGGAGCGTGTTAGCTGAATAAATTAATAGGTGTCAAATCTGGTCAACCATTCATTTGAAGGCACCGGTACACAGTTGGCTCCGGTTTCATCCAGCAACATGATAATTAAGTATTTAAAGTTTAATCGTAATGACAACTGTTTTTGTGTTCAATTAAATCAGTTTCTAGGGTCAGGCTTCAGATGAGCTGATGTAGGATAATAGCGTCAAGCTTTCAGTTTTATGAGGAAATTGAATACAATTTTTATGACCCGTAGATTTAGAGGCATTTAACTCATTGGACTCGTTTTATCCAGATTTAAGACTAAAATTATTAGGCAGAATGATTCCTGTAGATTATTTTAAGAAGCATCTGCGGCATAACTCGGTTATTTTTCGGCCACATGTTATTCGGCCACAACTGCACGAAAAATGACGGGTTGGATAACAAGAACTTTTCACACTAGAGATGCTATACCGATGATGATACTTTTCAAAACGCTGGTGCTCTCTAGAGTGGAGTACTGCTGCACAATGACAGCCCCTTTCAAAGCTGGAGAAATTGCTGACCTGGAGAGCGTGCAGAGATCCTTTACTGCTAGAATCCACTCGGTAAAACATCTAAACTATTGGGACCGACTAAAGAGCCTAAATCTGTACTCCCTTGAGCGCAGGCGGGAGAGTTACATAATAATTTATATATGGAAAATATTAGAGGGGCTGGTCCCAAACCTGCACACAGAAATAACATCACATGCAACCAGAAGACATGGCAGGATGTGCAGAATACCCCCGTTGAAAAACAGAGGTGCAACTGGTACTCTGAGAGAGAACTCCATCAACATCAGGGGCCCGAGACTGTTCAACACGCTCCCGCTACACATAAGGGGCATAACTGGCAAACCCCTCACAGTGTTCAAGAGAGAACTGGATAAGCACCTCCAAAGGATACCTGATCAACCAGGCTGTGACTCGTACGTCAGGCTGCGAGCAGCCGCGTCCAACAGCCTGGTTGATCAGTCCAGCAACCAGGAGGCCTGGTCGATGACCGGGCCGCGGGGACGATAAGCCCCGGAAGCACCTCAAGGTATACTCAAGGTAGGTAAGGTAACATATCCTTCAACGGCCCACTTATAAATTTTTCTGGTGCTCTTTAGGAACTGGACTGCTGTTAACACCGTCACTGGAATAAATATTTCGCAAACAAATAATATCCTTTTCTCTGATATGAATCACCCATCCTGTAAACACCATAATCTCTTTTCACAGGTATTTACTTATCAATTGACACTTCAGTTTTGCCTGAAACATCAACTTGACTGTGTGGAAATACAACTTAAGAGTGAATGATGTTTAAAACGTGTATCCGGGCTACACGATAGAATAAAACAACTAGTCAGCACAACAAAAAAGCAGGAATAACTCCATTTGTATACTTCGAGTTATTGATGAAGTATTGCACAAAAGAAGTTTTCTTGAACATTTTAAATCCTATTGAAATCATATTTGTTTTACATGAGATATGTGTTGAGAATGATTTTGATCCCTTCCAGCACCTGGATCTGTGCAGATTTCTTTAATACTGTGATAGAATTAGTTTGTTAGTTGTCTTTCAAATTGTACACATCTTATTCAACTGCTAGTTTAAATTGTCTCCTGTGTTTTATAATGTATCAACTGATATCGAAAAATTTTAAACAAATATTTTTCAATATTTGCTATTTAAAATTTGTGTTCTGTTAATTTTTCTACTGCTGTTGTCATTACTACTGTACAATGCCTCAAAAATATATATCACTATTAAAACTATAAGCTACGGGTTTTATAAAATATCTAAAAGTGATTTACACTGTTATACACCTGTTGAGTATAGTCAGAACTGTAGTGACATGTCTAAGTAATTATTAATCACGTTTGGTTATTCATAAAATGGTTAACTAAGATTCAGGCACTCTGACGCTCCATTTCTTTTCGATTGAAAGACGATCTGTGATTATTAGTCTGTCAAAGGATCAATGACGTAATGCAACATTGTTGCAAAAGAATGACTATGCTCAGATTTTTGGTAATTTTGTAGAGCCTTTTGAATGAAATATTGAGCACATATTTTGTGATCAACCTAGCTCGAAAAAGTTATTAAATTGTTTATTACAGTTATCATAATAGACTATTTCATAAAGACTTTATAAAGCTTTCATGTAAAGTGAGACTTTATTTCATAGAGTTTCACCCACTGATATATGTTATTCGTGTTGATAAGTATTATGCAAAGTTTCAGCATGATTCGATAATATTTAATGGTACCGCCAGGCTAGTGATATATGCCGGATGTTATAATGGAACAGTGTATCCACAACAGCCAGGAGGGAGCTACAATTAATGCATTATTTTAATGCGGTCTCCCAACTAAAAAAAAATTACAAACTTAATCAAATTAATTTTATTATAATTATTTTTAATGTGAAACCAGATTCAGTTTCAACAACTTTAAGAAGATCAGCAGCTGCTCCTTGTTCTGAATTAAGAGATCTCTTTCTGAGTTATCGTTGACAATAGTCATCGTTTCAACGAATACCTTTATTTTCTCGTAATCATCCCTGTTCATTCATTTTACAGGATCTACTTCGAGAAAAAAGGATAGAGTAGATATCTTCTCGAAGATATCTGCTGTGACAATGTGACCTGTGACAAAGTATGTCAGTTTTATCTACAAGGTTATAATGTGATTCAGTGTAATTGGTTGGTCTGGTATCTCTGACGTAGGTCTCTCCAATATTTGAACATCTATCACTTCACTGGAAAAGTTACAGAAACATCTAAAAATAAGTGATACAAGTTCTTCATTTTGATTCCACAGGTAATGGAATATAACTTTGCTAGCTGTTGGTGAAAGTTCTCTATTATCATATTAGTGTACATAGGACAAATTACTTCTTGGTGAAGAATGTACAACGGGAACCGTAGACCATCATGTTAACAATAGCTTTGATCTGGTGAAAGAACACCCCCTAGATTAATCATATATAATTCTAATATTTCACGATAATCGGCTCCTGGATAACTTTTGTTCTGTTTCTCTTGGCACAAGATCAGGATTTCTCTAAATGGAATGATCGTCTTTTCAATCTCGCATTTTTATTATTAATAACTTTCCAGGAATTTTGGAATTTAGAATATGAAAATATCTGGTTGGAACACCTTAGTAATTTTGATAGACGCTTGATATAATTTATTATTTTTGATAAAGTTAATATACGATTATGTCTAATCAGAGTAATTCATTAGGTCTTATTGCAGTGAGGATGTTGTTTACATTCCCTGCCCCACAGGATGATCATAGATAAGAAAAAAGGTCCAAATTTCATACATTAGCATTTAATGATGTAACAGTATAATATATCATAATTATTCATGTTTTAATTTATGAATATGTATATGCAATTTGTTATCGTTCAATGCCACACCAGAATAGGGATGGATTCATAAAAGATGTTGTGAAAACAAAGTTTTTGCTTTCTTTCCCGCTCTTTTCTCAATTTTCATTATTTTTTCTTCTTAATATGTACAAGTAAATTTAGGAAAAATGGTTAGGATGTCTTCCAATATACCAGATTCAGTGAAACAGTACTGACTGTACTGTACATAGCTGACTGTACATAGATGTACATAGCTGACTATACAATAGGCCAGGTCTGAAATATTTTTCAGTTTCACTTCAATAATGTAGTGTCATGTGAAAGACTTAACTTTTTGCCACGAGGTAGGATGAATATTCTGGTAGTGGCTCAGCCTCATTACTTGCCAGATGTGCCTATAGCAAGACAAATTCGCACAATGACTACATCACATTGCCTGGTNTATATATATATATATATATATATATATATATATATATATATATATATATATATGCAAACAAGCTTGAATGGTCCTCATGCCAATATGCAAGTTAAAGCTCCACACCCAGAAGGATTCGAACCCAGACAGCCAGGAGCAATATGCATCTTGGCGTACCTCGTACCTTAACCGCTAGACCACACTGACTACAAAAATCTTGGTAGTCGTGTGACTATTTATCTAAGATCCGACAGCACTCGGTGGTCAACTTGGGCATAAATATTCTATCGAACAGAATAGTCAGTGTGGTCTAGCGGTTTTAGGTGCCAGGTATGCCAAGGTGCGTAGTGCGTTGACCAGACCACACACTAGAAGGTGAAGGGACGACGACGTTTCGGTCCGTCCTGGACCATTGTCAAGTCGATTGAGAATGGTCTGTGAGGTCTGGTCAACATACATTAGCCACGTTATTGTGACTTATCGCCTGCGTGCGTAGTGCTCCTGGCTGTCTGGTTTCGAATCCGTCTGGGGCGTGGAGTTTTCCGTTGCTTATTGGGACCATTCAAGCTTGTTCGTATTTATGTTGCTCTCGTGGCCCCACAAAGTGAGGTGATTTGATGAAATATCTATGCCCAAGTTGACCACCGATACAGGACTCCCACTACAGGGAATACGACACAAAATGGGATACGATGGCAGACCCAGCACTCAGACCAACCTTGTTGAAAGCCAAGAAACAATCCAGCTGAGACAGCCCTATTGTAGACAAAGAAGCCACAGCTTTGCTAGAGGCAGCAACAACCCCCAGTGTTCAGGCACACCTCACAGCTGTGCAAGGCCCCACAGGCACGGGACTTTCTTTTGGCGGTCCCTATGTCTGCGACAGGCACACGTCTTGATCTGCAGCAGCTCCGTATTGCAGTTGCTCTCCGCCTTTCTGCCTCTATCCACACTGTTCATTGGTGTATTTGCGGCGAGGCAGAGGCAGACAAATATGGACTGCATGGCCTGCACTGTGGAAAATCTGGTGGTTGGCCAGTTCTTTTCCGATACACTCTGGATAGAGTGTATCGTGATCCAGATTGTACCCCTGTAGACATACCAGAGAGCATACTGAGGAAGTTACTCGAACCCTGCACTAAAGAGGCCCCTTTCTTGAATCCCATTGGGCACAAGTATAAACAAGAAGATGGGGATGCCCTTTGTTCTCCTCTATGTGTCCTATTTGCCAAATTCTACATAGGTACCACAGAGGAGAGGGTCATAGTTGACATGGACTTGAAACCAGCCATATACTACAGGTACGTTGACGACATTTTTATGCAGATACCTGATGTCAGACGTTTGCAGCAGTTGAAAAAGGCATTCGAGCAAAATTCGGTGTTAAGTTTCACTTACGAGATGAAGAGTGAGGGGAAGGTGCCCTTTCTAGATGTAACAGTGGACTGTCCTCGTGTATTCCAGAGTCCTCCCACTAAGGTGGACTGTCCTCGTGTATCCCATAGTCCCCCCACTAAGGAGGACTGTCCTCGTGTATTCCAGAGTCCTCCCATTAAGGTGGACTGTCCTCGTGTATTCCAGAGTCCTCCCAGTAAGGTGGACTGTCCTCGTGTATCCCATAGTCCCCCCACTAAGGAGGACTGTCCTCGTGTATCCCAGAGTCCTCCCACTAAGGAGGACTGTCCTCGTGTATCCCATAGTCCCCCCACTAAGGTGGACTGTCCTCGTGTATTCCAGAGTCCCCCCCACTAAGGAGGACTGTCCTCGTGTATCCCATAGTCCCCCCACTAAGGAGGACTGTCCTCGTGTATCCCAGAGTCCTCCCACTAAGGAGGACTGTCCTCGTGTATTCCAGAGTCCTCCCACTAAGGTGGACTGTCCTCGTGTATCCCATAGTCCCCCCACTAAGGAGGACTGTCCTCGTGTATTCCAGAGTCCTCCCACTAAGGAGGACTGTCCTCGTGTATCCCAGAGTCCTCCCACTAAGGAGGACTGTCCTCGTGTATCCCAGAGTCCCCCCCACTAAGGAGGACTGTCCTCGTGTATTCCAGAGTCCTCCCAGTAAGGTGGACTGTCCTCGTGTATCCCGGAGTCCTCCCACTAAGGAGGACTGTCCTCGTGTATCCCAGAGTCCTCTCACTAAGGAGGACTGTCCTCGTGTATCCCAGAGTCCTCCCACTAAGGAGGACTGTCCTCGTGTATCCCAGAGTCCTCTCACTAAGGTGGACTGTCCTCGTGTATCCCAGAGTCCTCTCACTAAGGAGGACTGTCCTCGTGTATCCCAGAGTCCTCTCACTAAGGAGGACTGTCCTCGTGTATCCCAGAGTCCTCTCACTAAGGAGGACTGTCCTCGTGTATCCCAGAGTCCTCCCACTAAGGAGGACTGTCCTCGTGTATCCCAGAGTCCTCCCACTAAGGAGGACTGTCCTCGTGTATCCCAGAGTCCTCTCACTAAGGAGGACTGTCCTCGTGTATCCCAGAGACCTCTCACTAAGGAGGACTGTCCTCGTGTATCCCAGAGTCCTCCCACTAAGGTGGACTGATGAGAATATCATATGATAAATGTTTTCCCAAATTTTTACATCAGCCTTGAGTTACCTTGAGGTAACCAGCTGAAGAATGTTCTTCCTGATCTAAGTAAAGGTCATTTATCAGGTGGGAAATGTTCATCCTTAGTTGGAAAATGTTCATCCTCAGCTGGGAAATGTTCATCCTCAGTTGGGAAATGTTCATCCTCAGTTGGAAAATGTTCATCCTCAGCTGGGAAATGTTCATCCTCAGTTGAGAAATGTTCATCCTCAGTTGGAAAATGTTCATCCTCAGCTGGGAAATGTTCATCCTCAGCTGTGAAATGTTCATCCTCAGCTGGGAAATGTTCATCCTCAGCTGGGAAATGTTCATCCTCAGCTGGGAAATGTTCATCCTCAGCTGGGAAATGTTCATCATCAGCATTTTTTCAGGAAGTCAGAAAGAGGATTTAATATTTTAGTAAATTTTCGAACACATTGTTGTACTGCAATAATTGACATATTTTTATTTTCAAAATCACATATACATATATATATAAACAACAGCACAGTAAATGTTTCATTTGAATTACATCAAATTGCTAAAAATACAATAACGCCACAGTATTTAGTGTATATAAAATGTAAACATCAGGAAATTTCAAGTATCCAGAGAACCACTTGGTGTCAGGTCAATATTCAATTATCTGTAAAGAAACACTTGGTTACTGCACAGAACGATATCACAAGGAATTATAGAATATACAATATATGGAGAATAAAGAGGTACTTATAATCTCATTGAGCACAGGATTAAATGCGAACACGACATAGGTTTTAAGCCTACCATATATTAAGAGTCAGACCATAGACGGATGGGAGAAATTTGGCACCCAGACAATGAGGTCAATGAACATTTCTTTATTTGTCCATTAATATAAAAAACATAAGATGGGGTATTATTGCTGGTCAAATGTACTCCAGGCATCCCTCGATAACTCAAGCACTGCGGACTCACCACAAACACATTCCTCATTAGCTGATCAGACGTTACATATATTAAAGTGAATCATTGTGGTAAAACTCAGTAGACTGAGCAAGTACAGTTTTTTTTACAATCATGTCCAGAGACAGTGTGAGGTGGAGCTGGGACACAGACATGACCACTGACAGTGTGAGGTGAAACTGGGACACAGACATGACCACTGACAGTGTGAGGTGAAGCTGGGACACAGACATGACCACTGACAGTGTGAGGTGAAGCTGGGACACAGACATGACCACTGACAGTGTGAGGTGAAACTGGGACACAGACATGACCACTGACAGTGTGAGGTGAAGCTGGGACACAGACATGACCACTGACAGTGTGAGGTGAAACTGGGACATAGACTTTACCACTGATAGTGTGAGATGGAGCTGGGACACAGACATGACCACTGACAGTGTGAGGTGAAGCTGGGACACAGACATGACCACTGACAGTGTGAGGTGAAGCTGGGACACAGACATGACCACTGACAGTGTGAGGTGAAGCTGGGACACAGACATGACCACTGACAGTGTGAGGTGAAGCTGGGACACAGACATACTGATAATGTGAAATGGTGCTGGAATAAAGACATTGCTTCGAATAGTGAGGGAGTGCTGGAACACAGACATTGCTCTGAGTATTTTAAAAGGGTGCCGATATACATATATGACCCGAAAGTGTGAGGTGGGGTTGAAGATGCTGTGTCATTAACATGGCCCCCAAAATGAATGATATAAAGCTGCAGCACAGGAAGAATGACCGTTGATAGTGAACGTCGGTGCTTAGAAAATACTTAAAATTCTGGTAAATACATGCAGTCAACGCACATCAACTACCGTGCTCGCAACAATTGAGCATTGCTCATTTGTTATGTCAGACTATCCTTGGCATTCGTGTCCTGATGTAGGTAACATGAAATTGCAAGTAAAGACTGAATACATTTTCATCTAGCCAGTTACATATTTAATGATTAAGGAAAGTACCGGGTACAATCTTTGGTTAAAAGGGTTTAACATTCATTGTTAAACAATATACATTGTCGTTATGCGTGTTATACAGGTATTGCACATAAGAGGAAATTCATCTGGGAAATATTGCATGAATTATCTGAATATGTTAACGATATTAAATGCTAGACATAACCTCATGCAGTCACTCTTTGCAGTTTACAGTTTGCATACAATAACATTAATATACATGCTCTGATGTGAATTATATTCTCAAACCCTCAAATGTTAAGTTCACTAGAATTACACAGCGTGGTATTATCGGATGACCAATCCACACAAATATACGTTGCATAATGTTTTACGTTATACAGCGTTGCATTGTGCATAATGCGTTGATTTGTCTATTTTAATGTCATCATAAGATTTGTCAGTACCCAAGCCAGCATTAAAATATATTGTTGCACAGAATACACAATACAATCACCCATCAGCTGAAGAGAGACAGGAAGATAACATCCAACTTGGGCATTTCTGAAGTTAATGTTCTTAAGTAGTAACTTCCTTCAGCCAGCAAATATATATTACGCTGATCGTTACAACAATTAGTCTCATTCTGCTAAGTATTATTAAAGTTCTGTTGACATTTTGTGCATAAATATTTACATATTTCTAGCGGCGTGTAAATTAGCTATATTTCTACCACTGGATGCTGCATCAAGCTGCTTGATCAATATCATATTCCCAACAGCAGTATAGAAACTCTTGTCTTGGCCAGCGTTTTTCAGAGCTCCAAAAGTTGCGCAGTTTTGTACTACACACAAGTGACATCAAAATAAATTATAATAAACTTTGAAAGATAAAAAGGTGAGTCAACGTCATTATTCCTGTGGATCGTTTTACTTATTTATTGTATTAAGTCGAAATTATCAGTAAAACTGCGTTATTCGAGGCCGACTTTATATACAGTATTATGAAAGGCCTGCTTAGCAAGAATCAAACTTTTCGTACTAAATAATCGAAATTCAATTCGTATCAAAATCTCACATCAAGAATGATGTGATTACTAAGTGTATATATATATATATATATATATATATGAGTGAGCACAGGTAACCTATGATAGTGAGCACAGGTAACCTATGATAGTGATCACAGGTAACCTATGATAGTGATCACAGGTTACCTATGATAGTGAGTCACAGGTAACCTATGATAGTGAGCACAGGTAACCTATGATAGTGAGTACAGGTAACCTATGATAGTGATCACAGGTAACCTATGAGTAGTGAGTACAGGTAACCTATGATAGTGAGCACAGGTAACCTATGATAGTGAGCACAGGTTACCTATGATAGTGAGCACAGGTAACCTATGATAGTGAGCACAGGTAACCTATGATAGTGAGCACAGGTAACCTATGACAGTGAGCACAGGTAACCTATGACAGTGAGCACAGGTAAATCATGAAGTGAGCACAGGTAACCTATGATAGTGAGTACAGGTAACCTATGACAGTGAGCACAGAAAATCATTGATAGTGAGCGCAGGTAACCTATGATAGTGATCACAGGTAACCTATGATAGTGAGCACAGGTAACCAATCATAGTGATCACAGGTAACCTATGATAGTGAGCACAGGTAACCTATGATAGTGATCACAGGTTACCTATGATAGTGATCACAGGTAACCTATGGTAGTGAGCACAGGTAACCTATGATAGTGAGCACAGGTAACCTATGATAGTGATCACAGGTTACCTATGATAGTGAGCACAGGTAACCTATGATAGTGAGTACAGGTAACCTATGATAGTGAGCACAGGTAACCATGATAGTGAGCACAGGTAACCTATGGT
>WNGS01165503.1:4373058-4390558 GCA_020271785.1 Procambarus virginalis | reverse complement strand
TAAGGGAAGTTAAGATGGAAGCACCCTTGGGAATGAGTGATCACAGTGTATTGAATTTTGAGCATGTGGTAGAGCTAGGAATTATCTCCCCCAAAAAAGAACTAGGAAACAAAGGCTGGCGTACCGAAAGGGGAATTATGAGGAGAAGAGAAGTTTTCTAAGGGAAATACCTTAGGACACAGACTTCAGAGCTAAGTCTGTACAAGATATGATGGACTATGTCACCCAAAAGTGTCAGGTGGCAGTAAACAGGTTTATTCTTGCCCAAAGGGAAAAATCCAAGAAGCAAAAGAAGAATCCATGGTATAATAGGGCATGTATGGAAGCAAAGGGACAAAACAGAAGGGCGTGGAAGAAGTTCCGGAATAACAGAACACCAGAAAGCAGAGAGAGATACCAGAGAACCAGGAATGAGTTTGTTAGGGTGAGAAGAGAAGCAGAGAAAAATTATGAAATTTTTTTTTGGGCAACACGTGAGGAACTTTGTGTTCCTCACGTGTTGCCCCCAAAAAATGAGGTGATTTGATAAAATGCTATGCCCAAGATAACCATCCAAGTGCCGGCGGAAAAGTGGTTCATATAGCTCATGCTATCACTTCCTTATGTCCGGTCGTGATGGTCAAGCGGTTTAAGGCGTCCCTGTACATACCAGTTGTACAGGGAATTAACAAAAAGGTGTCATCCACATATCTTCTGTACATGACTGGTTTAAAGTCCAAAGAACATTAATCAAGCCAAATTTTCTCATGAAAACCCAGAAAGCATTAGCAAGTGTAGAGCCTAATGGAGAATCCATTGCTACTCCACCTAATTGTTTATATTATTTATTATTAAAAATAAATACAGTATCTTGAACTGCCAATTCAAACAACCGTCTAAACATCTTACTACATAATCCTGACACTACACTAGTGTCAGGATTACGTAGTAACGATTTAGTGTCAGGATTACGTAGTAACGATTTAGTGTCAGGATTACGTAGTAACGATTTAGTGTCAGGATTATGACACTAAACTAGTTTCAAGATTATGTAGTAAGGATTTAGTGTCAGGATTATGTAGTAAGATGTTTAGACGTTGTTAGAATTGGCAGTTCAAGGTACTGTGTTTATGTTAATAATAAATAATATAAACAATTAGGTGGAGTAGCAATGGATTCTCCATTAGGCTCTACACTTGCTAATGCTTTTTTGAGTTTCATGAGAAAATTTGGCTTGATAAATGTCCTTTGGGCTTTAAACCAGTCATGTACAGAAGATATGTGGATGACACCTTTTTGTTATTCAAGGATCAATTTAATGTTGAGAAATTTAGAGAGTATCTTAATACACAACATTGTAATATATAACTGCAGAATGTGAAAAGGATAATTCGTTGCCGTTTCTTGATGTCAGGGAAAATAATCTTAATAGTTTTAACACGATTGTGTATAAAAAAACCTACTTTTACTGGTTTAGGTTCAAATTTTAATTTTTTTTGTTCCCGATATTTTTAGAAAATGCATTTAATACTCTACTGAATAGAGAATTTGTTTTATGCTCAAATTGGGCCGATTTTGATCAAGAAATTAATTCCTTGTGATTTTTTTTTAACAATGGGTACTGTGTTCTTTGGTTTATACCTTTGTAACGAAACTTTCTTATATAAGAAATTCCACCCTTCTTGTAGGATTACTACACTAGACTAAAGATACCGGGCCTTGATGCCCTTTGCTCTAGTATCGTATATATGTTTAATTGTTCCAGCTGTAATGTTGGATACATCGGNTCAATCCTGAATCTAGAACAAAAACCACAATACCTCCAATATAATTTTATTACAAATCAACCATGCACAGTGAACATAAAAAAAGAAGAGTAATGAAAAAAATAATCCATAAAGGAGTAAAAAAGCATTACTCCTAACCAAAACATAGACCTGCTCATATTCTACAAAACAAAGAAGACTACCGACCTCCTTATCAAAAACAGCCCGAGGCCGACGGAGAACCCTTTACTGCAGTCAAACGTTGTATACATGTACACCTGCCCCCATGAAGGATGCAACCTTCAATTTAAGTTCATAGGTATGACGTCGACCAAGCTGACGAGGCGTTTGACGTGTCATTTTCAATCTGGACCCCCCCCCCCTAGAAATCACATGAGACAAGCCCACACCATCACCCTAACAAGAGAAATGTTGAATAAAAACAATTATATAATAGACAAAACCCGAGATGTAAGAAGATTCCAAATTCTTCAAGCAATCAACATAAAAGTAGAACAACCTACCATAAATACTCAAATTACGGAACTATTCACTCTACCCAACATAAGAGTAAAAACAACACCAGAGCGTTCTGGTCTAGAACGTTTACGAGCTAGATGGTGTTGAGATTGCGAAGTTGGATTGCGAAAGGGATCTGGGGGTTATAATTAGTAAGAATTTAAAACAAAAGGATCAATGCATGAATGTTCGTAATAAGGCAAATCGGACACTCGGATTTATTAATCGCAGCGTAAGTAACAAGACACCTGGTGTGGTTCTCAAGCTATATCTTGCTCTTGTTAGGCCCCATTTAGATTATGCAGTTCAGTTTTGGTCTCCATATTATAGAATGGATATAAATTCACTTGAACGTGTCCAGCGTAGGATGACTAAGTTAATTCCCCAAATTAGAAATCTTTCATATGAAGAAAGATTAACAAAGCTTAATTTGCATTCACTGGAAAGGCGAAGAGTTAGGGGTGACATGATAGAGGTTTACAAGTGGATGAATGGACATAACAAAGGGGATATTAATAGGGTATTGAAAGTATCAACACAGGACAGAACGCGAAACAATGGGTATAAATTGGATAAGTTTAGATTTAGGAAAGACTTGGGTAAATACTGGTTCAGTAACAGGGTTGTTGATTTGTGGAACCAATTGCCGCGTAACATTGTGGAGGTGGGGTCCCTCGATTGTTTCAAGCATGGGTTGGACATGTATATGAGCGGGATTGGGTGGTTATAAATAGGAGCTGCCTCGTATGGGCCAATAGGCCTTCTGCAGTTGCCTTTGTTCTTATGTTCTTATGTTCTAACGTCAAGATGCCAACATAGAAGACACTGCTCGACAAACAGCGCTCACTACGCTTGATTAATCTTTGTATGTACCCTATTTATCCTTAGCTTCTTTTCTCCTCCATGTCTACCCAATGTTTACCCTTTGTTTACATCTGGCCCCATTGTTCGATCCATTTATATTCACCTGACCTGCTATTAGTATAAAATATAATGTTCTGTACTGTAACATCACTTGAGAATGAACCATGTAGGTTCGAAACGTTGTGCAATTTTATAATAAGTGTAATACATTCTTCAGTTATTCCATTCTTTTTCTTCACCTCGAAAACAAAATGACTTTTTTGTGAACTCCTCTTTCAGCTGAACCCTGATGCAAGAGCATCAGTAAGAGGGATAGAAGACCTATCTGTATTCATTCCTACTCTGTCTTAAAACAATGTTAGCAAGGGTTAATGAAATGCAAGAGAAATATGGTAAACATAACAGATGAAGAGTTTATAAATATTGATTCTATTGGTCTTAAGCTTTGCTATCCACTGAGTTTTTTGGAAGTTTGCCGTAGCAAAGCACGTCGTACATATTATAATAATAATATATGCAGTCTTGAGAAAAAAAATTCGCCCAAAGAATGTGTTATGTTTACCATATTTCTCTGGGTTAGAAAATATTGTCAAGGCCTTGAAACTTTTTGATATACATGTATTGTTTAGCTACGAAAATACTGTTGGTTAACTATTAGTTAGAAACAGCCTTCGTAGTGATAATTGTGTCATTTATAATGTACATACACGTTAGGATTAGGTGTATGTATCCACTAGGTATTTTGGTAGGTTTATTTCCTGTATGGCCACCAACTCCGTCAAATACTAGAGAGGACGCAAACACAGTAGCCTCCTTACCAGAGCCTCAGATATTAATACCAAGTAAAGAACATAAGAACAAAGGTAACTGCAGAAGGCCTATTGGCCCATACGAGGCAGGTCCTATTTATAACCACCCAATCCCGCTCATATACATGTCCAACCCATGCTTGAAACAATCGAGGGACCCCACCTCCACAATGTTACGCGGCAATTGGTTCCACAAATCAACAACCCTGTTACTGAACCAGTATTTACCCAAGTCTTTCCTAAATCTAAACTTATCCAATTTATACCCATTGTTTCGCGTTCTGTCCTGTGTTGATACTTTCAATACCCTATTAATATCCCCTTTGTTATGTCCATTCATCCACTTGTAAACCTCTATCATGTCACCCCTAACTCTTCGCCTTTCCAGTGAATGCAAATTAAGCTTTGTTAATCTTTCTTCATATGAAAGATTTCTAATTTGGGGAATTAACTTAGTCATCCTACGCTGGACACGTTCAAGTGAATTTATATCCATTCTATAATATGGCGACCAAAACTGAACTGCATAATCTAAATGGGGCCTAACCAGAGCAAGATATAGCTTGAGAACCACACCAGGTGTCTTGTTACTTACGCTGCGATTAATAAATCCGAGTGTCCTATTTGCCTTATTACGAACATTTATGCATTGATCCTTTTGTTTTAAATTCTTACTAATTATAACTCCCAGATCCCTTTCGCAATCCGACTTCGCAATCTCAACACCATCTAGCTCGTATCTTGTAACTCTATCATCATTACCTAGCCTCAGAACTTTACATTTATCAGCATTAAACTGCATCTGCCAGTCCTTTGACCATTTCAAAACCCTATCTAGATCAACTTGAAGTGATAGTGAGTCCTCCTCCGAATTAATTTCCCTACCGATTTTCGTATCATCGGCAAATTTGCAAATGTTGCTACTCAAACCTGAATCTAAATCATTTATATATATTATAAACAACAGAGGTCCCAAGACAGAGCCTTGAGGCACTCCACTTACAACATTTTCCCACTCTGACTTGACTCCATTTATACTAACTCTCTGTTTCCTTTGGTATAGCCATGCCCTAATCCAGCTTAATATAGCACCCCCAATACCATGAGCCTCTATCTTTTTAATCAGTCTTTCATGTGGCACTGTATCGAAAGCTTTGCTAAAGTCAAGGTACACAACATCACAATCCTTACCACTATCAACTGCCTCAACTATGCTAGAATAAAAAGATAACAAATTTGTTAAACATGAACGGCCATTTATAAAACCATGTTGCGACTCAATTATTAATTTATGTTTTTCAAGATGAAGACGAATTTTATTTGCTATTATAGATTCGAGTAACTTTCCCACAATAGACGTTAGGCTAATTGGTCGATAGTTAGACGCAAGTGATCTATCTCCTTTCTTAAAAACTGGTATCACATTAGCAACTTTCCAAAACTCTGGCACTCTGCCTGACTCTATTGATTTATTAAATATGATTGACAGTGGGTCACAAAGCTCCTCTTTGCATTCTTTCAGCACTCTGGCAAACACTTCATCCGGCCCTGGGGATTTGTTTGGTTTGAGTTTTACTATTTGTTTAAGAACATCCTCCCTGGTAACTGCTAAACTCGTCAACCTGTCCTCGTCCCCACCCACATAGACTTGTTGGGCTGAAGGCATATTGTTAAGTTCCTCTTTAGTAAATACAGATACAAAATATTTATTAAAAATACTACTCATCTCTTCATCACTATCTGTTATTTGACCTGTCTCAGTTTTTAATGGACCTATCCTTTCCCTAGTCTTAGTTCGATATAACTGAAAAAACCCTTTAGGATTTGTCTTTGCTTGCCCTGCTATACGAACTTCATAGTTTCTTTTTGCTTTCCTTATCTCTTTTTTAACATTTCTAACTAGTTGTACGAATTCCTGTTCTAAAGTGACCTCCCCATTTTTAATCCTCTTGTACCAAGCTCTCTTTTTACCTATAAGATTCTTCAAATTCTTTGTTATCCACTTTGGGTCATTAGTAATCGATCTATTCAATTTGTGTGGTATACTACGTTCCTGTGCTTTGTTTAGAATATTCTTAAATACGTTATAAATTGAATCTACATCGAAATCCCCATTTACATCACCTATCGCTGGGTTCATGTCTCGCTCCAAGACCGGCCCACACCCCATACCCAAGACTTTCCAATCAATTTGACCCAAAAATTTCTTAGGCTATTAAAATCAGCTTTTCGAAAATCTGGCACTTTAACAGAATTTTCTCCTACAGGTCTATTCCATTCTATGCCAAATCTGATTTCTTTGTGATCACTGTTCCCTAGCTCACTCCCTATTTCGATGTCATTAATTTGTGTTTCCCTGTTAGTTAACACTAAATCTAAAATATTATTTTCCCGTGTTGGTTCCTTAATGTGTTGCGTAAGAAAGCAATCGTCAATTAATTCTAGAAAATCTTCTGCTTCACTATTCCCTGTTTTGTTCAACCAGTTTATTCCACTCAAATTAAAGTCACCCATGACATAAATACTGTTAGATCTAGATGCCCTAGATATTTCATCCCATAGATGCTTTGCTTCCATTCTGTCTAAATTTGGTGGCCTATATATAACTCCTATTATAATATTATTTGCTTTTTCGTTTAATTCTATCCAAATAGTTTCTGTGTGTGGCTCAGTTTTGATTCCCTCTTTGAGACTACATTTCAAATTGTCCCTAACGTATATGGCTACTCCACCACCTCGTCTAATATATCTATCTGTGTGAAATAGTTTAAATCCATTTATTTGATATTCGGCTAATAGTTCTCTATTATCAACATTCATCCACGTTTCGGTAAGTGCAATAATATCTATTTTTTCTGTGCAGACAAGAGCATTTAATTCGTTAATTTTATTTCTTAGACTTCTACTGTTTGTGTAATATACCCTAAGTGAATTGTTATTTTGAGGCCCTTCTCTTTCCCTGATCATTTTGCCAATTCCTTTCTCCCGCAAACACATACTTTTATTACATCCTTCCTCCAAATCAATTCCCATACCTCTATCTACTAACAGTTTAAACCCAAACAAACACCTCTAACCACTTCTTCCAACGAGTTTGCAACAGCAACAACCCCAGCTCTCGATAGATGCACCCCATCCCGAGCATACATTTCATTTCTTCCATAGAAGTGTTCCCAGTTGTCTATATAAGATATTGCATTAGATTTGCAATATCTTTCCAGCCTGCAATTGACACCAAGTGCCCTCGACATCCATTCATTTCCCACTCCCTTTCTTGGAAGAATGCCACATATGATCGGGATTCCTCCCTTGCTCCTAACTAATTCTATTGCTGTCTTGAATTTCAGTATTAGTTCCTCACTTCTAACTCTCCCAACATCATTACCCCTTACACTAATACAAATATTGGGTTTGCTCCCATTTCCCGTCATAATATCTTTCATGTTTCCAACAATATCACCAATTCCAGCTCCCGGATAGCAAACTCTTAATCTATTCCCCCTATCTCTGGCACAAAACGTTCTGTCTAAATACCTCACCTGGGAATCTCCCACAACTAAAACTCGCCTCGGTACCTCCTTAACTTTCTGAGCACCCTGAGGGGCCCGCGCTTCGCCGCTCCTTGCTGATTTCTTTTCGGAGTGAACCGCTGGCTCACCACAGCACTCGTCCTCCAACACGGCAAATGAATTTGCCGTCTTTAGGGCGTCTGTAGGCGCCCTTGTCAAGGTCTTCTTAAGACCCCTGTCCCCAACGACTCTCCACGACGAGGTCTTGTTTATCTTGGTCTTCTCCGCCTCCCCCCGACGCTTCAGCTGTCGCACCTCCTCTCGTAAGGAATCCATAAATAAAGCATCCAGCACTTCCACTAACACGATAACATCATTTATATTTGCCAACACCCAGGGTATAAAAACACGCAAATCCAACAAAGTTCATTTTATAGATGGTCTCCTTCATGAGGCAAATGCAGTGTTTGCAGCACTAACGGAAACTCACACAAAAGACTACCATGATGGTGAAATATGGATCTCAGAGTACAATCTTTTCAGATGTGATTGGAAACACCGGCTACAGGGTGGGGTCAGTCTCTACATCAAAGACACACTCATCTGTACTGAGCTACTAAACACCTCAAATAATATGGTGGAAGTGCTGATAATCAAAATAGAGAACCTAAACGTAGTTATTGTGAGTGTAATATTTACCGTTGAAAGAGAAAGAGTTAGTGTCAACACAGAGTCTAATGAGATCGAGGAAAACGTCAGTGGGAAGCGGGAGAGGAAGAAGGCCCTCTGACGCCTTCTGTCTAAGGAAAGAGAGAACTTCATCGAGCGGAACATTAGTAAACAGAGAGTCGACATCAAGACTAAGCAACTTTCAAGAGGGTTGCAGGCGCAGTCTTTCTATGAAGTCCTGAGAGTGACGAAGGTAGCAGGGGAAAAAGTGCCAAGGTAAGGCATCAGGGTTCTAAATCTAACAGCTCTATTCTTAACCTTCCTTCCGACAAAGGCAATTCGGTGGTTGTCCTTGACCGTGAGGACTACCTCCGAAAAAGCAGATGTCTTGCTCTCTGACTCTCGCACTTATGCTCCTCTGACTTCTAACCCTTTGGATCGCCTCAAAACTTCCTTTAACCGCAAACTAAGACAGCTCTCTAGTCTTTGTCCTCCTGACTTTGATCTCATTAACGTTTCCGTGTCATCTGCCCTTCTCTTCCTTATTTCTATGGTCTTCCTAAGACTCATAAACCTGGTGTTCCTCTTCGTCCTATCATTTCTTCACAGGGCTTTGTCAGCTATCCTCTTGCCTCCTGGCTCGCTAAAACCCTGATGCCTTACCTTGGCACTTTTTCCCCTGCTACCTTCGTCACTCTCAGGACTTCATAGAAAGACTGCGCCTGCAACCCTCTTGTAAGATGCTTAGTCTTGATGTCGACTCTCTGTTTACTAATGTTCCGCTCGATGACGTTCTCTCTTTCCTTAGACAGAAGGCGTCAGAGGGCCTTCTTCCTCTCCCGCTTCCCACTGACGTTTTCCTCGATCTCATTAGACTCTGTGTTGACACTAACTCTTTCTCTTTCAACGGTAAATATTACACTCAAACTTTCGGTGTCGCTTTGGGTTCCCCTCTCTTCCCTGTAGTTATTGTCCTTTTATATAAGTCACCGGAGGCAAACCCTCAGCAGTTTAAAGACCAACTAATAAAAATAGAAGACTGCTTGGAAAACCTCACAAATCCAGCCACGAACATCATCCTGCTTGGGGACTTCAACCTACGGCACCTGAAATGGAAGCACCTGGCTAATACAGTAATATCAGAAAGAATACCAGAAAGTAGCCTAAATACACAGGCACATGCAAATGACCTGCTACGGATGTGCGACAGGTTTGTCTTAAACCAGCAAATAGTAGAACCAATTAGGAAGGAGAACACGCTGGACCTCATTTTCACTAATAATGATGAATTGATCAGGAACATAATGGTTACAAATACCTGTTACTCAGATCACAACCTAATTAATTGAAGTTCTGATAAGCATGGGGAATAGACCTTCAAAACCAGTCCAGATTCCCGGTGGAGGAGATTTCAGCAAATTCAACTTCAATAATAAACAAATAAACTGGGAGCAAATAAACCAGGACTTCACAGAAATAAACTGGGAAGAACAGCTAGAAAATGCAAACCTGAACCAGTGCCTGGAAAAAATAAGCTCAGTAGCACTAGAAATATGTTCAAACCGCATACCCCTAAGAAAAAAGAGGAAGAGATGCAGATTGGAACGGGAACGTCGTTCCCTCTATAGGCGAAGAAAACGAATCGCGGAACAACTTGAGAGTCACACCCTATCTCAAGAAAAGGCGAAGAATGTTAGGTAGAGAAATAGAAACAATTGAACTCAAGCTACAAGAATCATACAAAACCCAGGAGAGGCAAAGAGAGCAAAATACCATCAGTGAAATAGAGAGAAATCCGAAATATTTTTTCTCCTATGCAAAATCAAGATAAAAAACCACATCTAGTATCGGGCCCCTGCGAAAGGGAGATGGAACTTTCACCGATGACAACAAAGAAATGAGCGAGTTACTGAGGAAGCAGTACGACTCTGTTTTCAGCGAGCCACTAAGCACACTAAAGATTGATAACCCAAATGAATTTTTCATGGATATGATACCAACATCAAATCATATATCAGACGTCACCCTATCCCCACTGGATTTTTAAGAAGCCATAAACAGTATGCCTATGCACTCTGCACCAGGCCCAGATTCTTGGAACGCCATATTCATCAAGAACTGTAAAAAAAAACATTATCGCAGGCCCTTCACATTCTGTGGAGACAAAGCCTAGATACTGGCGTTATCTCTGACATACTAAAAACAGCAGAGATAGCACCACTCCATAAAGGAGGAAATAAGGCAGAGGCAAAAAATTACAGACCGATAGCACTAACATCGCACATCATAAAAAAATTTGAGAGAGTACTAAGAAGTAAGATCATAAAATACATGGAATCACAGCATCTCCATAACCCCGGACAACATGGTTTCAGAACAGGGCGCTCTTGCCTGTCGCAGTTGCTGGACCACTATGATATGGCATTAGATGCTATGGAAGACAAACAAAACGCTGATGTAATTTACACAGATTTCGCAAAAGCCTTTGATAAATGCGACCATGGTGTTATTGCACATAAAATGCGTTCAAAAGGAATTACCGGAAAAATAGGCAGACGGATCTACAATTTCCTGACTAACAGAACCCAATGTGTAATAGTCAACAAAATAAAATCCAGCCCATCAACCGTGAAGAGCTCAGTCCCCCAGGGTACTGTGCTTGCTCCAGTACTTTTTCTCATCCTCATATCGGACATAGACAAGAACACAACCTATAGCACTGTATCATCATTTGCAGATGACACTAGGATCTTCATGAGAGTAGGCAACATAGAGGACACGGCAAACCTCCAATCAAATGTAGATAAGGTCTTTCTATGGGCTACAGAAAATAATATGGTGTTTAACGAAGATAAGTTCCAGCTCATGGGCTACGGAAAAATGAAAATATAAAAACGGAAACCACGTACAAAACTCAGGCAAATCATACCATAGAACGAAAAGGCAATGTAAAGGATCTGGGTGTACTCATGTCGGAACACATTACCTTTAAAGAACACAATAAAGTAGCCGTCACAACTGCAAGAAAAATGACAGGTTGGATACCAAAAACTTTTCACACTAGAGATGCTGTACCGATGATAATACTTTTCAAAACGCTTGTGCTATCTAGAGTGGAGTACTGCTGCACAATGACAGCCCCTTTCAAAGCTGGAGAAGTTGTTAACCTGGAGAGCGTACAGAGATCCTTTACTGCTAGAATCCACTCAATAAAACATCTAAACTACTGGGACCGACTAAAGAGCCTAAATCTGTATTCCCTTGAGCGCAGGCGGGAGAGATACATAATAATCTATACGTGGAAAATAATTGAGGGCTGGTCCCAAACCTGCACACAGAAATAACATCACATGAGACCAGAAGGCATGGCAGGATGTGCAGAATTCCCACCGTTGAAAACCAGAGGTGCAACAGGTACTCTGAGAGAGAACTCTATCAACATCAGAGGCCCGAGACTGTTCAAAACGCTTCCACTACACATAAGGGACATAACTGGCAGACCCCTCACAGTGTTCAAGAGAGAACTTGACAAACCCCTCCAAAGGATACCTGATCAACCAGGCTGTAACTCATACGTCAGGCTGCCAGCAGCCGCGTCCAACAGCCTAGTTGATCAGTCCAGCAACTAGGAGGCCTGGTCGACGACCGGGCCGCGGGGACGCTAAGCCCCGGAAGCATCTCAAGGTAACCTCATGGTATGGATATATTAGTGAATGTAACCGAAAGGGTAAAATCAATGATTCTAGTACGAATCTTGTCTATTTTCCTTATATTTTTATTCAATTGAGAAGGAAGTTGAAAAGTTAACTCTCCATCGTTAATTTTTAGTTTTATTTGGCTAGAAGCTATGAGTTACATTTCATTAACCCTTGTTAACATTGTTAAAGGCAGAGTAGGAATGATTACAGATTGATTGATTGATAAAGATTAAGCCACCCAAGAGGTGGCACGGGCATGAATAGCCCGTAAGTGGTTTAATTTTCTGTTCAGTAATTCTTTTCAGTATTCTGAGGTCGCATTTAATAGTCAAGCTGCTATCGCGGGGGAGGATACTGCTTGACAGTCTTCATAAGAGTGCCCAGCTGCTGGACACCTTTTTTGACCAGGATAGTGGCTGTGTTGATGGTTTCAGGGTGGCCACTGCAAGACTCAGGGACTCCTAAAGCTCTTCTAAAGTCTTTGGTTGCTTCACATTCCAGAAGATAGTGAAGTAATGGCTTTTCTGTGACAGTTTGGCAGAAGATGTACTCTCTCTGTCGGGGTTCACCAATCTTCCAGTTGCATCTGTAACCTAGGGTTATAGATTGGCTTGCTGCATAATATGTACCTGAGGATGAGGTGAATGCAATAAGGTTAAGAATGGGGTGAGGTAAACATTAAACACCTCACTCATAGATCAAGTGTATCTTGTCGCCCTGGATTTGCGTGAAGGCTGGTGCAGTATGCTGTGTGTTCCGCCGTGTTCTGGAAGTTGGCAGAATGTAACTTGGTGCTGGTTGGCTATTGATGCGTTACTTGGTTTGCTTTATGTATAATACCTCGCCGATGTCCAGTCTTCTGTTGTCGCTGTATCCGACGATTATTTTTTTTTTTTTGAGTATTGATATGGTTTTGGTTTTAAGTATGGTTATGTATAGAGATTATATGTTCTTTAAATTAATAGGTCCTTGCTATTTGGGCATTGTTAGACGCCTTGAAAAATATATTGTTGTCTGGAATATATATATTGAATTCGTTGGGGCTAACAGTCCCCCACGTGGGCATGTGAAGGCATAGAAAACATTCGTCTCATTCAAGGGGTTTGGTTTCAGGAGCGTTCTTCACGAGCAAGTTATTTTTGAACTAAAATATTACTTCAATCTTCTGGTTGCCGTAAGTAGGGGGGGGGGATCACAAATCTATCAATAATGTTTTTCAGTACCATCTCTTACATTTTGTGAACTGTGGAGATGTTCCTGAAGAATATTTCAATTGTACACACATGAATTTACTTATCACTCAATCGTTACGTTATCTACTATTTAAACATAATCATTAGAAATATTTAAACTATCGTTAATAAACTGCCCGTTCTCCGTGTACAGTAATTAGAATGAGATACCAATCTCATTCTCACACCACCTGGAAAGTAATCTAAATATTTGTGATGGTCTTAAAGCATATTACGGTTTCATTAATGGTCTATTTGTAAGCTGGTAAGTGTGCTTTTGTCCTTAAAAAAGAATATTTTCAACTAATAACTGTATTTAATTATAAATAGATGGCTAAAAATGTAAAAAAAGTTTATGGTAAACTCATCTTCTTTTATATGCCCTAGCGGGTAAGTTTTCTATAAAGTGAAATTTCAGGGGATAGTCAAGTAGTTTTCGAATTTCATCTTTCACGTTTCGGAGTAATACACTGTTTTAACCTAATGTAACATAACTAAATCTAACCTAACTTGATCAACCTAACCTAGCCTATTCATACATAGGGAATAAATAATATAATTAACTACGTGGTGGTTTTGGTGATAACCACGTGGATACAAACCACCATAGATAAGGCTTCTAATAACATCGATTAAACACGAATGCATGTGAAGCAGCGGGGCTTCACGGAACTTCTGAAGGTGGCAGGCAAAACAAGAGGTCTTCAGTTGCCTATATGTCTCAACGCTCACTAGCGCTGTCCGACCACCCGCGAAAACCACTAAAGCAATCATGTGATGTGAATGTGAAACATGATTTATTGATGATTGAGAAATGCTATGCAATGACGAGTAAGGAACACAATACAGTGAAGAATGAGGCATACGGTAAAATGATGAGTGAAAAACATAACGCAACAGTGAGTGATGGACCCCGAACAATGATGAGTGAGTTAACAGTTACATTATACTCTGATAAGTGATAAACATTAAACAATGTTTATAAGAAACATAAGCAATGGAGTGGGAAACACAAAGCAGTGATGACTGAAACATTAAGAAATGATGAGCTAGGAACATTAACCAATGTAGAGTGAACCCATTGACAAATGATGAATAAAGAATATGAAGCAATGTATAGTAAGTAATACTATGCAATGATGAGTGAGGAACACCATGCAATGATGAGTGAGGAACACCATGCAATGATGAGTGAGGAACACCATGCAATGATGAGTGAGGAACACCATGCAATGATGAGTGAGCAACACCATGCAATGATGAGTGAGCAACACCATGCAATGATGAGTGAGCAACACCATGCAATGATGAGTGAGCAACACCATGCAATGATGAGTGAGCAACACCATGCAATGATGAGTGAGCAACACCATGCAATGATGAGTGAGCAACACCATGCAATGATGAGTGAGCAACACCATGCAATGATGAGTGAGCAACACCATGCAGTGATGTGCCAGGAACATTATGCAATGAGAGATAACCCTATGTAATGTTGAATGAGTAACACCTAGCAATGATGAATAAATAAGAATATGCAATGACGAGTGAAGAACATTGTCGAGTTTAGACTAGAGATATTAACCAGTGTTGTATGACTAACGTTATGCATTAATGGGCAAGAAGAATAAAGCAATGATGAATTTAGACGACTTAGCAATGGTGAGCGAGAAGCACAAAACAATGATGAATGCTGAGCACTATGAAATGATTGAAAAACATGTAACAATGAATATTGAAAAACACTAAGCAATTATGAATGAAGAACACAAAGCAATGATGAATGAGAAGTAATAAACAATGATGAATGAAGTACAATAGGAAAGGATGAGTGAGGGAACAATGAACAATTTTAATGTAATGTCATACTGGGGTTGCACAATATTTCTCATCATTAAACTACCCGAAAATAGTTCCAGTTCAACATTTCCTATTCAATATTTCAAGTCATGGACCTGATCAAATTTCACTGCACTATGAGTGGAAAAGGATCGCAGTGATTTTTTGTCGAGCTTTGTAACAAAAATAGCTTCTGTGTTTGTGTGGATAATAGAATTTGAAACTCTAACTGAGAGCGTGCTATCTCTTTTGGCTGTAAATTAACGGAAAATATATGGTCATATTTCAGGACAATTACTGTATTTATTTATTGTTTTCAATTTGAAATAATTTCCCAGGTAATCTTTGGTGCCATAAACGGTTCCATGAAAAACAACCAGGCAACCTATGATAACAAGCACAGATAACTCATGACAACCAGCATAAGTAAACCTTGACCACAAACATAAGTAAACTTTGACAGCAAGCACAGGAAACCAATGATAGTGAGCACAGGTAACCTTCGATAGTAAGCACAGGTAACCTATGATAGCAAGCACAGGAAAGCTATGATAGTGAGCACAGGTAATCTATTATAGTGAGCTCAGGTAATCTATGATAGCAAACACAGGAAAGCTATGATAGTGAGCACAGGTAACCAATGATAGAGAGCACAGGTACCCTATGGCAGTGAGCACAGAAAATCATTGATAGTGAGCGCAGGTAACCTATGATAGTGAACACAGGTAACCATTGAGAGTGAGCACAGGAAACCTATGATAGTGAGCACAGGTAACCAATCATAGTGATCACAGGTAACCTATGGTAGTAGGTACAGGTAACCAATGATAGTGAGTACAGGTAACCTATGACAGTGAGCACAGGTAACCTATGATAGTGAGCACAGGTAACCTATGATAGTGAGCACAGGTAACCTATGATAGTGAGCACAGGTAACCAATGATAGTGAGTACAGGTAACCTATGACAGTGAGCACAGGTAACCTATGATAGTGAGCACAGGTAACCTATGATAGTGAGCACAGGTAACCTATGATAGTGAGCACAGGTAACCTATGACAGTGAGCACAGGTAACCTATGACAGTGAGCACAGGTAACCTATGACAGTGAGTACAGGTAACCTATGACAGTGAGCACAGGTAACCTATGATAGTGAGCACAGGTAACCTATGACAGTGAGCACAGGTAACCTATGACAGTGAGTACAGGTAACCTATGACAGTGAGCACAGGTAACCTATGATAGTGAGCACAGGTAACCTATGACAGTGAGCACAGGTAACCTATGATAGTGAGCACAGGTAACCTATGACAGTGAGCACAGGTAACCTATGATAGTGAGCACAGGTAACCTATGACAGTGAGCACAGAAAATCATTGATAGTGAGCGCAGGTAACGTATGACAGTGAGCACAGGTAAACTATGATAGTGAGCACAGGTAACCTATGATAGTGAGCAGAGGTAACCTGTGATAGTGAGCACAGGTAACCTATGATAGTGAGCACAGGAAATCATTGATAGTGAGCACAGGTAACCTATGATAGTGAGCACAGGTAACCTATGATAGTGATCACAGGTTACCTATGATAGTGAGCACAGGTAACCAATGATAGTGAGCACAGGTAACCTATGATAGTGAGCACAGGTAACCAATGATAGTGAGCACAGGTAACCTATGATAGTGATCACAGGTTACCTATGATAGTGAGCACAGGTAACCTATGATAGTGAGCACAGGTAACCAATGATAGTGAGCACAGGTAACCTATGATAGTGATCACAGGTTACCTATGATAGTGAGCACAGGTAACCAATGATAGTGAGCACAGGTAACCTATGATAGTGATCACAGGTTACCTATGATAGTGAGCACAGGTAACCAATGATAGTGAGCACAGGTAACCTATGACAGTGAGTACAGGAAACCATTGATAGTGAGCACAGGTAACCTATGATAGTAAGCACAGGTAACCATTAAGAGTGAGCACAGGAAACCATTGAGCGTGCGCACAGGTAACCTATGATTCACAGATAACTTTCTCGGTATCTCTCACTCTCTCACTATGTATCAGTGTCTTTCTTTTTGTAACTTTTTATGTCTTCTCTCCTCTTTCTGTGTGCCTTTCTTCCTCTCAGTCTCTTTATCTCTTCTTCGTCTCTCTTCTTCTTCGTCTTCAGACACAAAAACTCAGTATATATATATATATATATATATATATATATATATATATATATATATATATATATATATATATATATATACTGTGTACGTTTAGGGGTGATCCTGGACGGCATTGGTTCGAATCCTGGCCGGGTCAAAGAGTTCTTAGTGATATATGGCTTGCGCGTTCATGCAGCTTTCTCACACATGTTAGACTCAGTGCGGCCCGTGCATGCGCCAGAATTTGATGAAAAACTGTACCCAAATGGATCCATGAGTGTCGTCGGGGGTTGGTCAGTCAGGGAGCTTAGTTAATAAGCGCCAAGACTGACCAATCCTTATAGACGATCATTGGTGCGGTGGTCACGGTACTGTGTACGTTTAGGGGTGATCCTGGACGGCATTGGTTCGAATCCTGGCCGGGTCAAAGAGTTCTTAGTGATATATGGCTTGCG
>WNGS01165503.1:4365934-4369093 GCA_020271785.1 Procambarus virginalis | reverse complement strand
ACAACGGCTATCTCCAAGGTTTCATTGAAGACATCATAAGAAGGAAAGTAGAACGCCATGCAACCTCTGAAGAAACAACTAATACAACACCATACCCCCTATTAAGACTATTTTACAGGAACTTCTTCTCCACCGCTCATAAAACGGAGGAAAGGGTCCTGAAAGATATTGTTAATAGAAATGTTATCCCTACAGACAAAAATCAGAAGATACAACTAACGATTTACTATAAAACCAAAAAAACAGCCAGCCTACTAATGAAAAACTCTCCAGACACGGAGCAGAACGCCCTAAAGAGACAAACGTCGTCTATGCCTTTAAATGTCCACTTGGGACTGTAAGCCCCAAAAAACTCAGTAATTAGGCAAGACAACAACATCTCTTTCCAGGCGTTTAACGATGCATAAGCAACAGGGCTCCATTAAGGAACATATACTCTCTTCCCACAACCAAACCATCACCAGAGAATCTTAACAAATAACACAGAAATCATCGATAGGTACAGCGATAGCAGGCGCTTGACATCTGCGAGGCACTACACATCAAGAAGTCAACACCAGCAATCAACAGTCAATTAATGCACAACTATATTCTACCCACTTCAAGACCCCGCTCCAATATAGAAGCATCAAGAAATATGGGCCAATAGGCCCTTCCGCAGTTACTTCCATTCATACCTTCAATTTACCCAGTTAATATCCAGTTAATATCCATTGTTTTCGTGTTCTGTCCTTTGTTGAAAGTTTTGTTCACCTCATTAAAAACTGTTGTAACATATCACCTCACCCAAAACGCGGGTATAAAATGAAAGATGAAAGCTGTTTAAATCATAGCATAGTAAAGAACTGTTAGTGCTTTCAGGTTATAGTTGTGTGTGAAAACTAAAGTCTTTGAAAATGTAATTAGTTATTACGAAACGCGTTCAAGTGTCGCGTCAGACTAAGAAATAAAGAATGAATTTTGGAGAATTGATTTTTCATTTACCGTCATCAGTAAAAACAAACATAAGGAAAATTGAGAAAATTCGTGTTAGAATTATTAATCTTACTTTTTCGGTCATATATATATATATATATATATAATATTCATATATCTAATTAGGGACACACCATATGACGTAAGCTATGTTGATGTCTAGAGCTTGGAAGACCCAGTGTTAATTGCTACCATCAGATTTAAAAACATACTTTTTGCTTGACTAGAATACAAATTGTGCTTAGTGTGAATATTTTTTTGAACATGAACCAAGAAAACTCGAAAATTATTGATTTTGACCTCTTATATGACGTCATATATTTGAAAAACGAATACAAAATACATATACCTAATGAAAAACTGTCCACGGACTAGTGAAAATAGGGAGAAAATAAATCACTACACGAAAAAGTTTATTTTATTAACATCGGAAAGTGTAGAATTCTACAAGTGCAACTGGATAAACTTAAAAACAATCAGTGGATAACAAAGCTTGAAATCAATAGAATCAATATTCTTAAACTCTTCATCTAAGAATTCTGGACTAACAACCCGAAGAGTTCGTAAATACATAGAGGAAAAAATAGTCTAAATTCGTCTAAATACAGATGAATTTGTAGCTAAACATAATGATCAAGTCACCTCTATAAAATTGACTATGGAGACTGAATTGATAAATGTTTGCCATTCTTAGATATACTTATTCATAGGGAAGATTTTTCACTAAAGTTTAGTGTCTACAGAAAGCCTACGAATAATATATCTTATATTCATTATTTCTAAGGGCATAGATACAATGTGAATATTTTTTTCTTCTATGTATCTAAGAGCTCTTCGGGATGTTAGTCCAGAATTCTTAGATTCTTGAGGTTATCTTGAGATGATTTCGGGGCGTTAGTGTCCCCGCGGCCTGGTCCTCGACCAGGCCTCCACCCCCAGGAAGCAGCCCATGACAGCTGACTAACACCCAGGTATCTAATTTACTGCTAGGTAACAGGGGCATAGGGTGAAAGAAACTCTGCCCATTGTTTCTCGCCGGCGCCTGGGATCGACCCCAAGACCACAGGATCACAAGTCCAGTGTGCTGTCCGCTCGGCCGACCGGCTCCTAAATGAAGAGTTTAAGAATATTGATTCTACTGGTCTCAAGCTTTGTTATCGACTGAGGTTTTTGGAAGTTTGCTGTAGCAAAGCACGTCGTACATATTATAATAATATTTGCAGTGAGAAAATACGCCCAAAGAATGTATTATGTTTACCATATTTTTCAGGGTTTGAAAATGTGGTCAAGGCCTTGAAACTTTTTGATATACATGTATTGTTTAATTACAAAAATACTGTTTGTAAACTATTAGTTAGAAACAGCTCTTGTAATGATAAGTGTGTCATTTATAAAATACCTTGTAAAGACTGTAATAGGTTCTATGTTGGGCAAACATCTAAAGATTTGAAATGAAGAATTTTGCAACATATATACTCTGCAAGACACGACCAATTGTCTAATGCTTTGTTTGTTAATTTTTCAGAAAATTCTCACCAAATTGATTGAGAGATGGCTTCTTCAATAACTAATTTTAAAAATTCACTTTCAATAGGAACATAATTGAATCTGCTTTAATACGATTATAAAATCGTGTAATTTGAACATTAACAGTGGTTTATATTATTTAGATCCATTTTTGATTGATCAGTTAAAGGGCGATTTGAGTAGGATCATTGATACACATTTGTCTTACTAATTCATTGAAAATATTTACTATCTTATGCTATTATTATCCATGTACGGGCCATTTGGTAGGTATAAATAGGAGCTGCCTCGCATGGGCCACAAGGCCTTCTGTAGTTCTTATGGGGCTCTTATTTGTATCCTCCTGGTTCCCATTCATTTTTCATTGTACCTCACCTCACTCTCCTGCCTATATATGTCCAATACTTGAATTGTAAATCATTCATATTCTTTCTGAAGATGTACTAATATACGAAAGTACTTACGGAAATTCCTGTTTCAATTCTTCCTCCGTGGTCTGACACTGTCACATTTACCTCACACACACACACACACACATACACACAAACACACGCACACACACACACCACACACACACACACACACACACACACACACACACACACACACACACACACACACACACACACACACACATATATATATATAATATATATA
>WNGS01165503.1:4350934-4363434 GCA_020271785.1 Procambarus virginalis | reverse complement strand
AAGTGAATTAAGGCGTCCTGTACATACCAGTTGCGTTGCTGTTGACAGTATGGGTTCGAGTCACTTCTGGGGTGTGAGTTTTCAGTTGCATATAGTCCTGGGGGACCATTCAGGCTTGTTCGCATATATATATTTCTTTATATACATATATATATATATATATATATATATATATATATATATATATATATATATATATATATATTTATATAGAAGGGGTACCACCTCTGGTGCAAGTGTAGGGACCCATAGCCTCGGAGAAGAAAATAAAGATATATATATATATATATATATATATATATATATATATATATATATATATATATATATATATATATATATATATATATATATTATGAGCAAAAATCGGTCATAAATCAATTATTGCTGCATGAGCAAAATCCCACAGCACAAAGAGTGAGAACAAAATGCTTTAACACTAAACAAGATTTCAAATGAGATTGAGAATACAAGAATGTAGTGAGGTAACAACCAGGTCGAGTGGCACTTGTTGTATGGGCGCCAGGATGGAGGGTAATGTTGGAGAGGTGAGTAGCGGTGTGGGGGTGGTGGCGGGTGTGACCGCGGGCGTGGAGGTGGGCGTGCCTGGTGTGGCTGTGGGCGTGGGACGCTCCTGCTTGATGGGCGTTGACCCTCTAACCACCCCACCCTCCGCCGTCCAAATGTCCGGCACGCAACACAGCTCTGGAAGGTACAGAATGCATGTCAATAAGGTGCATGGGTTAGGAACATTGTGTTATGACAGAACATGTGAGGAACATTGTGTTATGACAGAACATGTGAGGAACATTGTGTTATGACAGAACATGTGAGGAACATTGTGTTATGACAGAACATGTGAGGAACATTGTGTTATGACTGAACATGTGAGGAACATTGTGTTATGACAGAACATGTGAGGAACATTGTGTTATGACAGAACATGTGAGGAACATTGTGTTATGACTGAACATGTGAGGAACATTGCATCAACTCAAGACTGAACATGGTTAGAATTATATAACGACGTCATGAACATTTGTGTTCATGCTATCAACAGTGTGTTATTGTTGGTCGATTTACTTATCGATAAATAATTATCTTGAACCATAATTATGAGGTAATTTGCCTGAATCCATCATATCAAATATTTTACAAAGAACTGAATGAAATCAAAGAAAAATATAAAAATATGATTTAATATTTATAATATAATAATATAAAAATAATTTAAAATGAGCCATAATTAAATATATTAAAATTATATTTCTAGAGTGATTATAAAATCAATAACGCTTAGTCATGGTGTATGTTCGGTTACGCTCAGGGAACGGGACACATCACGCAAACTGAGAAGTATATCGCACTCCTCAGTATAACATATATATGGTATTATCTGTGATTTTCTCGACAATCGCGGTGGTAATCTCGTCAGCAATCAAATTGTCCATTTTTGACAATCAAATTGTCCATTTTTGACAATCAAATTGTCACAATTTGACAATTTGATTGCCGACGAGATTCTCTTCCTTCAGAACTAGGTAGAAGATCTCGCCAGCAGAGGCTTATACGTTTTATAGTTGTGTAGTCACACTCATTGGCATTTGCAAGACACCAGCAGTTAATCTGTTTGACTGCCTTGCCTTCTAGTTAATACCTGTTGCTCTAATACATATAAAACATTGGACGTTGTCCAATTATAAAAAATCTAAGGGGTCTAGGGTTTAAAGCAATTAGTGGAATTATTTAAAAAAACTAAAAAGTACAAATCCACTAAAGTAATAACATATTTAAGAGCAAGCATTACACCAGAAAACTCACCAGTAGTAACGTCACTATACATGGCAACATTCCTCAAGAAGGGAGGAGTGTTCTAAATGACAGACGAAAAACTTTATTTGGAGTGTTGTGCTTGCTTGGAAGACGGTCGGCCGAGGGGACAGCACACTGGACTTGTGATCCTGTGGTCCCGGGTTCGATCCCGGGCGCCGGAGAGAAACAATTGGCAGAGTTTCTTTCACCCTATGCTCCTGTTACCTAGTAGTAAAATAGGTACTTGGGTGTTAATCAGCTGTCACGGGCTGCTTCCTGGGGGTGGAGGCCTGGTCGAGGACCGGGCCGCGGGGACACTAAAAAGCCCCGAAATCATCTCAAGATAACCTCAAGATAAGATTGCACCAACAAAGTAGTCAGTGCGCACACACAGGTAGCACCTAGAAAGCGACTGTCGTATACTCTACTGGACTGGGAAGACCATCAAAAATATTATTTTCTATACAACTGGAGAGCTATGGGAAACATGAGTGAAAGTCATTAATATACAGGAGGGTGTTACTCAAAGTACAAGCAGAAGTTGGAGAATGTGTGTTCCCTTGGTCAAGATGCCAACTCCGTACGTATCCCCAGCGACTAGTGTCCACCAATAGGATGGGGAGAAGCCAAGTTGCATCATTATAATACAGTGTACAGGTTGGAAGGTCTGTACCATATCATGGCAATACGCTAATCAGAGACTTTGCGTCATGTCTAGACAATGCTTGTGTTATGAACACTAAATCAAGTAAGAAGTCTCAGGGTAAAGAAGCAGTCATTTTCTTGACACTAGAGGAAATGGTAACCTACACACCCATTTCGCTACTGACGGAAATGGTAACCCACATACCCATCTCGCCACTGACGGAAGTAGCATATACCTACACATGCATTATGCCACTGAAGTAAGTGCTAACCTCCACACCCATGGTGGATAAAAACGGGAGTGTCTTATTATTTAACAAATGGATAAAGACGACTGAACATAGAAAGTCATTTAATTTAACTTAAATTAAGAAAGTAAGCAGAAAACATATCACTGGATGTAAATGAAGTCATTCATTAATTGAAGAGTTTTGGCGGCGCAATCAGTATTAGGCGCTGGGTTAATAACAGTATTACTTGGGTAAGCTGTTCTACATGTTTACCACTCGATGAAGGAAAAAATATTTTAGTTTGAACTTTAATTATTTGTATATTTTTTAAATCAGTGTTACGCATTAGGTTTGAATGGACAATGCTTAAAAAAATATCGAAAACAATGCTGTCACGACCTTTAATTTGTTGTCCCCTAACTCCCCTTGCCACTTCGGGGGCAGGGGGACAGGGTGTTTATGTAGCTTCAGGGCACCAATCCCCCCAGCCACAGGGCAGGGCGAGATGGCACCCCTAAGCATACCAAATTCCCTATCAAACACAAACTAAAATATACATAAATGGCAAATCTCATCACAACCCACATGAGTTAAGATGATAATGATAACACACAATAATAACATGAAAATAACATTCACAAATTGGAAAATTCTTTTGTATTTCGTTTTTCTAATACGGGAAAGAGCACACAAAGGGAGAGGTACACAATATATCATTAAAAAATACTAAAGCTGAAGGTAAAACAACAAGCTGCCTAAGCGGCAGGATTGGTGACTTGACATCGGCATACATGGAAAAAACAATTCATAGTGGAAGCTCCTAACAAGGCCCAGAGCGGGAGGGATATCATGTATGTACATGGGGGTCCCTCCAGCCGCCACCTTACACACTCGTGGACTCTGGTCAGGTCATCCACCCTCCTGTGAGAAACCATTTGGAGAAGTGGTACTCCAGATGACGACTCTGCTTAGATAGTTGGCTACCTTGGCTGTAGTTCACCTAAGCAAGACTATATTTACACTTATGCACCCTGTGCACGGTGATCCTGGGACTAAGGTTGTCTGCCCCCTTGTTGTGGTCTTGGACCATATTCTGTAGATGGAATATGTCCAGGTCAGGGCTTTCACAGAGCAAATCTCAAGGTCGCTCTTGGTGATTCCCATATCTTGTAAACCACGCGCATACTCTCCTTGCACCATCCTCCTCTCCAATTACGGGTTATTGAAGAGGCGGATGCTGTGTGCTTCCCGGTATATTCCCTTTGAAGGATCTCTGGGGTGCCGTACTTGTCACACTTGCTCTGACGTGGACGGGAGAGCGGGAAGTTATCAGCAGAGACCTGGGTGTCTAATATAAAGGCCTCATCACCTTTGCAAGCTATGATGTCAGGCTTACCGAAGGTCCTTCCATCCGGTATGCGGACTTCAAGTTCAAGTTCAAGTATGTTTATTGAGATAAGCAAGAAATACATCTCAAAGGGATAGAGTAGCTTAGGCTATTTCTACCCCCCTATGCGGACTTCACGTTCCACCTCAAAACTCTTTGCCACAGACGGCCGGCTACGAACTGGGTGATATCGTCATGACGTTTCTATCCGTGCCCCATGTGACTTGTGTTATGCCTGGGATATATGGCCCAGGGTCCCTGGCTTCTGACAAGCACTGCAGAGACCAGAAGCCTCGGGTCTACCCCTAGCTGCTAAAAGACGGTGTGGCTTGTGGCTACAGCCTTTGCCCTAATCTGGATGGCCATGAGCAAAATCTCCTCCGCTTAGCAGATGGGTACCGGATGTGACCCACTTGTGGCAAGATGGAACCTCACAAGAGGACGCAAGGTCGGCATCATCAACCATGCTAAACAATTTTGCTTTCCACCTTTTGGAGCGCTCAGTCGTTCTGTTAGAAGGGGTTCTGGCGTTCGTGGTCGGGTCTACCCATCGACGCATTCGGGCTTGGAATGCGGGTAGGAGAGCCGCTGCCACTACCACTGGATAATCCGACTCTACCAATGCCCCAAGCCGCTTGCTCTTGTGTAGACAGATTGATGTAGCAAAGTCGAGAATTCCTAGTCCACCGTCCTTCACATCACCATGAAAATAGGCATTAGGAGTATCATGAGGCAGCCGCAGCCAGCCACGAATGGCATGCCGCAGCCTCCGGCCAAGCCTCGCTAGTTCCGGCTTAAACACGCGTCCGAGAACAAGCCGGTGGTTCATCTTGGGGATTAGGTGGTGTTTTAGTAGGTATAGCCTTGTTGAGGTTTGAGCGGGGCCTTAGTGATGTTCGTCAGGCCGTCCTCAAACAGGGAACCATAGGATAGGCGTCTACCCCTCCGGCCCCGATAAGTATTCTTAAATATTTATACTCCTCCGCCACACGCATAGTACCGATTTCATCGTCTCCGACGTAGTATGCCTTCCTGGGTGGGGACATGGCACGTCTTACGATGTGATTTAGGTCTTGAATCAATTGACATATTTTTCTACGCTTTCGCGACTTAAACAACGATAATTAGGAGATCACTGTTGTTATTGAATACTGTTAGTGAAGCACCAAGTGGATGATACTGTTCATGGTGAATAATGTTAGTGGGGAACTAGATGGACGTCACTGTTCATGGTTACCTTACTGGGATTCCAGGGATCAAGGTCCCCGCGGCCCGGTCTCTGACTAGACCTCTTGGTTGATGGTCTGGTCAACAAGACTCTTGGACGCGGCTGCTCGCAGCCTTACGTATGAATCACAGCCTGGCTGGTCAGATATCCAATAGAGCTGTTATGTGGATACTGTTACTGAAGCACCAGATGAACGTCACTGTTGATGGTAGATACTGTTAGTGAAGCAATAGATTGACTTCTCTGTTGATTGTGTGTATTGTTGGTGAAGTAAAAGATGGACGTTACTATTATGGTGGATACTGTTAGTGGGGCACCAGATGTAAGTCACTGTTTTTGGTGGACGACACTGTTGATAGTTGATATTCTTGGTGAAACACCGGGTTGACGTTTCTTTTGAAGCCCGTTCTCAGAACAAACTCATCGGCATAAGAAAACATACCCACCTCAAACCACCAGGATAGTTATCTAGATATTTGTGATGGTCTGAAAGCATATTACGGCTCCAGTAATAGTCTACATGTAAACTGTCAAGTGATCCTTTGTCATAAACAGAGATTATTTGCATGTTCTAACTATATTGCATTATAAATCGTAGACTTAAAATCTAGAAAGTATATGCTAATAATGTTTTCTTTGAAAAATTTAGTTTTCTATAAACGGAATTCTCGGATACACTGAAATAGGTTTGGATTTCCATATTTCCCTTTATCGTCAATATTACACCATAATTAAACCTAACCTCATTTTTACTTTCATTTAGAAGCTCATTTTAACTTTTAAGTAAACATCATGACGTTTCGAATACGATCGTATTCATTATCAGATCTAAAATAAACAGAATTCACAATAAAATAAATAGCAAAACAAAGAACTCATACTAAACAGAAATGCCTATCAGAAAGGAAAAACATATATATGTCAAACGACACTGATTATAAAGCGAAACACACTTAAGTTAACATAAAGTGATCATACAAACTAAAATACAGAATTAACACACACAAATAAAAACTAACAGTGTAACTAATAAAAACACTATTGTGCATTGTGTAATTACACGTAATGCTTGTGCATTACGTGTAATGCACAAGCAAAGAAAAACTTGGTAATTATAACGTGACTAATCAAAGCTAATACAACAATAATAATAATAAATTAACACTTACAGAAACATTACATAATATATAAAAGCATTCATAAAACTATCATGGAACCTAATAGAAACATAAAAAACAAATCAACCTTAACACTAAAAAGTGTATTATATCTTAATTAAACAACTATACTGTGTAAAATATCGACATATGGAATGAATGAAAACGGAGAAAAAAACAAGGAGAACTAAAGCAAATAAAACCATTGTATTAACGGTTAGTAATATATTTTTCACTGCAGAATGTGAAAAGGATAATTCGTTGTCGTTTCTTGATGTCAAGGTAAATATTGGTTTTAACGTGAATGTGTATAGAAAACCTATTTTTACTGGGTTAGGTCTAAATTTTAATTCTATTTTTTCCGGTATTTTTAAGAAAAATGCACTTAATACTCTACTGAAAAGAGCCTTTGTTTTATGTTCAAACTGGTCTAATTTTGATCAAGAAATTAATTTCCATGTGAATTTCTTTTCTAACAATGGGTACCTTGTTCATAAACCGTATGGTTTATACCTTCGTAAGGAACCTCTTAAATAAGCAATTCCACCCTTCTTGTAGGATTACTACAGTAGAAAGGGATATATTTATATCAAATTGCTTTTTACGGCACCATTAGCTTTTCTGTAAGAAGTCGATTGAAGAAACTTTTACAGCACTGTTATCCTCAGGTGGACATTAGATTTATGTTTGTTTATACAAATACTATAAGCTCCTATTTTAAATTTAGAGATAAAATGCCTACTCCCCTTTGCTCTAGTATCGTATATATGTTTAATTGTTCCAACTATAATGCTGGATACATCGGAGTTCCATTCGGAACTTTAAGATTAGAATACTTGAGCATCGGGAATATCATTTAGGACTGGATTACAAAATGCTGGATCCAAACCAGCATTTTCGTAAATTAGATATCATTGTGATGAGATGAATCATTTTCTGCTGGAATCCGATTTTAAAATTTTAAATACTTGCATGAATGGTCAGTCGAATTTGAGAATAATGGAATCGGTATATATCAAGGAGCTGCGGCGCTTGTTAAATAATACTCCTTCAGCTGTTCAATTGTACAGTGTATAATGCACTGCAGGCCTTGTACTTTGATTTATAGTTCATTCTGAGGGTTTTATTGCTTTATTCGCTCTTGTTTTGTCTCCTTTTTCATTCGTTTCATGTGTCAATATTTTACACTGTTATAGTTGTTTAATTAAGACATATAATACATATTTTAGTGTTTAGTTTGATTTTTGTTTTATGTTCTATAAGGGTTATGTTAGGGTTCCATGATATTTTTTTTGAATTTTTGTTTTTATATAATGTTTCTGTAAATGATATATATATTATTATTGTTGTATTAGTTTTGACTAGGCAGGGAATACTATCAAGTATTACTTTGCTTGTGCATTCACGTAAGTTAAACAGTGTTTGTTTCTATTAGTTACTAAAATATATGAACTGGATTTTTTTTCTGTGGTAATTATGTAGTTTATTTTGTTTGATCACTTCATGTAAACTCAGGTGTGTTTCGTTTTATAATCAATGTTGTTTGATATATATATATATAGATATANATACATGTCCAACCCATGCTTGAAACAATCGAGGGACCCCACCTCCACAATGTTACGCGGCAATTGGTTCCACAAATCAACAACCCTGTTACTGAACCAGTATTTACCCAAGTCTTTCCTAAATCTAAACTTATCTAATTTATACCCATTGTTTCGTGTTCTGTCTTGTGTTGATACTTTTAAATACCCTATTAATATCCCCTTTGTTATGTCCATTCATCCACTTGTAAACCTCTATCATGTCACCCTAACTCTTCGCCTTTCCAGTGAATGCAATTTAAGCTTTGTTAATCTTTCTTCATATGAAAGATTTCTAATTTGGGGAATTAACTTAGTCATCCTACGCTGGACACGTTCAAGTGAATTTATATCCATTCTATAATATGGCGACCAAAACTGAACTGCATAATCTAAATGGGGCCTAACAGAGCAAGATATAGCTTGAGAACCACACCAGGTGTCTTGTTACTAACGCTGCGATTAATAAATCCGAGTGTCCGATTTGCCTTATTACGAACATTTATGCATTGATCCTTTTGTTTTAAATTCTTACTAATCATAACTCCCAGATCCCTTTCGCAATCCGACTTCGCAATCTCAACACCATCTAGCTCGTATCTTGTAACTCTATCATCATTACCTAGCCTCAGAACTTTACATTTATCAGCATTAAACTGCATCTGCCAGTCCTTTGACCATTTCAAAACCCTATCTTGATCAACTTGAAGTGATAGTGAGTCCTCCTCCGAATTAATTTCCCTACCGATTTTCGTATCATCGGCAAATTTGCAAATGTTGCTACTCAAACCTGAATCTAAATCATTTATATATATTATAAACAACAGAGGTCCCAAGACAGAGCCTTGAGGCACTCCACTTACAACATTTTCCCACTCTGACTTGACTCCATTTATACTAACTCTCTGTTTCCTTTGGTATAGCCATGCCCTAATCCAGCTTAATATAGCACCCCAATACCATGAGCCTCTATCTTTTTAATCAGTCTTTCATGTGGCACTGTATCAAAAGCTTTGCTAGTCAAGGTACACAACATCACAATCCTTACCACTATCAACTGCCTCAACTATGCTAGAATAAAAAGATAACAAATTTGTTAAACATGAACGGCCATTTATAAAACCATGTTGCGACTCAATTATTAATTTATGTTTTTCAAGATGAAGACGAATTTTATTTGCTATTATAGATTCGAGTAACTTTCCCACAATAGACGTTAGGCTAATTATCGATAGTTAGACGCAAGTGATCTATCTCCTTTCTTAAAAACTGGTATCACATTAGCAACTTTCCAAAACTCTGGCACTGTGCCTGACTCTATTGATTTATTAAATATGATTGACAGTGGGTCACAAAGCTCCTCTTTGCATTCTTTCAGCACTCTGGCAAACACTTCATCCGGCCCTGGGGATTTTTTGGTTTGAGTTTTACTATTTGTTTAAGAACATCCTCCCTGGTAACTGCTAAACTCGTCAACCTGTCCTCGTCCCCACCCACATAGACTTGTTCGGCTGAAGGCATATTGTTAAGTTCATCTTTAATAAATTTATAGATAAAATATTTATTATAAATACTACTCATCTATGGGAGCCGGTCGGCCGAGCGGACAGCACGCTGGACTTGTGATCCTGTGGTCCTGGGTTCGATCCCAGGCGCCGGCGAGAAACAATGGGCAGAGTTTCTTTCACCGTATGCCCCTGTTACCTAGCAGTTAAATAGGTACCTGGGTGTTAGTCAGCTGTCACGGGCTGCTTCCTGGGGTGGAGGCCTGGTCGAGGACCGGGCCACGGGGACACTAAAAGCCCCGAAATCATCTCAAGATAAGATCTCTTCGTCATTATCCGTTATCTTACCTGTCTTAGTTTTTAATGGACCTATCCTTTCCCTAAACTTTGTTCGATATAACTGAAAAAACCTTTAGGATTTGCCTTTGCTTGGCCTGCTATACGAACTTCATAGTTTCTTTTTGCTTTCCTTTCTTATCTCTTTTTTAACATTTCTAACCTGTTGGGACGATTTTTGTTCTAATCTGACTTCCCCATTCCTTATTCTTTTGTACCAAGCTCTCTTTCTACCTATAAGGTTTTTCAGATTCTTTGTTATCTATTTCGGGTCATTAGTATTCGATCTATTCAACTTGTATACTGCGTTCTTGTGCTTTGCTTAGAATATTTGTAAATAAGTTTATTTTGAATCCACATCGAAATCCCTTTTTACATCATGGTGGAGCTCTCTTTATCATTCGACTTTGTGAACTTTGTGCACATGGCAGCTGCAGAGAAGGTGGTTATCAGCTGGTGATAAGTAATCTTGGCCACCTCAGTCGCCACCGGGCTGCCTCCCCTCCACTCCCCGCACCAGCCACCACCGGGCTGCCTCTCCACGTACCACTCCCCGCACCAGTCGCCACCAGGACACACCAGCGTCCTGGCCACCTCCCCGCACCAGCCACCACCGGGCTGCCTCTCCAATGCATTGATCCTTTGGTTTTAAATTCTTACTAATCATAATGTAATAACTGCATTGTAATATCTCGACCGCGCACGCCCGCTACTACCACTGATGCTACCGCGCAATCTCCAGCTCTTACCTATGGTAATAACGGATGGCTATACCGATCATGTAAGATCGGTTAACTTACTCGCGGCCGTCATACGAGGACGTAAACCAGTAAACACAGGAGAGAGAGAGGTGAGAGAGAGAGAGAGAGATGAGAGGGGAGAGAGCTATAGAGAGAGACAGAGGAGGAGAGAACAGAGGAGAGAGAGCGACAAAGAGAGAGAGCGACGAGAGAGAGAGATGAAGAGAGTACAGAGGAGAGAGAGAGACGAGAGAGAGAGAGTGGAAGAGTGAGGAAGAGCAAAGAACGCAGACGCAGTGAGGGGAGGGAGAGTAGATACATAGTAGGGAGTGTGAGACAGAAAGATAGAGAATATTACGTGTAGTCACAGCCTACGTCATGTTAGTTACCGTGTGACGCTGCCACCACCTGATCCTGTACTTTTCTCCGGACAGGGGACCGGAGTGAGATTCGAAGGTCTTGCAGATGGACTAACCTACCAGGACAGATGTTGGGGGACAACTGAACGGTACAAGGATCCTGGTCCTGTCATTCGAATAATCCTGACCACTTGGGAAACTATAGAGTACACAAGAATAAGGCGGGACACCCCCCAATACTAAACCCTAACACGGGACGGACGGGGGGGAGGAATACTGGATAATTACGGTACATAGGTCACTAGGTCAAAGGGGACGGTAGGCCCATTATCATAAGACAAGAACCATATACACATTTAATAACAATCTGACAATATATGACTTTATGTAGAAAATAGATTAAATGAGACACTCCTAACTAATTCCTACCAGTGACCAAGAGTACTGAATAGGGTACTTTAGTTTCAAGACGAGGCCGTACATGTACTCGTATGATTGTTCCACCAGTTCCAAGTTGTGGAGAGGATGCTTCCCTCCCCTGATTCCACACACACCGGCCTCCTAGGGCTGCGCCCACTCTCTACTGTCCCTCTTCCCTGATCTCTTCCGCCTCAGCTGAAACATGAGGTGTTTGCATTTAACTGTAGAAGGATGTAATCCGTTAGATTTTCATGACGGCACCACTCGACCTCTAGTGGACTCAGGTGGCCGTTGCCGTCCTCCCTGGTTAACTTTACCAAGGGAACGTCTACATTTGCTGCCAGCCGCCCTGACTCCAGGAGCCTGGTGGTTGGTTCATCTCCACGTGGCTTGTTCATGATTTATGTGTTCATGTTGTACTACTCATGTACTGCCTCTCTTGTTAACAATAACTCCCAGATCCCGTTTCGCTCAATCACATCCATAGGACCGATTTGTAACTCTCACATTATCTAGCCTCAGAACTTTACAATTTATCACATTAAACTGATCTGCACGAACAGCCTGAATGGCCCCCAGCGCATATATGGCTTCAACAAGACGACCTAACTCCTGAGTACCTAACTTCTACTGCTAGGTGAACAGTACATTCGGTGAAAGAAAAGTGCTTAACTATTTTCTGTCCTGCACGGATATCGAAGACCCAATCCCCGATTGTCGGTTGAGAACCGAACCCGATTGCAGTAGCCCGGGATCCAATTTCATACTGGAAGTTCACTTTTCCTTTCAGATGAGAAACAACAAAGATATTGAAATCTGAGTCATTTCATGTGGCGAGCGGTTGAACAACCTGACTACAAGCTAGGTATGATTCACTTTAAATGTAGAACAGAACAAGCTTACTGCACGGTCTCCAGGCCCATCACAACACTGAAACTCTTCGCTAGTTTCTTCGTAAACTACTTCAAAATATAGATTACGTTATTGAGTAATGGAGTGGGGAATGTGTGCCTGTGGTCTGGTGGTGGGCAGGGAGTGGGGGCGAGGCCAGGAGCTGGTGTGTCCTGGTGGTGACTGGTGTGCAGGTGAGGTGGA
>WNGS01165503.1:4260502-4272198 GCA_020271785.1 Procambarus virginalis | reverse complement strand
TCTTCTGGAAGGTCATTTTCTTCTTGAATGCTATCATTCTCAAGTGCCATAGTGTCTTACTGGAAGGCGACGTCTTTTGTTTGAAGATCATCGCATACCTGCTCCAGATGCTCTTAAGTTTCCTCTTCCTCTCAGTCACTTCCATGGCACATATTTCAGTAAAAAAAAGATAAATATCAACACTGATTTTTTAATGTTGAGATTTCCTCTCAATCATTTGGATATCGTCCTGATGTTCTTTAGGTTATAATGTATTTTTACAGATTCGTTCAGAAATACTTCATGTCATACTATTTCCCCCCCAAAAAGTCCAGTTACCAATTCGGATTCACTCGGATTCGCCAGGATTAACCTCGGATCACCGGATCACTCGGATTCCCCCCCTTATCCAGTGGCACTCAGACTCACTACCGTCCAGTAGGACTCAGATTCAGCGAGCATACTCTGGGGCGCTGAAGGGCAGGGAGAGCCGCTTGAGCACAGCCATGCGGGGAATATCCTCATACACGACACGTATTTCATTTCCTTTCTCGTTGGGTCGGCGGAATACTTAATGCCTTGGATGATATATTTGCTGCCTCCGCGCCTCTAAACTCGATTCCCAGCCTCGAAGTGAGTCAGATACGGCTTTGATTAACATCCCCTATATTAATATATAAATATCTATTATTATACTATTAGAAGTATATATTGCTATCATATATATATCTATATCTAAAAAATATAGTATATCTCTATAATATCTATATATGATACTACTATATCAATATATTATTACATTCTATCTTCCTGAAAGCAGTACGATAGCAATGACTATAGCTTCTACGTCCTCCGTGGTGGTAGCGTGGTCAAGACACCTCGCTGCGTTCCGCGAGGCGCTTGTCATGGGTTCGTATACCTGGCCGGGGAGGATTTCCTGGGCGCAAATCCTTAAACTGTAGAGATCCTCTATGTTTCAGCACAATCGTAACAGGCTAAATGTGTACTTGGTTGTAACAACGATCTCGCGGCGGCGGGGAGCGTATTACCAGGGAACCTGCCCGAAACGGTCGCGTACTAGTGGCTTTACTAGAATGTAACAACTCTTATAATTTTTCGGGACCAATACAGGTGGTATATATATATATATACTATATATCTATATATATATAGATATATTGCGAAACAAGCCTAAATGGTCCCAGGGACTATATGCAACTGATGAAAACTCACACCCTAGAAGTGACTCGAACCCCTACTGCCAGGAGCAACGCAACTGGTATGCACAGGACGCCTTAATCCACTTGAACCATCACGACCGGACATAAGGAAGTGATAGCCGAAAACTATTTGAACCACTTTCCCCGCCGGCACTCGGATGTTATCTTGGGCATAGCATTTTTATCAAATCATCCCTCATTCTTTGGGGAACACACGAGGAACACAAATGCGAAACAAGCTTTTGAATGGTCCCCCAATTGATAAAATGCTATGCCCAAGCTCTTACCATCCGAGTTGCCGGCGGGGAAGTGGTTCAAAGAGCTTCGGCTATCACTTCCTTATGTCCGGTCGTGAGTGAGGGTCAAGTGGAATAAGGCGTCTCTGTACATACCAGTTGCATTGCTCCTGGCAGTATGGGTTTCGAGTCACTTTCTGGGGGGTTGAGTTTTCACGTGTTCAGTTAGATATAGATATATATCTATAGATATATATATATATATATATATATATATATATATACTATATATTATATCTGAAAACTCACACCACCAGAAGTGAACTTAAACCCATACTCCCAGTATCAACGCAACTGGTATGTACAGGTAAGCCGTAAAACCACTTGACCCATCACGACCGGACATAAGGAAGTGATAGCCGAGGCTAGTATTGAACCACTTCCCTCGCCGGCACTCGGATGGTAATCTTGGGGGCAAAGCATTTTATAGCAAATCACCTCATTTTTGGGGCAACACGTGAGGAACACAAATGCAAACAAGCCGAATGGTCCCCAGGACTAGATAACAACTGAAAACTCATCACACCCAGAAGTGACTCGAACCCCTACTCCAGAGCGACGCAACTGGTATGTACAGGGACGCCTAAACCACTTGACCATCACGACCGGACATAAGGAAGTGATAGCCGAGGGCTATATGAACCACTTCCCCTCGCCGGCACTCGGATGGGGAGAGAAAAGAGAAATGAGGTGATTTGATAAAATGCTATGCCCAAGATTTACCATCCGAGTGCCGGCGGGGAAGTGGTCATATAGCCTCGGCTATCACTTCCTTATCGCTCGGTCCGTGATGGTCAAGTGGTTTAAAGCGTCCCTGTACATACCAGTTGCGTTGCTTCCTGGGAGTATTGGGTTCGAGTCACTTCTGGGTGTTGTGAGTTTTTAAGTTGTATCTAGTCCTTGGGGACCATTCAGGCTTGTTTAGGCATTTGTGTTCCTCAACGTGTTTGCCCCAAAAAATTGAGGTGGATTTGATAAAATGCTATGCCCAAGATTTACCATCCCGAGTGCCGGAGGGGAAGTGGATTCCTAGAGCCTCGGCTATCACTTCCTTATGTCCGGTCGTGTGATGGTCAAGGGGGTTTAAAACGGCGGTCACCTGTACCTACCAGTTGCGTTTGCTCCTGGGAGTATGGGTTCGAGTCACTTCTGGGGTGTGAGTTTTCAGTTGTATCTTAGTCCTATGGACCATTCAGGCTTTTTTTGCTATAAATAGATCTAAGTATATATATATATATATATATATGCAAACACGCCTGAATGGTCATATATATATATATATATACTATATATATATATATATTATATATATATATGAAGTATATAGTAATATATATATACTAAACAGATATAATATGCAATAACGATCACAAAAACAACTGATCCAAAGTATGCAGAAAGAAAATCTCATTTGAAGAATTAGCAAATGCTGAACGCGTTTTCAGGTCAATCCCTTCATCAGAGCAAGATAGTCCATCTCTTCTAAGCTTGCTCTATTGAACGCTTTCCTTACTCCTGCACTATTGAACGCTTTCTCCTTATGCTGTGCTGCAGTATGGATAGCTGGTTTTTTCCACCAAAATGGATATCCCAGTCTGAACTTTTTATATTTTTTGTTCATTGTGTTTGTTTGGGGCTATGTGGGGGCTTCAAAGGGCGGCCCCAATTGTATACGTTATGCCTCATTATTGGGGACACACAGGTTAGGAAATTTTAGGTACCCTTTGGTGTGATGCACTTTGACGTGATTTTGCAGATTATGTTGATATGAAAACAGACCACAAAGGTATACATGTGTTCATGAGAACACCAACAAGAGAGAGTATTTTCCTATTTGGGTTTACATATATGTTCTTGAACAACTTGAAGAATAGTACTCTCTCTCTCCCGTCTCCCCTCTCTCTTCTCTCTCTCTCTCTCCTCTCTCTCTTCTACTCTCTCTCCTCTCTCTCTCTCCTCTCCCTCTCTCCCTCTCCTCTCTCTCTCTCTTCTCCCTTCCTCTCATCTACGTCTCCTCTCTCTCTATCGGCCAACTCCAGTATATGTGCTCTGCCCCTCTTGTTAGTTTTGCTCTGAATAAAGTCAATACACTTTCGATGTTAATATAATCCACGCAGAAGCCATATCCAAACTTAGGATTACAACCTGCAGGTAAACCATTGATGTATCCAATACCAAAGATGGCAACAGGGGGGGGGGGGAAGGAGTCTGTAAAATAATATCGTAAAGGAAACCCTTCAACAGCAGTCAAACTGATTGGATGATCTGCCCAATAAATACAAGGATTTGGGCTGTTGTTGCTCACTCTCTTGAGCCAGTCAGTGGTAACCAGGACCAGAGCCTCTCTGCCCCCCAGGCCGGCTTCAGCAACCGATCTTCAAACTTTGCCGTCGGAGACATACTCGGAGAGGAGATTGTTTTTGAGATGGCTGCTGAGACCTTCAACGTGTCGTTGATGGAGGCTACAAGGGTGGAGTGGACGTTTGGATACCCCGAGGGCGTCAGCGCTGATGGGAATGTTGATGCCTGAGGACGTGAAGCCCCTATCCACATCCACTGGAGTAAGTTTCCTCCTGTTAACCCCATGTGGGTATTATCTACTGGCCAGTATTTGTATTGTCCTGGGAATTCTCTCCTTCTTGGGCAATGGTCTGGTCATTTATCTGTTCTCGTGTACGAGAAGTCTTCGTTCTCCCTGCAAATATGTTCGTTGTCAACCTGGCCTTCAGTGACTTCATGATGATGTTTTCGCAGTTCCAATGTATGTTTGAACTGTTTGACGGCGGCTACTGGACGCTGGGAGCACTTGCCTGCCAGCTCCATGCCTTCACTGGCTCTGTGTTTGGCCTCACGTCCCTACTGACGCTGGCCGCTATCGGCTACGATCGTTTCTGCGTGATCGTGAGAGCCTTCAAGGGAAACCACATGAGTTCCTTAAGGCGTTCATAATCCATCCTCTTGTGCTGGACCTACGCCAATTGTCGTCCTCCATCTGGCCCTTCTTCGGCTGGGGCGCCTACATCCCTGAAGGCATTCTCATCTCCTGCAGGCTTCGACTACCTCACCCAGGACTGGAGCACGAAATCATTCGGCCTCTTCCTCTTCATCATGTGCTACTGCATCCCCCTCACCGTCATCACCTATGTTTATTTCCAAATTGTGGTGGCCATCCGTCACCACGAAGAGGCCCTCAGGGAGCAGGCCAGGAAGATGCAAGTTGATCACTTGCGCTCCAACGTCGATGCCAGGAAGCAGAGCGCTGAAGTTCGCATCGCCAAGGTCGCCGTGGCTAATGTATTCTTGTGGGTCATCACCTGGACTCCCTATGCTTACATATGCATGATGGTAAGCATAGTCTTAATTAACAATGCAGTGTTCATGCAATACATGTTTGTTCAGAATGATTTACATTAGATCAGAAGTGTTCTGTTATATTTGTTTAATTGGACAAATACATAGAGGAAATATCAATACCTTGTGCTCTACATAGCCCAACCACTTGGACTGGACGGTCGAGCAACAGACTCGCTTCATGCAGGGCGGCGTTCAATCCCCGACCGTCCACAAGTGGCTGGGCACCGATTACTATCTTCCTTCCTTCCCCACGTCCCATCCCAAATCCATATCCTGACCCCTTCCAAGTGCCATATAGTCGTAATGGCTTGGCGCTTTCCCTCCATAATCGCCTTGTGTTCGACACGTCACTGCTTTCTATTCCCAGGGAATGTTTGGCGACCAAAGCAAGTTGACTCCGTGGTATCGGCGCTACCGGGCCTCATCTGCAAGACGGCCTCCGTCTACAACCCCATCATGTTCGCTATCTCCCACCCAAGGTTCCGCCTCGCACTGCAGGAGCTGATGCCGTGGTTCTGTATCCACGAGCCCAAGGACACCGAGTCCTGCTACAGCAAGGCCACCGACGAGGAATCGTTGCCCGAGAAGCAGTAATTAGACCGCGAGGGAGCACCGTATCTTAGGGGGATCATCTTAGACACGGTTGATGTAGACCTTGACTCATTGTGTGAGAGACTTGAGCAGTATGGTAGTGAAGCTGAGAGTGTTACCCCGTCCCACACTAGATATGTATCTCCTGCCTTCCCTCTCTCTCTATTTCTCTCTCTTTCTCTCTCTCATCTCTCTTCTCTCTCTCTTCTCTTCTCTCTCTCTCTCTCTCTCTCTCCTCTATCTCTCTCTCATCTCCTCTCTCTCTCTCCTCCCCTCTCCCGTCTCAAGTATAACTTCTTAAGGGTATGATGTTTGCCAAATTCAGAGTCCTTTAATGTGTTCACTGAAATATGAATAGCGGCAATTCTCGAATCATATTCAGAATCAGAGAAGCTACTTCGTTCTTTTGTTTATATTTGTTTTATAATTTGTTCATTGCATACAACCATGTTCAATAGCTGATGGGCAGGGTACTGACTTATCAGCACGTAATGGTGCCAGCTGGTTGGTACTTTGTCCCCACCTACACATAGAACCTGTCTGAAGTTAACATAAGAGTCAAAAACACCCACCCACCACTCAAGCAATTCTGACATAACACATAATGGGTCAGCCAGAAGCTCGAGGCCCGCAACACACACACACACACACACCACACAACACCACACCACACACACACACAACACACACACACCACGCACACACAACGACACCATATATATACACGTTAGATAAACGTATATAAGAGCATGTAAGTGTAGAAATGTGGAATGGGTAACTAAATAGTTACCTATTGTAACTAGACCCGTAAAGCGACTAATTACTATCACACTCGCCCCTAAGCAAGCCTTAGAGTTAGCTTGTGGAACAATAGACCATTCCTCACAGGGAGATCTAGACACAATACCAAGAAATGAGTGTAATGTACACAGGACACGACATGCATGGTGATGATCTCTCAGAAGAAGAGATGGCCTTCCAGAAGACGATGACTATCATCCCTAAGGAGACGAAGGCTTTCCAGCAAAATACACAAAACTGCCGAACACTGGAATATACGGAGACAAAAGAAGAGACATGACAAAAGAACTGGACGCTGGAAAGCACATAACACTTGGAGGTTACTGAAAAAAGTACTTTAAAACTTTCCATATATACATTGTAGGTCGAACACGCGACATTATTAGCGAGCCTAGAAGAAGAATGAAGGCTAAAGAAGAAGGGTACTTCTTTAGCCTTCTTAGTAGTAATTAGATCACCAAACTGTGAGAATTAGAACACGGACTGAAACCAGAACACTTAAGCAGAAACCAAGCCACTAGTTACAGGACGAAGACCATCACACTATTGGTAGGTTAATATCAGACTCTCAGTAGTCAAGCACTGGACTGTAAGCCCGGTGGGAGACATGCCTAATAATCTACACTTGGAATACATAAGAGGGACTGGATCCAAATCTGCGCCCATAAAGAGGACCACATGAGATCAGAATTCACGGCAGGATGTGCAAAATAGCCCTCACTGAAGAGCAGAGGTGCAGTAGGCACGCTGAGAGAGAACTCGATCAGCATCAATGGCCAAAGACTTTTATACTGTTTCACTACACATTCGGGGCATAACCACCGACCTCTCGCAGTGTTCAAGAGAGAACTCGACATACACCTTCAAAGGATACCTGATTAACCTCAGAGAGAGAGAGAGAGTCAGAGAGAGAGTCAGAGAGAGAGAGAGAAAGAGAGAGAGGAGTAGAGAGAGAGAGAGAGAGAGAGAGAGAGAGAGAGAGAGAGAGATAGACAGAGACAGAGAGAGAGACAGAGGCAAAAAGGGGGAGGAAGAGAGGGCAAGAAGGGGGAAAAGCGCATGAGTCGAAGAAAAAAATAAAAAACAAATGGAGTCTTAAAAACAATCAACACACCTCCATCATGGCAGCACTACGATATGAAAAATGAGATGCAACCCTGAATCGTCCTAACGCGATCTAACCCCATCGAGAAAGAACCAGAAATATAATATAAACATCACATTATGTGGGAGGAAACTCAACCATATTGTCCATGAGGAGTGGGGCCAGAGTCTGCCAAGGTGCGCGCAGAAACAATAAGATCCTCAATAATTCTGAGAGAGAGTAGTGTAAAGTTGGACATAGAGGCCGCGTTGTTGATGGGGACGGAGGGGGCCTTAGGGTGTCATGCGGTGTTTATTAAACACAGGAACGCCTCCTGGGGCGAGCGGACCTCATCAGTATTCTTGGGGGAATCGTCGCCCTGTCAACATTCAGTAAAAATATTTGGGGGGTATTACTGACTGCCACTATATCTGGTGGGAATTTTTTTTACTGACTGCCTTTTATAATTATTTTGCTTCCCCGCTATTTCTCTCGGCCACGCTCGCGCAAACATATTCATATATGAACGCACTTTCACACACACACACACACACACACACACACACACAAAGGGACCAAAGAGCCAAAGCTCAACCCCCGCAAGCACAATTAGGTGAGTACACACACACACACAAGGGACACACAACACAAGGGGCACACGCACAAGGGGATACACGTGGAAACTGAGTGCCCAAATGAGCCACAGAGATATTAGAAAGAATTTTTTAGTGTCAGAGTGGTTGACAAATGGAATGCATTAGGAAGTAATGTGGTGGAGGCTGACTCCATACACAGTTTCAAGTGTAGATATGATAAGAGCCCATAGGCTCAGGAACTTGAACACCTGTTGATTGACGGTTGAGAGGCGGGACCAAGGAGCCAGAGCTCAACCCCCGCAAGCACAATTAGGTGAGTACACACCACACACACACACACCAACCCATCCTCCTGAAATGATAGTACTTATAGTAACCATTTGGTCGATAGTACCAAATGTAGTGACGGACTACCAGTAAACCACTTTTTATACTACTAATTTTAGAGTCTATAAAATAAAACAAAATACAAACAAAAAAATTTCTAGGCCTACTATAGAACATTTAAATATTACTGTATTAGGGCTTAGATAGCGAGTAATAGGCCTAGGTATTGCTAGGAGAGGTTAAATTAGGTCTTGTATCTATATTGCAGTTAAAATAGCTTCAGGTTTGTCCAAATACAATAATATAAAAGTCAACTTTCTGGTGGTCCATCACTACGTATTGATTCTTTCGCCCACATGGTAACTATAATATTTTTATTTTAAGAGAATGGCTACAAACAACACATACACTCACATACATAAGGGACAGAACACAATGTATCACTTAAGAGATGAAGTCTTGGGAGATGAAGTTGGGAGATGAAGTCTTGGGAGATGAAGTCTTGGGAGAGATGAAGTCTTGAGAGATGAAGTCTTCAGAGATGAAGTCTTGGGAGATGAAGTCTTGGGAGATGAAGTCTGGGAGATGAAGTCTTGGGAGATATATAAAGTCTTGGGAGATGAAGTCTTGGGAGATGAAGTCTTGGGAGATGAAGTCTTGGGAGATGATACTACCCCCCTCAAACTATCAGTAATAGCCCAGGATGAACAACTTGCTGCATACGAAAGATTGGTTAACATATGAACTACCTTTCGGAATCTGAACAGAGAGTCGTTCAGGATCTTCTATTTCGTTGTCTGACCTCTTCTGCAGCATGCGGCATCAGGGTGGAGTGTTGACCAGACCACACACTAGAAGGTGAAGGGACGACGACGTTTCGGTCCGTCCTGCACCATTCTCAAGTCGAACCATTCAATCGACTTGAGAATGCGTCGTCGTCCCTTCACCTTGTAGTGTGTGGTCTGATCAACATTTTCAGCCACGTTATTGTGACTCATCGCCTGCATCAGGGTGGAGTTCTTGTAATCCAAAATCTAAACTGGAGGAAGTTGAGACGTATTCCACAAGACTGGTCCCAGATATGAGGTACATGAGCTGCGAGGAAAGACAACAAGTGTTATTGTTCACGTCGCTGGAAGAGAGAGGATGCAGTGAAGACATGATTACAACATACAAAATACTCATGGAAATAGACAGCACAGGCTATTATGGAGGGTAGTACTTGATCAAGGGGAATATAGATGGAAACTAGTACCCAAAAAAAGCCACAGAGACATTAGAAATATTTTTTGTCAGTATCAGAGTAGTGAGCAATTGAAAGCTTTTCTAATGAAGTAGTGGAAACAAACTCCATGCATGACTTTAAAAATAGATAGGAGGGTTGAAAGGCGGGACCCAAGAGCTGTGGATCATCCCCGCAAATACAACTAGGTGAGTACAAGTTGGTACATACATAAACACACATATTCACAAGTGACTAGGTACGAGAAAGGGAGGCCAGTAGAGAGAATATGATTTTGAAATTTGTGAGGCATTCCATGCCATTCAATCGTCTTGAGAATGGTCCAGGACGGACCGAAACGTCGTCGTCTCTTCACCTTCTAGTGTGTGGTCTGGTCAACAGTCCATGCCAGCATCCATGGAGTGTTCACTACTAAGCCAGAGCTCTTAGTGCCTCTCTCATTCCTTGATAGACTCATCGAGGGTAGTCTAGAAATCCATCATCGTGGACCTTTAATGAATTTTCTATAATTGTAATTCATCCTAAAATATTATGATCACACCAAGGGATGAGTTTTTCCCCTAAAACGTATTCATTCGGAGAAACTTTTCCTATTAAGACCACTCAATAGCTCGGTCAATAGAGCTTCGGCCTCACACACGTGAGGTCCAAGGTTCGAGTCTCCTACAGCCCAAGTGAATGGAATCTAGATCGCTGTTACCTGTGGTGGGCTCTACCCCACGCTGTGTGAGAAGATCTTGCTCTCCAGTAGTCACTGCTAGGTTAGTACGCACACACACACTCGCGGCTGAGTATATAGCTTTTCTTTCACCCTGATGCATATGTTCACCTAACAGTAAATATGTACCTGGGAGTTAGACAGCTGTTAGGGCTGCTTCCTGTGGGGGGGGGGGGGGTGTTTTAGAGAAAAATTGTAGAAGAAACAATAGAGGAAAAATAGATTGGTTAGAAAGGCGGGGACCAAGAGCTAATATTTAGATTCTGCAGACACAAATAGTAAACACCCCCCCTTACACACACAAAAAAAAATCTTCTGATTTTTGTCTGTAGGGATAACGTTTCTATTAACAATATCTTTCAGGACCCTTTCCTCCGTTTTATGAGCTGTGGAAAGAAGTCCTGTAAAATAGTCTAATAGGGGGTACAACCCCCTATTAGGGGTTGCAACTCTGAAGAGACAACCAACACAACACCTGTACCCCCTATTAGACTATTTTACAGGAACTTCTTTTCCACAGCTCATAAAACGGAGGAAAGGGTCCTGAAAGATATTGTTAATAGAAACGTTATCCCTACAGACAAAAATCAGAAGATACAATTGACGATTTACTATAAAACCAAGAAAACTGCCAACCTACTCATGAGAAACTCTCCAGACACAAAGCAGAACGCTTGAAAGAGACCAATGTCGTCTATGCCTTGAAATGCCACTTGGGGACTGTAACTTCAAAGAGCTCAGTATATAGGCAAGACAACAACATCTCTTTCCAGGCGATTAACGATGTATAAGCAACAGGGCTCTATCAAGGAACATATAATATCTTCCCACAACCAGACCATCACCAGAGAAGTCTTAACAGAAAACACGGAAATCATCGATAGATACAGCGATAGCAGGCGGCTTGACATCTGCGAGGCACTATACATTAGAAGTCAACACAGCCATCAACAGCCAATTAATGCACAATTATATTCTACCCACTTCAAGACTCCGCTCCAATATAGAAGCATCAAGAAATATGGGCCAATAGGCCCTCTGCAGTTACTTCCATTCTTCCCTTTAGCTTATACCCGTTACGTGTTCTGGCTTGTGTTGAAAGTTTGTTTTCACCTCATCCAAAACTATTGTAACATATCACCTCACCAAAATGCGGGTATAAATGAAAGCTGTTTAAACCTGTTTTAGTGTTAGTTGTGTGTGTGTAACCTAAAGTCTTTGAAAATGTAATAAGTTATTACGAAACGAGTTCTAGCGTCGCGTCAGACGAGAAATAAAAATGAATTTGGAGAGAACTGATTTTTTCAATACATATAATATATATATATATATATATATATTATATATATATATATATGATATATATATATATATAATGAATGTGTTGTGTGTATATTTCACTTTTTAAAGAGTATTTCACCTTTACAGAGCATAAATTCACCTTTAAACGAGTAATATGGGAGCTATAAAAGCTGTAGCTCATTTTA
>WNGS01165503.1:4189164-4204659 GCA_020271785.1 Procambarus virginalis | reverse complement strand
AGACTAATGATAACATGTGTATGACATCTGTTAGTCATACATGGCCATGTATGACTAACCAGCCTGTGAGATTGGGAATTTTTTTGGTTCATGTAACCCTTCATATAGTCTTGGGCAGCTGCACAAATGCAGTTATACATATATGTTTGATAACAACAAGAAACATGCATGTTTTGCAAAACAGGTCGTTGGTATGATAACGAATGCATGGAAATCCTTTCCCTTGTGGCATGGGTTTCATCAGGTTAAGGGATATCGTGTTAGTTTAGTACGGTGATAACTTATCGTACACGATAACTAAGCTTGTGTGCACGACCACAGAGCACTAGCTAAAGCACTTACTGCAAGATAACAGCGATACCTTGAATGCTGTTGAAGGCGGCAATGGAGTGGAAATAGATGATATCTTGAAGGTGACTATTGTGTTACTAGTGGAAGGTGACAGGTGTGTTACTAGGGGAAGGTGACTGTTGTGTTACTAGTGGAAGGTGACTGATGTGTTACTAGTGGAAGGTGACTGGTGTGTTACTAGTGGAAGGTGACTGGTGTGTACTAGGGGAAGGTGACTGGTGTGTTACTAGTGGAAGGTGACTGTTGTGTTACTAGTGGAAGGTGACAGTTGTGTTACTATGGAAGGTGACTGTTGTGTTACTAGTGGAAGGTGACTGTTGTGTTACTGGGGGAGGTGACTGTTGTGTTACTAGTGGAAGGTGACTGTTGTGTTACTAGTGGAAGGTGACTGTTGTGTTACTAGTGGAAGGTGACTGTTGTGTTACTAGTGGAAGGTGACTGTTGTGTTACTAGGGGAAGGTGACTGTTGTGTTACTAGTGGAAGGTGACTGTTGTGTTACTAGTGGAAGGTGACTGTTGTGTTACTAGTGAAAGGTGACTGTTGTGTTACTAGGGGAGGTGACTGGTGTGTTACTAGTGGAAGGTGACTGTTGTGTTACTAGTGGAAGGTGACTGGTGTGTTACTAGTGGAAGGTGACTGTTGTGTTACTAGGGGAAGGTGACTGTTGTGTTACTAGTGGAAGGTGACTGTTGTGTTACTAGGGGAAGGTGACTGGTGTGTTACTAGTGGAAGGTGACTGTTGTGTTACTAGGGGAAGGTGACTGGTGTGTTACTAGTGGAAGGTGACTGTTGTGTTACTAGTGGAAGGTGACTGTTGTGTTACTAGTGGAAGGTGACTGTTGTGTTACTAGTGGAAGGTGACTGTTGTGTTACTAGGGGAAGGTGACTGTTGTGTTACTAGTGGAAGGTGACTGTTGTGTTACTAGTGGAAGGTGACAGTTGTGTTACTAGTGGAAGGTGACTGTTGTGTTACTAGTGGAAGGTGACTGTTGTGTTACTAGTGGAAGGTGACTGATGTTTTTACTGATGTTTTAAAGGAATGTTGAATATGAATAAAGGACTAAATGAAGGTGCTGGTGATAGGTGAAGAGACGATGAAGGTGAATAGGGAGGATTGACTGGGCGCCAATCCTTAGCTGTACGCCTCTTTTCACCCAACAGTAAAATGGGTACCAGGTTGTTAAACGCTTGGGCGGGTCGTATGCCGGGAAAAGTTAGCATTAAGGACCTGCCCGAAACGCTTGGCGTGCTGGTGGCTGAACAAGAATGTAACATCTCGTGTATATCTATAAATTTACAAAATAAAAGTGACGTTGGGGAGTCTTGGGAATGACGTTTTGTTTGTATGAAGGGAAACTGAAGGAGAGATAAGGATACATTAAGGGATGATGAAAGTGTATTAGGTGTTGCAAGAGTATTAGGAGCTGTTGCAAGTGTATTAGGAGGTGTTGCAAGCGTATTAGGAGGTGTTGCAAGTGTATTTGGAGGTGTTGCACGTGTATTAGGTAGTGTTGAAGTGCATCAGGTATTGCAAGTGTATTGCGAGTGTTGAAGGCGTATATAGCAAGACGCTCAAACTGCACGAAGGTAAATCACCCAAAACTCTCCCCAACTGAGCAAGCCAGAACGAGAAAGAAGAATAATATCAACCATTACGCCGGAAGATGTCTCCAGAGACACTCCTTGAAGGCCTGGAGATCGAAGGTGCCAGTAAAGATGCAGCGAGGTAGTTTGTTTCTCATAATGGCTTTGGAAAGGGAGAAATAAGATGCTATCATACTGTCTTCTCAGATCATCAACAGCATCCCAGCGGTTATCTTGAGGTTATCTTGAGATGATTTCGGGGCTTCACTGCGGCCCGGTCTTCGACCAGGGCCTCCATTTTGTTACATATCCCCAGGAAGCAGCCCGTAGCAGCTGTCTAACGCCCTGGTACCTATTTACTGCTAGATGAACAGATGCATCAGGGTGAAAGAAAATCGGCCCGTATGTTTCCGCCTTCACCGGGTATCGAACCCGGGACTTCAGGATTACGAATCCCGAGCGTTGTCCATTCAGCCGTCAAAAGCATTCTGAAAGTACATCAAATATCAACTGCCTACTTGTTCTCACTACAAGTACTTTTATACTTGTACCGTTCAACCACTTGGAGTGGACGGTAGAGCAACAGTCTCGCTTCATGCAGTTCGGCGTTCAATCCCCGACCGTCCACAAGTGGTTGGGGCACCATTCCTTCCCTCCGTCCCATCCCAAATCCTTATCCTGACCCCTTCCCAGTGCTATATAGTCGTAATGGCTTGGCGCTTTCCCCTGATATTTCGTTTCCTTGGACTCAGTGTATGTGGCAGTACTGGCACTGTCCTTCCCCAGGTTGTGAGGCAGTACTGGCACTGTCCTTCCCTAGGTTGTGTGGCAGTACTGGCACTGTCCTTCCCCAGGTTGTGAGGCAGTACTGGCACTGTCCTTCCCCAGGTTGTGTGGCAGTACTGGCACTGTCCTTCCCCAGGTTGTGAGGCAGTACTGGCACTGTCCTTCCCTAGGTTGTGTGGCAGTACTGGCACTGTCCTTCCCCAGGTTGTGAGGCAGTACTGGCACTGTCCTTCCCCAGGTTGTGTGGCAGTACTGGCACTGTCCTTCCCCAGGTTGTGAGGCAGTACTGGCACTGTCCTTCCCTAGGTTGTGTGGCAGTACTGGCACTGTCCTTCCCCAGGTTGTGTGGCAGTACTGGCACTGTCCTTCCCCAGGTTGTGTGGCAGTACTGACACTGTCCTTCCTCAGGTTGTGTGGCAGTACTGGCACTGTCCTTCCCTAGGTTGTGTGGCAGTACTGGCACTGTCCTTCCCTAGGTTGTGAGGCAGTACTGGCACTGTCCCTCCTCAGGTTGTGTGGCAGTACTGACACTGTCCTTCCTCAGGTTGTGTGGCAGTACTGACACTGTCCCTCCCCAGGTTGTGTGGCAGTACTGGCACTGTCCTTCCCCAGGTTGTGTGGCAGTACTGGCACTGTCCTTCCCTAGGTTGTGTGGCAGTACTGGCACTGTCCTTCCCCAGGTTGTGTGGCAGTACTGGCACTGTCCTTCCCCAGGTTGTGTGGCAGTACTGACACTGTCCTTCCTCAGGTTGTGTGGCAGTACTGGCACTGTCCTTCCCTAGGTTGTGTGGCAGTACTGACACTGTCCTTCCCCAGGTTGTGTGGCAGTACTGGCACTGTCCTTCCCTAGGTTGTGTGGCAGTACTGACACTGTCCCTCCTCAGGTTGTGTGGCAGTACTGACACTGTCCTTCCCTAGGTTGTGAGGCAGTACTGGCACTGTCCCTCCTCAGGTTGTGTGGCAGTACTGACACTGTCCTTCCTCAGGTTGTGTGGCAGTACTGACACTGTCCCTCCCCAGGTTGTGTGGCAGTACTGGCACTGTCCTTCCCTAGGTTGTGTGGCAGTACTGACACTGTCCTTCCCCAGGTTGTGAGGCAGTACTGACACTGTCCCTCCCCAGGTTGTGAGGCAGTACTGACACTGTCCTTCCCCAGGTTGTGAGGCAGTACTGGCACTGTCCCTCCCCAGGTTGTGTGGCAGTACTGACACTGTCCTTCCCCAGGTTGTGAGGCAGTACTGACACTGTCCCTCCCCAGGTTATGTGGCAGTACTGACACTGTCCTTCCCCAGGTTATGTGGCAGTACTGGCACTGTCCTTCCCCAGGTTGTGTGGCAGTACTGGCACTGTCCTTCCCCAGGTTGTGTGGCAGTACTGGCACTGTCCTTCCCTAGGTTGTGAGGCAGTACTGACACTGTCCTTCCCAGGTTGTGTGGCAGTACTGGCACTGTCCTTCCCCAGGTTGTGTGGCAGTACTGGCACTGTCCTTCCCCAGGTTGTGAGGCAGTACTGACACTGTCCTTCCCCAGGTTGTGTGGCAGTACTGGCACTGTCCTTCCCTAGGTTGTGTGGCAGTACTGGCACTGTCCTTCCCTAGGTTGTGTGGCAGTACTGGCACTGTCCTTCCCTAGGTTGTGTGGCAGTACTGACACTGTCCTTCCCTAGGTTGTGTGGCAGTACTGACACTGTCCTTCCCCAGGTTGTGTGGCAGTACTGACACTGTCCTTCCCCAGGTTGTGAGGCAGTACTGACACTGTCCTTCCCCAGGTTGTGTGGCAGTACTGGCACTGTCCTTCCCCAGGTTGTGTGGCAGTACTGGCAGTCCTTCCCTAGGTTGTGTGGCAGTACTGGCACTGTCCTTCCTAGGTTGTGTGGCAGTACTGGCACTGTCCTTCCCTAGGTTGTGTGGCAGTACTGAACACTGTCCTTCCCTAGGTGTGTGGCAGTACTGACACTGTCCTTCCCCAGGTTATGTGGCAGTACTGACACTGTCCTTCCCCAGGTTGTGAGGCAGTACTGGCACTGTCCTTCCTAGGTTGTGTGGCAGTACTGACACTGTCCTTCCCCAGGTTATGTGGCAGTACTGACACTGTCCTTCCCCAGGTTATGAGGCAGTACTGACACTGTCCTTCCCAGGTTATGTGGCAGTACTGACACTGTCCTTCCCCAGGTTATGAGGCAGTACTGACACTGTCTTCCCCAGGTTATGTGGCAGTACTGACACTGTCCTCCCCAGGTTATGTGGCAGTATGGCACTGTCCTTCCCCAGGTTATGTGGCAGTACTGACACTGTCCTTCCCCAGGTTATGTGGCAGTACTGGCACTGTCCTTCCCCAGGTTATGAGGCAGTACTGACACTGTCCTTCCCCAGGTTATGTGGCAGTACTGACACTGTCCTTCCCCAGGTTATGAGGCAGTACTGACACTGTCCTTCCCCAGGTTATGTGGCAGTACTGGCACTGTCCTTCCTCAGGTTGTGTGGCAGTACTGACACTGTCCTTCCTCAGGTTGTGTGGCAGTACTGGCACTGTCCTTCCCAGGTGTGAGGCAGTACTGGCACTTCCTTCCTCAGGTGGTGAGGCAGTACTGACACTGTCCTTCCCCAGGTTATGTGGCAGTACTGACACTGTCCTTCCCCAGGTGTGTGGCAGTACTGACACTGTCCTTCCCAGGTTGTGTGGCAGTACTGACACTGTTCCTTCCTCAGGTTATGAGGCAGTACTGACACTGTCCCTCCCCAGGTTATGTGGCAGTTACTGGCACTGTCCTTCCTCAGGTGTGTGGCAGACTTACATGACACTGTCTTCCTCAGGTTGTGTGGCAGTACTGGCACTGTCCTTCCCCAGGTTGTGTGGCAGTACTGGCACTGTCCTTCCCCAGGTTGTGTGGCAGTATGGCACTGTCCTTCCCCAGGTTGTGTGGCAGTACTGACACTGTCTTCCCCAGGTTATGTGGCAGTACTGGCACTGTCCTGGCTGGCCTGGCTGGCCTGACTGGCCTGGCTGGCCTGGCTGGCCTGACTGGCTGACTGGCCTGGCTGGCCTGGCTGGCCTGACTGGCCCTGGCCTGGCTGGCGGCCTGGCTGGGCTGCTGGCCTGGCTGGCCTGGCGGCTGGCTGGCCTGGCTGGCCTGGTGGCCTGATTGGCCTGGCTGGCCTGGCTGGCCTCCAAGGGGTGTATATGCAGTCAATGTACATATTTTTATGTATATAACAGTCGCTATCACTTGATATCAGCTCTGTATAGTGTCAATGTTGAGATTTTGTCCGGTGGACCAGACACGGACCCGCTGGACCAAACACGGACCGCTGGACCAGACACGGACTGCTGGACCAGACACGGACCGCTGGACCAGACACGGACCGTGGACCAGACACGGACCGCTGGACCAGACACGGACCGCTGGACCAGACACGGACCGCTGGACCAGACACGGACCGCTGGACCAGACACGGACCGCTGGACCAGACACGGACCGAGAATCATTGCTCTGCATCACTCCTTTGAACTCATATATATTTAACAAAATAATCATCCNGAGACTACCTCACAAGATCACAAAACCCTCAGTTACTCATAAACTCAACGGCTGTCAAGTCCTCTTGTACAATCGTACCTTATAACTCATAATTTCCTCAGGCACATGTTGAAATCAATAAGCTTATTATTCCTTGTATCTACTGTTTGTATCTACTGTTTCTCACGCCTGTTGGTCTGTATGTAGTATGAAAGAACCTGTACGTATATATTTTTGGATGACCGAAAAATGAAGTTTTTTTTTCCCATCATTTTGATTTTGATTATGTTGGTTTTGGGGAGGGTGGTTGTGTCGCCTTGCTGATCAGATATGCCTACTACGTCTCCATAGTACACACCCTCTGGTGGAATTCAGGTATTGGAGGTCACTAAAGGTCGCTGGAAGTCACTGGAGGTCTCTAAAGGTCACTGAAGGTCTCTAAATGCCACTGAAGGTCACTGGAGGTCAGTGAATGTCAGTGAATGTCACTGGAGGTCACTGTGAGGTCATGAATGTCACTGGAGGTCACTGGAGGTCAGTGAATGTCACTGGAGGTCACTGGAGGTCAGTGAATGTCACTGGAGGTCACTGGAGGTCAGTGAAGATCACTGACGGGCACTGAAGGTCACTGGAGGTCACTGGAGGTATTGAGAGTCTTCAGTAGAGGTGAGGCTAGCTGCTTCAGTTTTTAGAAACGTTCCTATAACAGCGTTTTCTAAGACTGGCTTCTTTAGCTTCCTTTCATGGAGACACATTAACAGCTTAGTAATGTTAGGGCGTCTTCAGTAATTTTTATGAGAGCATCCACTATGGTGGATGTTCTCTTACGTGGAGCATCCACTATGGTGGGTGTTCTCTTACGTGGAGCATCCACTATGGTGGATGTTCTCTTACGTGGAGCATCCACTATGGTGGATGTTCTCTTACGTGGAGCATCCACTATGGTGGGTGTTCTCTTACGTGGAGCATCCACTATGGTGGATGTTCTCTTACGTGGAGCATCCACTATGGTGGATGTTCTCTTACGTGGAGCATCCACTATGGTGGGTGTTCCTTACGTGGAGCATCCACTATGGTGGATGTTCTCTTACGTGGAGCATCCACTATGGGTGGATGTTCTCTTACGTGGAGCATCACTATGGGGGTGTTCTCTTACGTGGAGCATCCACTATGGTGGATGTTCTCTTACGTGGAGCATCCACTATGGTGGATGTTCTCTTACGTGGAGCATCCACTATGGGGATGTTCTCTTACGTGGAGCATCCACTAGGGTGGATGTTCTTTACGTGGAGCATCCACTATGGTGGATGTTCTCTTACGTGGAGCATCCACTATGGTGGATGTTCTCTTACGTGGAGCATCCACCTCTACACTCAGAGCGGCTCACAGCTCCACCGAGTCTCCAATAACAGTCGTCTTTGTGACGGAGTTATGTACACTGTCACGGCCTATTGTCACGACTGTCACGACCGCCAAAGACTGAGAAAAGATGTACAGGTTCGTAAGTGCTTGCGTAACTGCTTCGTGAATCTGGCCCCAGAAATCTGTCTCTTTCTGTATATCAGTAATCTTAAGGTTTTCTAAAGACGATTTCATGAATTCCAGCACGTTAAATTAATATAAATTGTGATTTATTTGGCTGTCTGGTGGAATGTTACCCTTTAAACCCGTGAGATTGTGTGTAAGACGGAGTCCCAGTCCGCCATCTTGTCCTGACGGCGGTCGCTTCCGCTCCTTAATACCAGATGTCCAGGCAGCCCTGATTAATTTCTAAATATTCCCATTTAGCGTTACTTGTAGCTCATTAAACTCTTTATCCTCATTCCATAGTCCATTTTTTATTTACAAGACGTTTATATACATTCTACTGGTAATCCATAATCAATTCATGACTGCAGGCACTACTTTCATGGGCGAGGGATCTCGGCGGCCCTGCCAGCTGGCGGGCAGCTTCACTGAACAAATATCTTTAAAACTTGTTGTTATAAAAATTTCTCTCTTTCATTAGCTAAATTGTAATCATAAACTTTTTTGACCCGAAATTGCATATTGGAGATAAGGTTCCTATATATATCTATATATATATATATATATATATAATATATTAATATATATATATATATATATATATATATATATAGGACACACACTATAAATATACTTATTCTTTTATCGTACATTCAGGTTAGAAATCCTTTTGATTTATTTTTAGTCACATTCCAGACTAGAATGGTGCGGGTGATTCGGCTGTTGTGTTGATGGATAGCGTTTCCAATCCTGTTTTGAGGCTTTTATATTTTTTAGATAAGCACTCAGGCTATTTGTATGATTGTCTGTGGACATTAAATGGCCCAACCACTTGGCTGGACGGTAGAGCGACGGTTCTCGCTTCATGCAGGTCGGCGTTCAATCCCCGCCTGTCCAAGTGGTTGGGCACCATTCCTTTTCTCCCGTCCCATCCCAAATCCTTATCCTGACCCTTCCCATGCTATATAAGTCGTAATGGCTTGACGCTTCTACTGATAATTCTCCTCTGTAAACATTAATGCAATTCAACACCTGTCTGTTAATTTAAGTAACTGTTTCGATCAGTTCTACTTACTGTCTGTCTGTCATGTATATTCCTGACAGTCTGTATTCATCTGTTTCCCGCCTCCCCAAGTCGTGTCTACGGATAAGACAGACAAACAGGACCTCGCAAACAAGGACACACGCGCGTGCAATGTGTGTGGTGTTGGGGCTTTATTCACGGCCGGCAAGCACAGTGTGGAGCGACTGGATGAGGTGCTGGTGGCCAGGGACGGTGGCTTGTCAAGCTGTCTTTATCTGTTGTGTATAACACTCGGTGTGTGTGTGTGTGTGTGTGTGTGTGTGGTGTGTGTATGTGTATGTGTGTGTGTGTGTGTGTGTGTGTGTGTCTGTGTGTGTGTGTGTGTGGGTGTGTGTGTCTGTGTGTGCGCGCGAGTATGTTTTAATCGATAGCGAAGAGGATTGCAACACTTTATATGTATGTATATATATATATATATATATATATATATATATATATATATATATGTATATATATATATATATATATATATATATATATATATATATATATATATATATATATTACACACACACAAGAGTTTGTAGGAATATCAATAGGAGCTGCAACGTATTGGCCAAAATGACCTGCAATTGTATTAAATCTAATGATTTTTAATATAAGGTTCAGAAGCTAGGCAACAAGAGTTACCATAAATCAGCTAATCAGTGATGAAATGGAAAAAAATCCAAATGCGAAAAAGACCTGAGAACGATGATTAGTAAGAGTCTTAGGTTAACGAAATTCATTCTTATATATACGGAATACAACTAATGGGATACTGAGATTTATTGCGATATTTTCAGCAACAATAATATTATGTTGTTCTTCAGTTAAATCTTGTCAGTGTTATGCCCTCGTTTAGATCATGCTTCAGGGTTATTTAGGGTATTATAGAATGGGTCTAAATTCACTTAGACGCGAACAGAGAAGAATGAGGTAATAAAATCTTAATTTACGTTCTCAAGAAATAATATAAGAAAGAGGATTTAAATAAGGTTTTAATTTACCAACAAGAAACAATTGATATCAATTAGATAATTCTAGATTTAGAAAAGACCTGGGTAAATACTGGTTTGGAAACACACTTATTGACTTTTGGAACTAATTACGGAACAGTATAATAAATAGTGTTTCAAGTGTAGGCTAGACATATCTATAATTACGTTTAGGTTGGATATAAATAGGAGCTGCTACGTATAAGGCTAGTAGGCCTATCAAACGATTGACGATTATTAAGTGCAATACAATTACGTATTGACCAACCAACAAATATACTTCAATACTGAGTATAATCCAGGACTCTCAGTTAGTGTATATAAACTGAGAAGTGGTATACACAAAACCTTTTCTTATTAAGACTACTCCATAGCTCGGTCGATAGAGCTCCTGCCTCAAACACATGGGGTCCACAGTTCGAGTCTTCTAGCACCCAGGTGAATGGAATGGGAAGTGGTGGTGTAAACGGTTTAGAGTTGGTCTTAATTAAGGTCTAAGAACCTCTGGAGGGTCATTAAGACCATCACAGTAGCTTTCTGACCAACCGACGAGAATGCACGAGTCCTGAACATTGTCCAGGACTGAAGTAAACTGTGAAGTGAACATGCACCGAGAAGCGAGGTACACGTCTCTCTCTGTGTGTATACTGCCTGTACATGTTCCTATGCTATACTCATTAGATATGAGTCTCAGCATTAGATTTGTATATATTTTTTAAATAAAACATTATTTTTGTAACCTAAGATCTTCACTAACCTTGACTTATAAATATTAATCGTATTTAGGTTTGGAAAATAGTAGTCTTCAAATATATAAAAATATATAAAAAAAAATTATTAATTATTTTCAGATTCCATGCATCATTTTCAGCCAGCCGTGTGGAGCAAATTCACGCGCGTGTCGAAATAATTTTCCAATTATTAGCCTGAAAAGCCAAATTGCTTCACTGTCGCTGAAGACGTCTAGTGTTGGGTGCTATCATTATAATTATATTTCGGGGTTAATTTTGAACATTAAATGAAGAAATTCTAAATCAATTCTATTTATTTTTGTAATATTCAGAGAGAAGGTACAGTACATTATTTCGAAAACAGAAGAATACCTGATTATAAATGGCTTTATACCGCCAGAATATATAGACCACTGATGGTAAAGGAGAAAACCAAACCATAATTAACAGCATATAGTTCAGGCCGCCACTGAACCCACTTCCAAAGGCAAAAAAGATATTGGAATATGTCATGTCATCGAGGTATGAACACGACACCTCGCTCCTTGTCGCAGCGAACGCTCTCGCAAAGTCTTCCAGCACGCGACGTGTTCCCAGCGGAAGTACCTGGCCGCAGCCGTCACTCCAACTCCCCCTCACACATGTCAAGGAGAGTTCCCACTCACCTTCCTCCTACCACACTGCTACACACACACACACATGCTAGACAACGTTACGTGTCTTGTTTCCAAGTTTCCTCCTTCCTGCAAGCTGTCCCAAGACTTTCTCAAACAAGTCCTAAGCCCAGATCAGGCCAATTATTCAGATCTGACCAAGCCGAGACCAATTATTCTCCTGATAATTCCTTCATACTCTCATCAGCCTCAGTTCTGTCCAGCGGACAGAAATTCCTTTCGAAATCAAGTCCATTCTCGTGGTCGTCTAACGTAGAGACTGTATCTCCATGCGGGCAATCTTGGCACATCGAAGTGCTCCATCTACAAGAAACTTTCTCGCACGTACAAGCCCTAGCGAGGACGCTGGAGGGGGGGAGTAACGAGGAAGTAGCCGAGGAACAACTCGAGGAACAACTCGACATTCCCACACACCTGCCACCGCCTATTTTTCACGCTCGCCCGCCGGAGCGCCGCCAAAGGTACCAGCGACCGTGATTCCGATATCGAATGTTTGAAATAAAAACAATAGTATGGATTATGCATCAGGCAGAGCTCGGGAAACTCCACCACGGTAATTTATGACTAAAGGAATTGGTTCCTTTTGGCTCAGAGCCACTTTGTCTGGCCCCTTACGTTCACCTCGTAACACTCACTCTCTCAGCTCGCTCTCTCTCTCTCTCTCTCTCTCTCTCTCTCTCTCTCTCTCTCTCTCTCTCTCTCTCTCTCTCTCTCTCTCTCTCTCTCTCTCTCTCTCTCTCTCTCTCTCTCTCTCTCTCTCTCTCTCTCTCACACATTCTCCTGTTCTCCCTCTTTTCAATTCTCTCCCCTTCCCATTCTCTCTCACAGTGAGCAAAATATGCTCAACTAAAGTTGAATCAACGTCTACAGGAGCAGATTAAAAACTCTTATGTATAATTAAACCCATATTTCAGGTTTTATGGAGTCTCCAGACCTCGATCAAGTCCTCAGAATTTCAGCAACAAGTCCCCAGACTTTGAACTAGTCCTCAGAGGTGGAAGAAGTCCCCAGATCATCTGGAATAATGTGATCCCAATAATTATGATTTATGCGCAGCTTTACGGTTTTTGGGGAAACCTCATATTAACTTATTGTTCTAAAGACTATCGAGTACAAAATGGTGAGCTTAGAACCTTTTAAAAGCTTCCTTGATGGAATTATTTAATTCACTCGTTGAAGCTTGTAAACACAAAACGTAACTGTTCCTATTTTCCGCTTGTTACAACTCGTAATAAAGTTGTTACATCTTAGTATAACGTTTTTATGACGTGTTAGAAAACGTTTTTATGACGTGTTGGAAAACGTTGTTACAACTTGTTATATTGGTTGTTACAACTTGTTAGAAGGTTTTAATAGTTTCGTCGTGTGTTTGGTGGTCAGATGCTGTTTAGTGTCGCACAGAAAGTGGAACTTAAGTGACCGATTATTGTTAACTACGATTTTTGCGATCACATTAAAACTAACGTCAGTGTAAATCAAACATACTGGGTTTGAGTAGGTAGAAATGTGTTTAGCCTACGCTTAAAACAATAATACTATATTGATGATAACCCACGGTTATTATCACGCTAGGTAATTTGTACCAAAATAATTTTTTTTTTAAACCAATATTTACCCTGGTCTTTTCTAATTCTAAATACATGAACTGTGCGGCCATTGTGTTGCCAGCAACGCAAATTAGAAAGTAGAAATCGGTACTATTTAATCTCGATAAACCGGAAAACGATTTTCTACTTATGTTGCAAAAATAAGCTAAACTAACTTAAACTTTCTAGGCCTAATACACGCAATCTGAGGCCTTATATAGTACATATGTGTACTATACTAGCACTAGGAATATTTAGTTTTTTTAAGCATTGTTTTTCGGACTTTTTAAGGTGAATAGTAAACAAATGTACTATCTAATTGCTTAGTACGTCAATGTTTGTACTATTGTACAAACTTTATACGGTACTTTATATGTACTTTATATGTTTACATATAAAGTACGTATGGTACTTTATACCTGATCAACCAGGCTGTGACTCATATGTCAGGCTGCGAGCAGCCGCGTCCAACAGCCTTTTTGATCAGTCCAGCAACCAGGAGGCCTGGTCGACGACCGGGCCGTGGGGACGCTAAGCCCCGGAAGCACCTCAAGGTAACTTCAAGGTACAGTGCACATAGTAATACAAACTACTATCTATACATAAGGATGGGTTGGCGTTGCCTATCAAAGCAAAATACAACGTATATATGATGTATGATAAGTATGATAGCCACACATAAGAAAGTGAAGAAACTAAGACGTTTCGGTCGTTTTCAGACCATTATCATGTGTGAAAAGGGTGTTTTACACGGCTAGATATCCACTACGGGCTCACCATAGCCCGTGCTACTTGGAACTTATTGTTCCAGGTAGCGAATCTTTAAGAACAACAACAACACGGCTGGACAACTCTCTGGGACGGACCGAAACGTCGCTATTCCCTAAGTTAAAGACTATAACATTCAATACATTAAAATAAATGAATCAAATAAGTTATTCCTTATTATTACTACTCATAGCCCAGTCGATGGAGCATCGGCCTCACACCCGTGGAGTCCAGGGTTCGAGTCTCCTACAGCCCAGGTGAATGGAATTCAATTCATTGTGGGATTCTGTTCCACACCTGTACCCCGTCGTTTATTGCAGAGATGGTGCGTGAAGCAGCCGACACAGCACACACCTGTTAAGTGGTTTCTGTGGCTTAGAGATTTTGCTGTAGACACGATTAAAACCTTGGGCCTTGTCTGGGGTTATCTTGAGGTTATCTTGAGGGCTTTCCTGAGGTTATATTGAGGTTATTGTGAGGTTTTCCTGAGCTTATCTGGGGTTATCATGAGGTTATCTTAAAGTTATCTCGAGGTTACCTTGAGGTTATCTTGAGGTTATCTTGAGGTTTTCCTGAGGTTGTCTTAAAGTTATCTTGAGGGCTTTCCTGAGGTTATCTTGAGGGCTTTCCAGAGGTTATATTGAGGTTATTGTGAGGTTTTTCCTGATGTTATCATGGGGTTATCATGAGGTTATCTTGATGTTATCTTGAGGTTATCTTGAGGTTATCTGAGGTTTTCTTGAGGTTATCTTGAGGTTTCCTGAGGTTGTCTTCAAGTTATCTTGAGATGATTTCGGGGCTTAGCGTCCCCGCGGCCCGGTCCTCGACCAGGCCTCTTTTGTTGCACACCCCCCCAGGAAGCTGCCTGTTGCGGCTGTCTAACTCGCAGGTACCTATTTACTGCTAGGTTCGATCCCCGCCTCAACTGGGGATCGAACCCGGAACCTCAGGACTACGAATTCCGAGCGCTGTCCACTCAGCTGTCAAGAGTGCTGAAGACTATATATAGTAACTTGTTGTGCTTGATACTTAGATTAAAGTGTTTATAAAAGTTATTTCCTTTCATATAACATTCGGAACACGACACTGTATTCTCAGTGACACTTATAATATGTGAAGATTGTCTGCGCTTGCAGGATGCCTTCTGTTGGCAACGTACTTCAGATTGCAACAGGCCTATTGTTGCTGAGATTCTCCTGTTTTTAGATGGCTTCCTGTTTCATTAACCCCTTGCATGATACTGCCTCCTGTTGAAAAAGTGTCTCATGTTGCATACTGTCTCCCTGTTTCCTAAGACGTTTTGTTGCAGTGTTGCAGAGTATCTCTCTCTCTCTCTCTCTCTCTCTCTCCTCTCTCTCTCCTCTCTCTCTCCTCTCTCTCTCTCTTCTCTCTCTCTCTCTCTCTCTCTCTCTCCTCTCTCTCTCCCCTTCTCTCTCCTCTCTCCCTCTCTTGTAGCGGAGTGCTTCCTGTTCCAGTGCTTCCTATTGCAAATGACTTTATTTCTTAGAGCGTCTGTTGTTTCATAACGCGTCTTGTTGTTGAGGGCAACCCGTTGCAGAGCAACTCTCTTGCAGAGTGCTTTCTGTTGGAGAGGAACTCTTCTCTCGACTTCTCGGTCTTGCCAACGTTCGTCAGGGTAGCGATGTTCCTGAGCTCATTAGACCTCATTTTTCGGATGCGGCATTTTGGATGCCAAGAAAGCATAGTCAGCATCGATGTGGCCACAGTGATGAACCCAAATCAGCTTGGGTTCCAATCTTGCAATACCGTGAAGGGATCGCCCATGCAGCATAAGCTATTTTCCCTAATCCCACTGACCAAAAGGATGGGCTCTATTGGATTTCACTGATGCTCTCAATTTATTTCGATCAGATGCGGTACACTAGTTCCTAGCCATCATTCATCATTCA
>WNGS01165503.1:4149792-4180215 GCA_020271785.1 Procambarus virginalis | reverse complement strand
GTGAGTCCACTATTGTCACATTACGTCGTCCACGGTCAATGGTAATCACAGGCCAGTTCACCTTCCTCAACATGGGCCAGGCCACACACCTTATCGTCACAATGCCCCAATACCCCACATCCGCTCTACAGAAACACACTGGCAGAGCGCTTCAGCAACACGCTGACAGAGTTCTCAAATGATCACATACAGGGGTAACTAACACCCTGGCAGAAGTCTCTAGCAGCACTTCTCAGCAGACGAACACTGCTGTCGTCTCGTAACTCCTCTTGGCCAGATCCCGGGTACGTCAGTCCGTACAACACTAAACAAGTCCAGCAGCTAACACACTGCTACTACCGACGGCGGCCACTTTGGCCTCTCACAGGACCAAGTCAGGAGTTCTGGACTGCCCAAGGTGAACTGCTTACCACAGTGTAATCACCTCATCACGTCACCTCTGTGATGTTGTTGTTGTTGTTAAAGATTCGCTACCTGGAACAAGAAGTTCCAAGTAGCACGGGGTATGGTGAGCCCGTAGTCACACCTCTGTGAACATAAACGTCATTAGCTAGACAGACAATATTCTGGGTGACCTTAGGATAACACCCTTTCACTGGGAACTGAAATTGTAATTGTATTCACAACCTAGATGGCGTTGATAACGTACGCGACCCACCAGAGGTCATCACCATCAACCTCACCTCCTAACTGAGATATGAAACAGAACCTTTCACCGACGTCACACCACCGCCAAAAGATGGCGTTGTCTGCATCGCACCTAATACCTGAGAGTTGGAGCGCAGGTCCATAGATGGCGCCGAAATCGCCATTCCACATTCCAGCAACGGTGCTGATACCGTAACAATAACCAATTAATGTGTACATATAAATAAGTTATAATGTAATCATTGCAATAATAAAGGTATCACTGATATCCTTACTGTGTCTCCCTCACCTCAGAGTCAACTGGGAAGTGAATGGGGTGGATCTGACACCAATATTTTGTATTGATTTTTTTTACTCACGATAGTAAAGTAACGGGAGACTTCTGACAACGTTTAGGAAGCTGAGAGCTTTTCCTTCCCATAGTTCATGGTAAGCTTGCTCCATTGGTTCCCCTTAAACACGACCCGCCAACTGGTTAACAACCAGGTACCCAATTACTGCTGCGTGAAGAGAGGCGAACAGTTAAGGACTGAGGGCGGGGGGCAGATAAGCCTCCATGGCTTGGAATGCACTTGAAGATATTGTTATCACCGTTTAGGGAAAGAAAATACATATTAATATTCTGGTACACTGAAACTACATTAACGTGATGTATGAAAGAACAAATCCACAGGAGCATTGATGCGGATTCGAACCTATGCGTGTTCAGTCGACAGTTGGTACAGTTGAAGAGCGCGTCAGGGAACACCCGGTGTATAAGTTCGAACCCTCATTAAGGCTCCTGTTGGATTTGTTCAATGTTCTGGTTGTTATCATCTGCAATGGAGAATGATCAGCTTGACTGTGGAGTCTAGCCGGCATCCCTGCACCTCGTCTCACCTCCTGGCGCTATCTAACGTGACTTTCACCCACTTGAATTCAAGTTTGAAGCCAAAGTAACTTCCCCTCAACATATGATCTAGACTAAACACTATCCAAATCGATCTCGCTCTTATCTAAGCTATCAAATCTGCTATCATCTAGTGTCTTCACCTTTGCTATCAACTTCCAAATCAGCCGAGAAACACAGCGTCAAATTGGGTTCCTAAATGACTGTCCTGGAGATGTAAACATAACTGACAACCAGCGTTTCTCTGTCTCAATCAATCTCATTCTCTGTCAGTCCTGCAGTGGGCGTCTGTCGCACGCGGCAGGCTATGGCTTGCTGCTCGAAATAGCTACATGTAACTCAAAACCAAGTTGTCTGACTGGTACACTGGGTGGATCTGCTCTCTCTCTCTCTCTCTCTCTCTCTCTCTCTCTCTCTCTCTCTCTCTCTCTCTCTCTTCCTTCTTCCAGTGTCTGTTATTCTGTTTTCTCTTTGCACCTTTCTCGTTATCTCTTTCTTTCTGAATGTATCTCTGTGTCTCTCTGTTTCCTTATGTCTTTCTCTGCCTATATGTATATATCTCTCACTGTTTTCCTCCATCTGTCTTTCTCCATCTCCCTCCCTCTTTCACAACTGTGGATCACATAATGTAGCTGTCAGTCTACAACAGTGTCAGAGATACAGGCTTGGGAAACGTGTTCACCACCGACTTTGGAGGTCAAGAGAAAGAGAATTTATTACGGGATGAGTGGACCAGGTGAGGCTACAGGAGGCTATGTGTGGACTGATGGCTGGGGAAGGACCAGGATATATATATATATTTAGTATATTTTGGTACCAGTCTTTCCTGTAGACATATATTATTAAATATGACCGAAAAAGTAAGATTAATAATTCTAACACGAATTTTCTCAATATTTCTTATGTTTCTTTTCACTGTTGATGGTAATTGAAAAATCAATTCTCCAAAATTCATTTTTATTTCTAGTCTGACGCGACACTTGAACGCGTTTCGTAATAACTTATTACATTTTCAAAGACTTTTAGTTTACACACACACACAACTATAACCTGCAAACACTAAACAGAGTTCTTACTATGCTATGATTTAAACAGCTTTCATTTTATTTTATACCCACATTATGGTGAGGTGATATGTTACAACAGTTTTGGATGAGGTGAACAAAACTTTCAACACAGGACAGAACACGAAACAATGGGTATTAATGGGATAGTAATTGGGTAAATTGAAGGTAAGAATGGAAGTAATTGCAGAGGGCCTATTGGGGCATATTTCTTGATGCTTCTATGTTGGTGCGGAGTCTTGAAGTGGGTAAAATATAGTTGTGCATTAATTGGCTGTTGATTGCTGGTGTTGACTTCTTGATGTGTAGGACATCTATACATCAAGATGTGTAGGACATCTACACATCAAGATGTGTAGGACATCTATACATCAAGATGTGTAGGACATCTACACATCAAGATGTGTAGGACATCTACACATCAAGAAGTGTAGGACATNAATTTCAACATCATAAATCCCTGAAAACATAATGACCAATTGACATGAACAGACTGGAGAGATTGGAATACAGAGGGGGAAATTTTAGCCAGTTAAAAAAATGTGTGAAAAATAGGTGATTAAAAAAGCATCGTAACAGTATTAGAGAATTGGTGGTAGAATGAGAATGTGTGTCGCAGATTGCTCTGTGAATACTATGGCTACGACCTTTATCTATGACTACGTACGACCTCTGTGGCTGCTTACGACATCTCCCTGTCGTAAGGGAGACTGAGACTGCTGTGACACTCTGCTTACGGGCTCTCTCTGTGACCGCAGAAGACATTTCTCTTGCCACTATATACGAGCTATTTCTGGGACCACAGAAGACCTTTCTCTGTCACTATATACGAATTATTTCTTTGACCACAGAAGGCCTTTCTCTGTCACTATATACGAGCTATTTCTAGGATCACAGAAGGCCTTTCTCTGTCACTATATACGAGTTAATTCTATAACCACAATGAACCTATTTTTTCCTCTCTATTCATCTATCTAGCTTCCTGTATATTATTGTCTGCACAAGGGCTGGGTGACATAGATGAGAGTTCGAATACAATATCTATGTCGCTATAATATCCGTCATTGGCGTCTGTCAAGCAGGGTGTGGGATGCTTAGCTTAATGGCCAGATTAGCTCCATAATTAGACCTTAGGATAACCATCCCAATTAGACACGACGCAATAATTAATTTTGTGTCATCTTGGACTTGATGTGGATAGTTTATTCAATTGATAAAAATAATATAGATATAAATAAATACAAATATATATAAAGTGTACAAACAAATCAGTTATAAAAGTATTTTGAACAGGATTTACATGATAAAAAATACTTTAAAAAAGTAACATAAAAACTTCTGTTGCTATTTTTTTAATATTATTCAAACAGAACAGATATATATTATGAAGCAGTAAAAAGTTACAATAGATATGGAAAATAGAGTCAATGGGATATGAAGCAAAAGTCGGCTCTATGACACGTCGCCTCTATGACACGTCGCCTCTATGACACATCGCCTCTATGACACGTCGACTCTATGACACGTCGACTCTACCACAAAGACACATCAACAGGTTTTGTTGAGTATAATTCATCAACAGCGTCCACTTCTAGGCGGGTTGAGACAGCTAGATGTGCGGCTCTCATCTATTCTCCCAGGGCTCTCCCAGGGCAGCCCAGGGTCTCCCAGGGCAGCCCAGGGCAGCCCAAGGCAGCCCAGGACAGCCCTGAAATATCTCTCCACACTGTGTGGAATTCTGGGACAAAGCGAGGTGAGGAATACTGATATACAGCAAAACATGCATTATGCAGCAGGCTTGTTAGTTGTGGACACTGCCGCCAGGGTGCTGAGTGCCGCCGCTGGCCAGGGTGCCGAGTGCCGCCGCTGGCCAGGGTGCCGAGTGCCGCCGCTGGCCAGGGTGCCGAGTGCCGCCGCTGGCCAGGGTGCCGAGTGCCGCCGCTGGCCAGGGTGCCGAGTGCCGCCGCTGGCCAGGGTGCCGAGTGCCGCCGCTGGCCAGGGTGCCGAGTGCCGCCGCTGGCCAGGGTGCCGAGTGCCGCCGCTGGCCAGGGTGCGAGTGCCGCCGCTGGCCAGGGTGCCGAGTGCCGCCGCTGGCCGGGGTGCAGAGTGCCGCCGCTGGCCGGGGTGCCGAGTGCCGCCGCTGGCCAGGGTGCTGAGTGCCGCGCTGGCCAGGGTGCCGAGTGCCGCCGCTGGCCAGGGTGCCGAGTGCCGCCGCTGGCCAGGGTGCTGAGTGCCGCCGCTGGCCAGGGTCCTGAGTGCCGCCGCTGCCAGGGTGCTGAGTGCCGCCGCTGGCCAGGGTGCCGAGTGCCGCCGCTGGCCGGGGTGCAGAGTGCCGCCGCTGGCCAGGGTGCTGAGTGCCGCCGCTGGCAGGGTGCTGAGTGCCGCCGCTGGCCAGGGTGCTGAGTGCCGCCGCTGGCCAGGGTGCTGAGTGCCGCCGCTGGCCAGGGTGCTGAGTGCCGCCGCTGGCCAGGGTGCCGAGTGCCGCCGCTGGCCGGGGTGCAGAGTGCCGCCGCTGGCCAGGGTGCTGAGTGCCGCCGCTGGCCAGGGTGCTGAGTGCCGCCGCTGGCCAGGGTGCTGAGTGCCGCCGCTGGCCAGGGTGCTGAGTGCCGCCGCTGGCCAGGGTGCTGAGTGCCGCCGCTGGCCGGGGTGCAGAGTGCCGCCGCTGGCCAGGGTGCTGAGTGCCGCCGCTGGCCAGGGTGCCGAGTGCCGCCGCTGGCCAGGGTGCTGAGTGCCGCCGCTGGCCAGGGTGCTGAGTGCCGCCGCTGGCCAGGGTGCTGAGTGCCGCCGCTGGCCAGGGTGCCGAGTGCCGCCGCTGGCCGGGGTGCAGAGTGCCGCCGCTGGCCAGGGTGCTGAGTGCCGCCGCTGGCCAGGGTGCTGAGTGCCGCCGCTGGCCAGGGTGCTGAGTGCCGCCGCTGGCCAGGGTGCTGAGTGCCGCCGCTGGCCAGGGTGCTGAGTGATTCCAAGGATTCGATCGGGGACAAATAACCGCGAGGGACAGTCAGGAAGCAAGACATTCAACAAGGATATGCACGACCGTAAGTAGGACAAAATGCAAGCTGGACAAAATGCCATATGGACAATAAGGAGCAGAGCGGTGCTCCATTAAGTGTCCGCGAGTTCAACAGGCATGGCCAATACGTAACCTAGCCAGAGCCGTTTCCCACCGCCGGTTACGGTGGGAGGAGGAAGGCCATGGGGAAACGCTCGCCTTAAGACCACGGAGTTTGTTTCTACGTCTTGGTTCTTTAACATTCTCACACGGGAGCGTAACACTCACACACACAAGACATTTGAAAGGAATGGTTATATATATATTTGTACAAACATTCATGCCGTTAAGTGTTACAATGAAGAGAGAACAATGAAAACACATCGTACTGGGGGGGGGGAGCAGGATATACCCATAGTGTTACTAACTGAATCGTTTCATCCCCCATCTCATAGTCTCAGGTGTAGTGTTGATATCATTACGTTGTGTTTCCCATTAAAGATGTCGTAGATAATCGTGGATACTCAAAGATAATCGTAAGTAGGAGTTATGGATTACCACGTAGGAGCGGAACGTCCCCTTGTGTTACACAAGAGGGAATAATTGAGTGGTATATTAATAATTTAATAATAATAATAATTTTATAATAATAACAGAGTATAATAATAATTTAGACATTCCTGTGAACTATTCCCATAGAATATTATTCAATTTTGTTCTGTATAATGCCAAAATGGAAGTATCCAGTGTTGGTATTATGGAGATATTAGTGTATATTGAAGTGAAAAATTATTCGGTGATATTATGCAGTTTAAAACAAGTCTTTCTGTGAATAGAGATATTTGTGTATTTCTTTGTTAAGGATAATCAATAAATTCTTGTTTTGTAAATCTGATCTACAAAGATGATTAATATATTTTTCGGAAATTTCCATGATTTTAGTTATAGAGAGAGAGAGAGAGAGAGAGAGGAGAGAGAGAGAGAGAGAGAGAGAGACAATATTGGAAACTATTGGCAATAACTAGAGACAGCAAAAAAGAGGGAAATATTTTTGTAAAGTTAACAAGCTTTGTTAACTTTTATAGTTAACAAAAAAGTTTTGTTAGCTATAAAAAAGCTCATTTATAAAATGAAAATGATCAAAAAGCTAAATTATAAAATGTAAAATAAAGCTCATTTTTATAAAGCCTTATACATTATACAGGAAAATTCTGAACTTAACTTCTTGCATATATACTCACAGCTACTTCCCATCCTCGAGAAAATGAATTATAATAGTATTTCATTAAAATTTATTTTCACAAATACGTTTCCTGTACTAATTACAGCATTACATTTGTGAGAGTCTTAAAATATCCCATTTAATATAATTCTGAATTACGTTACATGTAATGTGTATTTAAGTCCACCCTGATAAAGTTAATTAAAAGTAATTTTACTTATATATATAAATATTTACAAAAATTAATTGTAAATGTGTGTTTAGATGTGTTTAATGTTTTTACACATTAAGTCCTATTACAGCATTGTTGAGGTTATTACATTATAACAATTATTACATGCATTATGATAATTATCGCCCGCAGTATGAAAATTATCGCACCCATTATAACAATAATCACACTCCATATAACAATTATGACAATTAACACACTCATTATGACAAGAATCACACTCATTAAAGAGATAACACGACTCTCCCCCAAGTCCTGCATAGTCGTAGATAGTTTGCTTAAAGCGCGCACACACACACACACACACGCACACACACACACACACACACACACACACACACACACACACACACACACACCTGGTGTTGCAATATCCTTAAATTGGCAGCAATTAATAAGTCCTTTGTACATGTCTATCCATCGCCATGGCTGGTGGATGAGGACTCGCGAGTCAGGCGTCGCAAGCTGATCAGCTTATGCTTAAAGTTTTCAGCTTTGTCCAAAGCTGAAACTGCACTGCGCAAAGCGCCTTTAGGCGCTCTGAGAGTTGTGTTTTTTGTTTTTTAATTAGGCTATATTTTAACGTTTTTTAATGTTTTCATTACTCTTTGTGTTTTGAAATGGAAATAGTTGACTTTGGAAACATTTTGACATTAACTTTACCTGATCATTTGTATAAATAACAAAAATATGTCCTTGACAATTGCACCAAGACGTTTTTGCCGAAAATAGGTGAGCAGTGCAAGGGTTAAAGAACTTGGGTTTGGTGTACAATTAAAGTATGAGCTTCCCTAACATTGATCCTAGGTTGATTAAACCTTCATTTCGTTAATAAAACTTTGATTTCGCGTTATTAAAGTTGACCTTTCGTTGTTTGAACATAAAATCCATCTTAGGTTATCACCTGAGGGGCCTGACAGCTGAGTGGACAGCGCTACGGATTTATAATCCTGAGGTTTCGGGTTCGATCCCAGGTGGAGGGGGAAACAAATGGGCAGAATATCTTTAACCATGATGCACCTGTTCACCTAGCAGTAAATAGGTACCTGGGAGTTAGACAGCTGCTACGGGCTGCTTCTCGGGGAAGTGTAACAGAAAAAGAAGGCCTGGTCGAGAACTGGGTCGCGGGGACGCTAAGCCCTGAAATCATCTCAAGATAACCTCAAGAGAGATCGATTAAACGTTAATAAAGTTAATATTACGTTGAATAAAGGTTAATAAACGTAGATCCAGCGTTGATTAGATATTGACCCTTCGTTAATTAACCTTGTATCGGGACGCGGATGAAGTTAATAATTATGTTAATATGTACTTGCAACACCCTTTTAATTCAGGATTATTAATTCGTCTAATAGTAACAATTACTTAAGAGTTATAGAACGCTGTTTCCCCACTCAAAATGCAGAACCACAACAATATTTATAGAATATTGTCATTACTGGGAAAAAATGCGAACTGAGGATAATTGATATTTGCAGATAACAATAGATAATTACAGATATCTGAAAATAACAATAGAAAATAGCAGATAACTGGGGGATAACAATAGATAATTTGCAGATAATTGAGGATAGCAATAGATAATTGCAGATAACCAAGAATAACTATAGATAATTGCAGATAACTGAGGGATAACTAGATAATGTGCAGATAATTGAGGATAGCGATAATTGCAGATAACCGAGGATAACAATAGATAATTTGCTGATAATTGAGTATAGCAAGACAATTGAAGATAACCGAGAATAACAATAGATAATTGCAGATAACTGGGGGATAACTAGTTAATTTGCAGATAATTGAGGATAGTGATAATTGCAGATAACCGAGGATAATAGTAGATAATCGCAGATAACCGAGTATAACAAAGATATACTAGTATAATATTAATAAAAGATAACTCTAAAGAACTGAATTCTATAAATCAAAAAATGATTATAGGTTAATTTTCTTTTCCTTAACTCGAGATTAAAGTTAACTTCGAAGAGCGATATTTTGAAGTTATCAAGATTGCAATATCAGTCACGAGGATTGCAATATATCAGTCAATATTGATATATTGTAATCATTGCAATAATAACGGTATCACTGATATCCTTACTGTGTCTCCCTCACCTCAGAGTCAACTGGGAAGGGAATGGGGTGGATCCGACACCAAATCTTCGACCATATCTTAAAAACCAAAATGTTGCAAAAATAATTGTTACGGCCAGAATGGGCCAGTAACCGGGTTCTTTCCGTTAACGTGTCTTATAACCTCATCTTCTAGGGTCCTACCCAAGTCAAGAGCAGGTTCTCAAGAATTCGCAGTTGCAAGTAACAGTGCAAGGAATAAAAGGGGGTTAAACAAGATGCAATCACACCATCACCAATATATTATCACCTTCAATTGCATCTTCAGCAATATATATTATATATCCAAGTATAACTACACATATTTACACTGTGGTTGAGACAGTTAAGCAAGTCCCAGTTGTGTCTGGGTACAAGTGACAGGATGAACAACCCAGCGGGTTTTCTTCCTATTGGGGAGTGATGTACATGCTGCTATGGCGGTGTGTCACTCACAAGATGAGTGGCGCTGCCCAATAAACTCGCCCCTCGGGGCAAAATTTAAAAATTTAATTTAAATTTACACTGTGTCGCTTTCACCCAGGACACTCAATAGATCTGGAATGGGAGAAGAACTAGATAATGAGAACTAGAAAAACTAGAAAAAACTAGAAAAACTAGATAATCACAATCGACTTGAGAATGGTCCAGGACGGAGCGAAACGTCGTCGTCCCTTCACCTTCTAGTATGTGGTCTGGTCAGCTATCTGGAGTGTTCATCAAATTCCAGTGAGTCCACTATTGTCACATTACGTCGTCCACGGTCAATGGTAATCACAGGCCAGTTCACTTTCCTCAACATGGGCCAGTCCACACACCTTATCGTCACAATGTCCCAATACCCCACATCCGCTCTCCAGAAACACACTGGCAGAGCGCTTCAGCAACACGCTGACAGGGTTCTCAAATGATCACATACAGGGGTAACTAACACCCTGGCAGACGTCTCTAGCAACACACCAGCAGCACTTCTTAGCAGGCGAACACTGCTGTCGTCTCGTCTTGGCCAGATCCCGGGTACGTCAGTCCGTACAACACTAAACAAGTCCAGCAGCTAACACACTGCTACTACCGACGGCGGCCACTTTGGCCTCTCACAGGACTAAGTCAGGAGTTCTGGACTGCCCAAGGTGAACTGCTTACCACAGTGTAATCACCTCATCACGTCACCTCTGTGATGTTGTTGTTGTTCTTAAAGATTCGCTACCTGGAACAAGAAGTTCCAAGTAGCACGGGCTATGGTGAGCCCGTAGTCACACCTCTGTGAACATAAACGTCATTAGCTAGACAGACAATATTCTGGGTGACCTTAGGATAACACCCTCCCACTGGGAACAGAAATTATAATTGTATTCACAACCTAGATGGCGTTGATATCGTACGCGACCCACCAGAGGTCAGCATCATCAACCTCATCTCCTAACTGAGGTATGAAACAGGAGCCTTTCACCGACGCCACACCACCGCCAACAGATGGCGTTGTCTGCATCGCACCTAATACCTGAGAGTTGGAGTGCAGGTCCATAGATGGCGCCGAAATCGCCATTCCACATTCCAGCAACGGTGTTGATACCGTAACAATAACCAATTAACATGTACATATCAATAAGTTATAATGTAATCATTGCAATAATAAAGGTATCACTGATATCCTTACTGTGTCTCCCTCACCTCAGAGTCAACTGGGAAGGGAATGGGGTGGATCTGACACCAATATTTTGTATTGATTTTTTTTACTCGTGATAGTAAAGTAACGGGAGACTTCTGACAACGTTTAGGAAGCTGAGAGCTTCTCCTTCCCATAGTTCATGGTAAGCTTGCTCCATTGGTGCCCTTAAACACGACCCGCCAACTGGTTAACAACCAGGTACCCAATTACTGCTGGGTGAAGAGAGGCGAACAGTTAAGGACTGAGGGCGGGGGGCAGATAAGCCTCCATGGCTTGGAATGCACTTGAAGATATTGTTATCACCGTTTAGGGAAAGGAAATACATATTAATATTCTGGTACACTGAAACTACATTAACGTGATGTATGAAAGAACAAATCCACTGGAGCATTGATGCGGATTCGAACCTACGCGTGTTCAGTCGACAGTTGGTACAGTTGAAGAGCGCATCAGGGAACACCCGGTGCATAGCTTCGAACTCTCATTAAGGCTCCTGCTGGATTTGTTCAGTGTTCTGGTTGTTATCACCTGCAATGGAGAATGATCAGCTTGACTGTGGAGTCTAGCAGGCATCCCTGCACCTCGTCTCACCTCCTGGCGCTATCTAACGAGACTTTCACCCACTTGAATTCAAGTTTGAAGCCAAAGTAACTTCCCCTCAACATATGATCTAGACTAAACACTATCCAAATCGATCTCGCTCTTATCTAAGCTATCAAATCTGCTATCATCTAGTGTCTGCACCTTTGCTATCAACTTCCAAATCAGCCGAGAAACACAGCGTCAAAGTGGGTTCCTAAATGACTGTCCTGGAGATGTAAACATAACTGACAACCAGCGTTTCTCTGTCTCAATCAATCTCATTCTCTGTCACTCCTGCAGTGGGCGTCTGTCGCACGCGGCAGGCTATGGCTTGCTGCTCGAAATAGCTACATGTAACTCAAAACCAAGTTGTCTGACTGGTACACTGGGTGGATCTGCTCTCTCTCTCTCTCTCTCTCTCTCTCTCTCTCTCTCTCTCTCTCTCTCTCTCTCTCTCTCTCTCTCTCTCTCCTTCCTTCTTCCAGTGTCTGTCATTCTGTTTTTCTCTTTGTATTCTCTTTGCACCTTTCTCGTTATCTCTTTCTTTCTGAATGTATCTTTGTGTCTCTCTGCTTCCCTATGTCTTTCTCTGCCTATATGTATATATATCTCACTGTTTTCCTCCATCTGTCTTTCTCCATCTCCCTCCCTCTTTCACAACTGTGGATCACATAATGTAGCTGTCAGTCTGCAACAGTGTCAGAGATACAGGCTTGGAAAACGTATTCACCACCGACTTTGGAGGTCAAGAGAGAGAATTTATTAAGGGATGAGTGGACCAGGTGAGGCTACAGGAGGCTATATGTGGACTGATGGCTGGGGGGAGGACCAGGATATATATATATAATATATATATATATATAATATATATATATATATATATATATATATATATATATATATATATATATATTATATATATATATATATAATATATATATATATAAACCTAGAAGGGGTACCACCTCTGGTGCAAGTGTAGGGACCCATAGCCTCGGAGAAGAAAATAAAGAGTACTCAGAGAAGACCTTGTGGATCCTCACTGAACAACATATATATGAACATACACTGAACATATATATATATATATATATATATATATATATATATATATATATATATATATATATATATATATATAGTTAAGTTATATGGAAGGGAGTACCACCTCTAGCTGGAAGAAGGGGGACCCATAGCCTCGGAGGAAATCACACATAACGCATTGGAGGTAATGTAGGTCCCCTCCAATACAATTTCTGTGTGCTTTTCTCCTACCACCCCCTTCCTTTTTTATGCTTTATTGTGTATTTAAAGGTTACAAAACATACAAGACAAATGCCTAAAGGTTATGGATCTCTTGAAGCTCCTCTGCTTCCGGACAGGAACCGAGGACGCAGCAAGCATTTCCCCTCTGGATCGCCACACTGAGGCGCTGAAACAAAAAACTGCAAGCCCTTGGGTCTCTGGTGACGTCAATGAGCTTGGAACCCAATTCCTTGAGAAATCCCAAGGCACTCTTGCCCCAGGGGCCATGCGTCTCGGACGATATGGGAACAAAGAGATATTGGCCTGCCAGTCGCCTGTATTTGAGAGATTTTGCTGTTTCCCTGTGGTTGGCTGCCCCACCTGCTTGATCAGCTCCGAAGTGTACATAGGTGTCAGCCAGGGTGGATACACATGTGTAGTCCCACACCAACTGTCTACCCTCCTTCCATGAGTATATGGTGATGCCATCAGGGCGAAGTGCGGGGAAATCCGGGTTTTGGACCCCTAGGATGCGAGGTTCTCTCTCCGCTGGGCACTTAGCTGAGACGAGGCTTCTCTTGATGATGTCATTGACCTCGTTGTGTCTTGCATGCCAGCCCTTTGTGCTTCCGCAATGCAACCCATGCAGTCCGTATTGGTCTGCTTCCACCCTGTTGCAAATACACTTGTATTCAGTGTGAATTGGGGTACCAAGGCGGAGGGCCACTGCTACACGAAGGGATTCTGGATCTAGGCGCGTGCCCATTGCTGACATGGGTACTGCCAGTAGGAAGTCTCCTGCATGGGGGGCACGCACTGCTCTGAGGCGGGCTTTCTCCTTGTCTGATGTTGCGGCGCTGAGCATGGCATCAGCTACTTTTTCCACTAGAGGGTGGTCCCAGCCGGACTGTTTGTGTTGTTTTGTTGGCTCTATAATGGTTGCTGGGCTGCCAGAACATCCCACTGATTTGAACATTCAGTGAAAGCAGGATCGTGTATTCCTGCTGAATCTCTCAAGGTTGCAGGTAAGATATCTCTGACGAGGTCGTGCGATGCGTGGGAGGAGGAAAGGAAGGCTGGTAGAGCAATTTGGGAGGCTATATATAATATATATAATATATATATATATATATATATATATATATATATAATATATATATATATATATATATATAATGTGTGTGTGTGTACTCACCTAATTGTGCTTGCAGGGGTTGAGCTTTGGCTCTTTGGTCCGCCTCTCAACTGTCAATCAACTGGTGTACAGATTCCTGAGCTGTACTCACCTCACCTACTCACATAATTGTGCTTGCGGGGGTTGAGCTGTGTGGTGTGTGTGTGTGTGTGTGTGTGTGTGTGTGTGTGTGTGTGTGTGTGTGTGTGTGTGTACTTAAGTGAATGTATTTTATAATACTTTATAATGTCTTCCGTTGCGGGCCGATTAGCCTTCCCTGGGGCCCGGTTATCCTCAGTTAGATAGCAGCCTATAGCCTCTTACTCACGATTTTGTCGAATTCTGTATTGCTGTAATCGTTGTTCACAACAATTTGGCGGATTCGCTCAAGTTCATGGTGCAAGAACTGTCAAGGAGAGCATTTACGCATTGCACGACCTACATATATGCACTGATGACGCTTCTCTTATATGACAGGTATACGATACGTTTTATATATCAACCATTATAACTTGGTTAGTCTCATCTTTGAAGGGTCGAACCAGTGTCAATTGTCTTTGACTTCTTTGAAGGGTCGAACCAGTGTCAATTGTCTTTGACTTCTTATCTAGGTATAGAACAAGTTTGGATCTTTCCTTTTCTTGTGGACACCAGAGGCGCCTGACAGCTGGGTGGACAGCGCTTCGGATTCATAGTCCTGAGGTTCCGGGTTCGATCCCCGGTGGAGGCGGAGAGAAATGAGCAAAATGTTTCACCCTGATGCCCCTGTTACCTAGCAGTAAATAGGTACCTGTGAGTTAGACAGCTGTTACGGGCTGCTTCCTGGGGGTGGAGGCCTGGTCGAGGACCGGGCCGCTGGGACAAGAGACAGATAATCATCTCAAGAAGCCCCGAAATCATCTCAAGATAACTTCAAAATAAACATATATTCAATCGCCATCAAAAGCTGCCACAACAACAACAAGGACAACAGCAGCAACTACCTCAACAAAAGGAGCAACAACAACACCAAAAGCAGGAACAAACAGCATTATCAAAAAGAGCGAAGCCAAGCTGGAAGGTTAGGCAACATTCCAGCCACAGCTGCTGGAGATAATGTTTTGTCCTGGAATCACTGGGAAAAATAAAGTTTGGGTGATGCGGTGGACGAAAATGGAGCTGAAGTGGGAGAGGATAAATAAACCGTGGCCAGAGAAGTGGAAGTGGATAGAAGAAGAGAAGAAAGCAGAAGAAAGCATAATAAACAGAAGAAAACGTAAGAAAGCAGAAGGAAACGTAAGAAAGCAGAAGAAAGCACAATGAAACAGAAGGAAACGAAAGAAAGAAAGCAGAAGAAAACAGAAGGAAGAGAAGAATAGAAAGGAAAAAGAGAACAGAAGGAANATATATATAACAGAGGTGGTACCCCCTATATTATATATATATATATATATATATATATATATATATTATAATATATGCATAACTTCAATAGCGGACCAGAAGCAGGTCAAAGGAAGAGACTTTTCTCCACGCGGCGAGAGACAAGGAAAAATTGGGTCTACGATAGCTTGTTAGCGCGAGGATCTTGGGGAAAAAGATATCGGCCATAAAAACCTAGGCTTCCGGTCTTATATTTCAGGACAGAGTTCTGTTCGCTGATTTGCTTCAAGATCTCTATTAAAAGCGTCTGCCTGTTTTGGATATCGAGGCCTTACAGGTGTTCCACGGGTGTTGACAGGCGAGCAACACGTATTACAAATGATACTTAGAGACAAACAGTGATCTAGTTATGAACTTGTCTGAACATCTGTAATTATCATCTTGTAATTATGCCATATATTCACCTTCATTTGCTGACTCATTTTTAATTTTCTTGAGCATAATGGAGTAACGCCTCAAAGCTTTATTATTATAATAAAAACATCTCCATTCTAACACTTAACAATTAAAATTGATGTTGTGACAATAATTGTGTTTGGTTCTTAGTAACGATGCTCAGTGTTCTCATGTTGGCCCAAAACTCTGTAAACTCCACGAACGAAAGAAATCTGTGACCACTGAAGTCTCGACGCAGCTCAATGCAAGGGGGGAACTATATGCAGGCGATGAGTCACAATGACGTGGCTAAAGTATGTTGACCAGACCACACACTAGAAGGTGAAGGGACGACGACGTTTCGGTCCGTCCTGGACCATTCTCAAGTCGATTGTGATGAGGAAGTAGAGACAGGCAATAAATAGGCAAGAGAGAGCTGAGGAGCAAAGTAAGGTGTAGTAGAGGGGATAGTAATAATAATAAGAGCTGCAGAAGGCCTATTGGCCCATACGAGGCAGCTCCTATTATAACCGCCGAATGAGAAGGAGATAGGAATAAGAAGAGGGAGCATAGGGAGCATAGGAGAAGAGAGAAAGAAAAGGAAAGAGAAAGAAAGAAAATAGAAGGGGTTGGCTTATGTTAGGTCACGGAGCTATAAGATTATTGTCTTGCTGTTTGTCCCGGGTGCCGCCGGAGGCAGGCTGTGTGCAGGGGTCATGGCAGCAGAGTGGTTTCAGAAGGTTGAAACACACGCACTGAACCACTGATAAAGAAAATAGAGGAAACCACAACGTTTTTTTCTCTGGTTCTTCGATATATACTACCTTGGTTTTGACTGTTTGATCGCCTTAAAATTTCTTTTAACCGTAAACTAAGATAGTTCTCTAGTCTCTTTCCTCCTGACTTCGATCTGGCAAACGTTTCCGTGTTATTTGCCCCTTTTTCTTCCGTATTTCTACGGCCTCCCTGACACTCACAAGCTTGGTGTACTTCATCCAATATTTCTTCAAGAGGTTCAGTCTGTTTTGCCCTTGCCTCCTGCCTAACCTCCTGCCTAGCCTCCTGCCTAGCCTCCTGCCTAGCCTCCTGCCTAGCCAAAACTTTCATTCCTAATCTGGATACGTTTTCCTGCCCACTCTCATCACTCTCTGACCTTCATAAATTACTAATGTTCTCCTTGATGATGTTCTCTCCATTGTAACAAGGCAGTTGAGGGCCTTCTTCATCTCCCACTTCGCACTGATGTCTTCCTGTGTCTCATCAGACGCCGATGCTGTGAGATCTCTTCTCTGTCATCTATGCTTACTTATCTCAATATGGAGTACTTCGAAACATTTTCTTCTTCTCACTTGTGGTATGTGTTCTTTTGTTCTGGCTCCTTTATGATAATATTTTTGCTCTTTGGTCTCTTGGCTCATCTTTTACAGTCTCTTCTCTTATCTCTAAACAATTTGGCTACTATGAATTTCAGAATTAAATGGGAATTTAATTCCCTCCTTCCTTTCCTAAATGACATTTTCACAGATCTGTGTCTGGCTTCTCTTTCATTGTCACAGTTTAGTCACAGTTCATATATTTATTTTGCAAATATTTCCCCTCTGATAAGAAAAGTGTTCTCTCTCTTCCTCCTGTCCCTACGCATCAGTATCTCTCAGTCTCTTGATTCTGACATTTCTCTTCTTAATGGATCTTTCTCTCGCCTTGGTTATGCCTTAGACCTTTCTCACGCTAAAAGAACTGTTATTCTTAACCAGCTTTCCGCACTAGTAACTGTGTATTGTGCCTTCCCTTCATATATGAGCTCAAACAATCTCACCAATACAATTTGACATCTTTCTCCTCATTTACGTTTAACTTTCTCCTCATTTACGTTTAACTTTCTCCTCATTTACGTTTAACTTTCTCCTCATTTACGTTTAACTTTCTCCTCATTTACGTTTAACTTTCTCCTCATTTACGTTTAACTTTCTCCTCATTTACGTTTAACTTTCTCCTCATTTACGTTTAACTTTCTCCTCATTTACGTTTAACTTTCTCCCCATTTACGTTTAACCTTACGTTTAACTAAAACTCTCAGTACGACACACTAACACACTTCGTAATAATCTGGTTCACACTGGTCCTCCTGGTTCCAATGTTGGTGGTGTCTACTCTATTTCCTGCTCGTCTTGTCCTCTCCAATATTCTGGGGAAACTGGCCGTACACTGAATGACAGACTTAAGGAACACAGCAGAAGTCTTAAGTCTGCAGACACAAACAATACTCTCTTCTGTGATGTTATTGAGTCTTATCATCCTTTAGAATGGGTTTTTAAAATTATCTTTCTTGCCTCTACTCTACACAGACGCCGTTTTGTCGAATCGACTCAACCTCAACTAACACCGCCAAGACTTCTGAACACTTTAGAAGCGACATTTCCCCAAGGCAAGTCCATTTCGAAGTCCCATTGGAGAGAGAAAACGTAGAGACTCGCCATAGCCTCCACCTAGTAGCTGGGAATCCCACTACGGGCTCACCATAGCCCGTGCTACTTGGAACTTTGTTCCAGGTAGCGAATCTTTAACAACAACAACAACAACATGGGAGTCCTCCCCTGACAGGGAGACAGGTCAGGCTCTAGCTCTTCACCCCCACCATCATCGCTAGCGTCTATAATCTGCTATAATGACTGGAGTTGTTGTTCTGTAATCTACTCTCCATTACGCCTCTAGTTCTCATCTCCTCACGCTGCTATTCCACTTTGTGGGATTTTTGTTTCTGCGTTTCTTATTGAGACCAAGTGGGTGGGCCTGACGGCTGAATGGACAGCGCTCGGGATTCGTAGTCCTGAGGTTCTGGGTTCGATCTCCAGTGGAGGCGGAAATAAGTAGGCAGAATTTATTTTACCCTGAAGCCCCTGTTACCTAGCAGTAAATAGGTACCTGGGAGTTAGACAGCTGCTACGGGCTGCTTCCTGGGGGGTGTGTAACAGAAAAAGGGCCTGGTCGAGGACCGGGCCGCGGGGACGCTAAGCCAGTAAATCAACTCAAGATAACCTCAAGATAATCATCCCTCTCATGCGTCCGATCCAAAATCCTTATCCTTATAACTCTTCCATGGGCTAAATAGTCGTAATGGCTTATTGCTTTCTCCTCATAATTACCTCCTTAGCCTCCATTCCTCATACTCAAACAATCTTTCTGTCTCTCTCTCACTCCCTCATTCTCTGAACTTCCTCATGACGTTCCGTACTGCCAAACTACTCTTCTCTTTCCCTTTCTCACACTTGGTGCAGTGGTGCTCGCCACTATTCCCCCTTCCCCTCGTTATCTCCTCCTTTCCTCTCCTCTTTCCCCCTCACCTGGTGTACCGAGAGCCTCACCAGGCGTAAATGAGGATTTTCCTCATAATTAGCCAGAATGAGAAACTCGCAAGACATCGAATGTGGTTATCACACCAGCCATATCCTGGGCCCTCGACCCCGGGTCCCAGTTTAGTGCAGTTCCTGCTACCCGACCCAACCACTTGGGCTGGACCGTATAGAGCGACGGAAGCGCTTCATGCGGGTCGGCGTTCAATCCCCCGACGTCCACCAAGTGGTTGGATACCATCCTTCCATCCCCTCCCATCCCAAATCCTTATCCTGACCCCTCCCCAGTGCTATATAGTCGTAATGGCTTGGCGTTATTCCCTGATAATTCCCCCCTTCTTACTATCTGAATCTGCTTAAGCGTTTAGCACATCTCTCTCTCTCTCTCTCTCTCTTCTCTCTCTCTCTCTCTCTCTCTCTCTCTCTCTCTCTCTCTCTCTCCCCCAAATGCAAGGAGCAGCCACCAAATTTGTTTAATTGTTGAAATGGATTCACACATTTTCTCGCAGCGTACACAGCGGGAGCGGAAGTTGTTAGTTGATGTAAGAACAATATTAGTATTCCATTCATCTGGGCTCTAGGAGACTCGAACCGTAGACCCCTCGTTCCCAAGATGAGTAATGACCCTAAAGAGACCTAAATACCGTCCCAAGATGAATAATGACCCCAAAAGACCTAAATACCGTTCCCAAGATGAATAATGACCCTAAAAAACCTAAATACCGTTCCCAAGATGAATAATGACCCTAAAAAGACCTAAATACCGTTCCCAAGATGAATAATGACCCTAAAAAGACCTAAATACCGTTCCCAAGATGAATAATGACCCTAAAAAGACCTAAATACCGTCCCAAGATGAATAATGACCCTAAAAAGACCTAAACGTTCCAAGAATGAATAATGACCCTAAAAAGACCTAAATACCGTTCCCAAGATGAATAATGACCCCAAAGATACCTAAATACCTATCCCAAAATGAGTAATGAGAACACTCACCACTACTCGAGGTCACCAATGGTAGATATGTTGTATACTGAAGGTGAGTCGGTAGATTATAATATACTCTTAACAACCGAGTTATGTCAAGACGTATACCTTAAAAGTGACCACCACCTTCTGGTGGGATTCCGTGATCTTAAGACTATCAGAGGAACGGGTAGATATTCACAAGGGGAGGCTATAGACGCATATATCAGCTATAAGAGTCTAAGGAAAGCAAGATTATCAGAAGGAGCACTAAGTATGACTACATATATAACCACATATAGACGTATGACCACATATAAATATATATATTATATATATATATATATAATATATATATATATATATATATATAAATGTCGTACCTAGTAGCCAGAACGCATTTCTCAGCCTACTATGCAAGGCCCGATTTGCCTAATAAGCCAAGTTTTCATGAATTAATTGTTTTTCGACTACCTAACCTACCTAATCTAACCTAACCTAACTTTTTCGGCTACCTAACCTAACCTAACCTGTAAAGATAGGTTTACTGTTAGGGGAGTACATCATTTTCAGGTAAGGGACACACAAATGTTGTTCTTTATATACTAGATAACTGTTCTAGGTGAACACTGGATGGACAGCTTATCTAGCTTGAAAGGTTTTGTAGACCTGTTATCCACACAGTGAGGCATCAATACGGGTCTTGCAGACCTGTTATCCACACAGTGAGGCATCAATAAGGGTCTTGTAGACCCGTTATCCACACAGCGAGGCATCAATAAGGGTCTTGTAGACCTGTTATCCACACAGCGAGGCATCAATAAGGGTCTTGTAGACCTGTTATCCACACAGCGAGGTATCAATACGGGTCTTGTAGACCTGTTATCCACACAGCGAGGCATCAATACGGGTCTTGTAGACCTGTTATCCACACAGTGAGGCATCAGTACGGGTCTTGTAGACCTGTTATCCACACAGTGAGGCATCAGTACGGGTCTTGTAGACCTGTTATCCACACAGTGAGGCATCAATACGGGTCTTGTAGACCTGTTATCCACACAGTGAGGCATCAATACGGGTCTTGTAGTCCTGTTATCCACACAGTGAGGCATCAATACGGGTCTTGTAGACCTGTTATCCACACAGTGAGGCATCAATACGGGTCTTGTAGACCTGTTATCCACACAGTGAGGCATCAATACGGGTCTTGTAGACCTGTTATCCACACAGTGAGGCATCAATACGGGTCTTGTAGACCTGTTATCCACACAGTGAGGCATCAATACGGGTCTTGTAGTCCTGTTATCCACACAGTGAGGCATCAATACGGGTCTTGTAGACCTGTTATCCACACAGTGAGGCATCAATAAGGGTCTTGTAGACCCGTTATCCACACAGTGAGGCATCAATACGGGTCTTGTAGACCTGTTATCCACACAGCGAGGCATCAATAAGGGTCTTGTAGACCTGTTATCCACACATCAAGGCATCAATACGGGTCTTGTAGTCCTGTTATCCACACAGCGAGGCATCAATTAGGGTACAATTACTTTCTCGTTTCTCGAATTTCTCCATTCGTAATAGCCTAAAAATATGCCAATCAAGGTTCTCTGATACAAGATTAATGGCTATCTTTCAGTAGCAAAGTGAGAAAGATATCTTACAGCCTGTGATGACGACTCCAGAGCGCTTGTTCTGCTGGAACAGGGCTGGACAAGTGACGTGGTTCCAGTCCTTACTTTTGCTTCGGGTTCATGTAGAGAAAATATTTTACATTTTACATTAAATGCTTGTGTACATAAGTGGATGAAAATTGTTCTAAAGTGTCATTTTGCGCTCTCTATGCTCTCTCTATGCTCTCTCTCTCTCTCTCTCTCTCTCTCTATGCTCTCTCAATGCATTTAAAAATAAAATCACCATTCTTCACTATCACCATCATATAAACTTTTCACCACTGATTTGAAAGTTTTTGCTTACAAAAAACTTTTCTTGTGGAGCTCCCGAGACGAAGTTAGCGGGAATCAGCAGACTCCTAGTTAGTGTGAATTGCAAGCAATTAAGCTTGCAGCATTTCTCGCTCCTTTCCCTCATCGAGTGTAAGTTTTAATGAGACGAAAGCAATCACACCAGGATTCATGTTCTTCGTAAACAAACACACAGAGAGAAAAAGAGCAGTGATTGCGTGAGTGCAATCAACAGGGGGATTGCAGCGAGAGCGGTTAGGGAGGGGTCAATACCCCCCCTCTTTTCTTCTCTCTTTTCCCACTATTTCCATCAGTTACCCCGATCTCCTTCTTGCAATATCACGTATCTTCACTCTTCAACACTCCAAGAGAAGAGATTATCCCATTCCCCAACACTTCCCCACTTCCCTTCACCTCAAAAAACACCATCACAATTTTCAGGTCTGGGGGCATCACCCCTTCCCCTTTCCCCCCTTTCCACAATACTTTCCTGGTCTCGCTTACCCATTCCTCCTTTAACCCCTTACAAAAAAAATCAGGGTAATCCCTTCCCTACACCACTCTTACCTTCAGGGTCAGCCCCTAATTGCACCACTATTACCTTTAGGGTCAGCCCCTCCCCACACCATAATTTAATGCCTTCAGGGAACTCAGGATAACTGGAGGGTTGAGCGGAGTTTGGGTGTAGGGAGGAGCTTCGTAGGGTTGTAGAGGGAAGCTCAGTAGGGTTGTAGGGGAGAACTTAGTAGGGTTGTTGAGAGGAGCTCATTAGGGTTGTTCTTAGCGAGGGCTAAACTGTCCTAATTAAGGGTTCAAATCTGATCTCTTAATACGTCAGAATTTCAACATCATAAATCCCTGAAAACATAATGAACCAATTGACATGAACAGACTGGAGAGATTGGAATACAAGAGGGGGAAATTTTTAGCCAGTTAAAAAAATGTGTGAAAAATAGGTGATTAAAAAAGCGTCGTAAGAGTATTAGAGAATTGGTGGTAGTATGAGAATGTGTGTCGCAGATTACTCTGTGAATACTATGGCTACGATCTTTATCTATGACTACGTACGACCTCTGTGGCTGCTTACGACATCTCCCTGTCGTAAGGGAGACTGAGACTGCTTACGGGCTCTCTCTGTGACCACAGAAGACCTTTCTCTGTCACAATATACGAAATATTTCTATGACCACAGAAGACCTTTCTGTCACTATATGCGAGTTATTTCTATAACCACAATGAACCTATTTTTTCCTCTCTGTTCCTCTATCTAGCTTCCTGTGTATTACTGTCTGCACAAGGGCTGGGTGACTTAGATGAGAGTTCGAATGCAATATCTGTGTCGCTATAATATCCGTCATTGGCGTCTATCAAGCAGGGTGTGGGATGCTTAACTTAATGGCCAGATTAGCTCCATAATTAGACCTTAGGATAACCATCCCAATTAGACACGACGCAATAATTAATTTTGCGTCATCTTGGACTTGATGTGGATAGTTTATTGAAATTGATAAAAATAATATAGATATAAATATATACAAATATATATAAAGTGTACAAACAAAATCAGTTATAAAAGTATTTTGAACAGGATTTACATGATAAAAAATGCTTTAAAAAAGTAACATAAAAACTTCTGTTGCTATTTTTTTTAATATTATTCAAAACAGAACAGATATATATTTATGAAGCAGTAAAAAGTTACAATAGATATGGAAATAGAGTCAATGGGATATGAAGCAAAAGTCGGCTCTATGACACGTCGCCTCTATGACACGTCGCCTCTATGACACGTCGCCTCTATGACACGTCGCCTCTATGACACGTCGCCTCTATGACACGTCGCCTCTATGACACGTCGCCTCTATGACACGTCGGCTCTATGACACGTCGACTCTATGACACGTCGACTCTACCACAAAGACACATCAACAGGTTTTTGTTGAGTATAATTCATCAACAGCGTCCACTTCTAGGCGGGTTGAGACAGCTAGATGTGCGGCTCTCATCTATTCTCCCAGGGCTCTCCCAGGGCAGCCCAGGGCAGCCCAGGGTCTCCCAGGGCAGCCCAGGGCAGCCCAAGGCAGCCCAGGACAGCCCTGAAATATCTCTCCACACTGTGTGGAATTCTGGGACAAAGCGAGGTGAGGAATACTGATATACAGCAAAACATGCATTATGCAGCAGGCTTGTTAGTTGTGGACACTGCCGCCAGGGTGCTGAGTGCCGCCGCTGGCCAGGGTGCCGAGTGCCGCCGCTGGCCAGGGTGCCGAGTGCCGCCGCTGGCCAGGGTGCCGAGTGCCGCCGCTGGCCAGGGTGCCGAGTGCCGCCGCTGGCCAGGGTGCCGAGTGCCGCCGCTGGCCAGGGTGCTGAGTGCCGCCGCTGGCCAGGGTGCTGAGTGCCGCCGCTGGCCAGGGTGCTGAGTGCCGCCGCTGGCCAGGGTGCCGAGTGCCGCCGCTGGCCGGGGTGCAGAGTGCCGCCGCTGGCCAGGGTGCCGAGTGCCGCCGCTGGCCAGGGTGCTGAGTGCCGCCGCTGGCCAGGGTGCTGAGTGCCGCCGCTGGCCAGGGTGCTGAGTGCCGCCGCTGGCCAGGGTGCTGAGTGCCGCCGCTGGCCAGGGTGCTGAGTGCCGCCGCTGGCCAGGGTGCTGAGTGCCGCCGCTGGCCAGGGTGCTGAGTGCCGCCGCTGGCCAGGGTGCTGAGTGCCGCCGCTGGCCAGGGTGCCGAGTGCCGCCGCTGGCCAGGGTGCCGAGTGCCGCCGCTGGCCAGGGTGCTGAGTGCCGCCGCTGGCCAGGGTGCCGAGTGCCGCCGCTGGCCATTGTGCGAGTGCCGCCGCTGGCCATTGTGCCGAGTGCCGCCGCTGGCCAGGGTGCTGAGTGATTCCAAGGATTCGATCGCGGGACAAATAACCGCGAGGGACAGTCAGGAAGCAAGACATTCAACAAGGATATGCACGACCGTAAGTAGGACAAAATGCAAGCTGGACAAAATGCCATATGGACAATAAGGAGCAGAGCGGTGCTCCATTAAGTGTCCGCGAGTTCAACAGGCATGGCCAATACGTAACCTAGCCAGAGCCGTTTCCCACCGCCGGTTACGGTGGGAGGAGGAAGGCCATGGGGACACGCTCGCCTTAAGACCACGGAGTTTGTTTCTACGTCTTGGTTCTTTAACATTCTCACACGGGAGCGTAACACTCACACACACAAGACATTTTGAAAGGAATGGTTATATATATATTTGTACAAACATTCATGCCGTTAAGTGTTACAATGAAGAGAGAACAATGAAAACACATCGTACTGGGGGGGGGGAGCAGGATATACCCATAGTGATAATAACTGAATCGTTTCATCCCCCATCTCATAGTCTCAGGTGTAGTGTTGATATCATTACGTTGTGTTTCCCATTAAAGATGTCGTAGATAATCGTGGATACTCAAAGATAATCGTAGGTAGGAGTTATGGATTACCACGTAGGAGCGGAACGTCCCCTTGTGTTACACAAGAGGGAATAATTGAGTGGTATATTAATAATTTAATAATATAATAATTTTATAATAATAACAGAGTATAATAATAATTTAGACATTCCTGTGAACTATTCCCATAGAATATTATTCAATTTTGTTCTGTATAATGCCAAAATGGAAGTATCCAGTGTTGGTATTATGGAGATATTAGTGTATATTGAAGTGAAAAATTATTCGGTGATATTATGCAGTTTAAAACAAGTCTTTCTGTGAATAGAGATATTTTGTGTATTTCTTTGTTAAGGATAATCAATAAATTCTTGTTTTGTAAATCTGATCTACAAAGATGATTAATATATTTTTCGGAAATTTCCATGATTTTAGTTATAGAGAGAGAGAGAGAGAGAGAGAGAGAGAGAGAGAGAGAGAGAGACAATATTGGAAACTATTGGCAATAACTAGAGACAGCAAAAAAAAGAGGGAAATATTTTTGTAAAGTTAACAAGCTTTGTTAACTTTTATAGTTAACAAAAAAGTTTTGTTAGCTATAAAAAAGCTCATTTATAAAATGAAAATGATCAAAAAGCTAAAATTATAAAATGTAAAATAAAGCTCATTTTTATAAAGCCTTATACATTATACAGGAAAATTCTGAACTTAACTTCTTGCATATTTACTCACAGCTACTTCCCATCCTCGAGAAAATGAATTATAATAGTATTTCTTCATTAAAATTTAATTTTCACAAATACGCTTCCTGTACTAATTACAGCATTACATTTGTGAGAGTCTTAAAATATCCCATTTAATATAATTCTGAATTACGTTACATGTAATGTGTATTTAAGTCCACCCTGATAAAGTTAATTAAAAGTAATTTTACTTATATATATAAATATTTACAAAAATTAATTGTAAATGTGTGTTTAGATGTGTTTAATGTTTTTACACATTAAGTCCTATTACAGCATTGTTGAGGTTATTACATTATAACAATTATTACATGCATTATGATAATTATCGCCCGCAGTATGAAAATTATCGCACCCATTATAACAATAATCACACTCCATATAACAATTATGACAATTACACACTCATTATGACAAGTACACACTCATTAAAAGATAACACGACTCTCCCCCAAGTCCTGCATAGTCGTAGATAGTTTGCTTAAAGCACACACACACACACACACACACCTGGTGTTGCAATATCCATAAATTGGCAGCAATTAATAAGTCCTTTGTACATGTCTATCCATCGCCATGGCTGGTGGATGAGGACTCACGAGTCAGGAGTCGCAAGCTGATCAGCTTATGCTTAAAGTTTTCAGCTTTGTCCAAAGCTGAAACTGCACTGCGCAAAGCGCCTTTAGGCGCTCTGAGAGTTGTGTTTTTTGTTTTTTAATTAGGCTATATTTTAACGTTTTTAATGTTTTCATTACTCTTTGTGTTTTGAAATGGAAATAGTTGACTTTGGAAACATTTTGACATTAACTTTACCTGATCATTTGTATAAATAACAAAAATATGTCCTTGACAATTGCACCAAGACGTTTTTGCCGAAAATAGGTGAGCAGTGCAAGGGTTAAAGAACTTGGGTTTGGTGTACAATTAAAGTATGAGCTTCCCTAACATTGATCCTAGGTTGATTAAACCTTCATTTCGTTAATAAAACTTTGATTTCGCGTTATTAAAGTTGACCTTTCGTTGTTTGAACATAAAATCCATCTTAGGTTATCACCTGAGGGGCCTGACAGCTGAGTGGACAGCGCTACGGATTTATAATCCTCAGGTTTCGGGTTCAATCCCCGGTGGAGGGGGAAACAAATGGGCAGAATATCTTTAACCATGATGCCCCTGTTCACCTAGCAGTAAATAGGTACCTGGGAGTTAGACAGCTGCTACGGGCTGCTTCTCGGGGAAGTGTAACAGAAAAAGAAGGCCTGGTCGAGAACTGGGTCGCGGGGACGCTAAGCCCTGAAATCATCTCAAGATAACCTCAAGAGAGATCGATTAAACGTTAATAAAGTTAATATTATGTTGAATAAACGTTAATAAACGTAGATCCAGCGTTGATTAGATATTGACCCTTCGTTAATTAACCTTGTATCGGGACGCGGATGAAGTTAATAATTATGTTAATATGTACTTGCAACACCCTTTTAATTCAGGATTATTAATTCGTCTAATAGTAACAATTACTTAAGAGTTATGGAACGCTGTTTCCCCACTCAAAATGCAGAACCACAACAATATTTATAGAATATTGTCATTACTGGGAAAAAATGCGAACTGAGGATAATAGATAATTGCAGATAATTGAGGATAACAATAGATAATGCAGATAACTAAGAATAACTATAGATAATTGCAGATAACTGAGGGATAACTAGATAATGTGCAGATAATTGAGGATAGCGATAATTGCAGATAACTGAGGGATAACTAGATAATGTGCAGATAATTGAGGATAGCGATAATTGCAGATAACCGAGGATAACAATAGATAATTTGCTGATAATTGAGTATAGCAAGACAATTGAAGATAACCGAGAATAACAATAGATAATTGCAGATAACTGGGGGATAACTAGTTAATTTGCAGATAATTGAGGATAGTGATAATTGCAGATAACCGAGGATAATAGTAGATAATCGCAGATAACCGAGTATAACAAAGATATACTAGTATAATATTAATAAAAGATAACTCTAAAGAACTGAATTCTATAAATCAAAAATGATTATAGTTAATTTTCTTTTCCTTAACTCGAGATTAAAGTTAACTTCGAAGAGCGATATTTTGAAGTTATCAAAGATTGCAATATCAGTCACGAGGATTGCAATATATCAGTCAATATTGATATATTGTAATCATTGCAATAATAACGGTATCACTGATATCCTTACTGTGTCTCCCTCACCTCAGAGTCAACTGGGAAGGGAATGGGGTGGATCCGACACCAAATCTTCGACCATATCTTAAAAACCAAAATGTTGCAAAAATAATTGTTACGGCCAGAATGGGCCAGTAACCGGGTTCTTTCCGTTAACGTGTCTTATAACCTCATCTTCTAGGGTCCTACCACAAGTCAAGAGCAGGTTCTCAAGAATTCGCGGTTGCAAGTAACAGTGCAAGGAATAAAAGAGGGTTAAACAAGATGCAATCACACCATCACCAATATATTATCACCATCAATTGCACCTTCAGCAATATATATTATATATCCAAGTATAACTACATATATTTACACTGTGTCGCTTTCACCCAGGACACTCAAGATCTGGAATGGAGAGAAAACTAGATAATGTGAACTAGAAAAAAACTAGAAAACTAGAAAAACTAGATAATCACAATCGACTTGAGAATGGTCCAGGACGGAGCGAAACGTCGTCGTCCCTTCACCTTCTAGTATGTGGTCTGGTCAGCTATCTGGAGTGTTCATCAAATTCCAGTGAGTCCACTATTGTCACATTACGTCGTCCACGGTCAATGGTAATCACAGGCCAGTTCACCTTCCTCAACATGGGCCAGGCCACACACCTTATCGTCACAATGCCCCAATACCCCACATCCGCTCTCAGAAACACACTGGCAGAGCGCTTCAGCAACACGCTGACAGAGTTCTCAAATGATCACATACAGGGGTAACTAACACCCTGGCAGAAGTCTCTAGCAGCACTTCTCAGCAGACGAACACTGCTGTCGTCTCGTAACTCCTCTTGGCCAGATCCCGGGTACGTCAGTCCGTACAACACTAAACAAGTCCAGCAGCTAACACACTGCTACTACCGACGGCGGCCACTTTGGCCTCTCACAGGACCAAGTCAGGAGTTCTGGACTGCCCAAGGTGAACTGCTTACCACAGTGTAATCACCTCATCACGTCCCTCTGTGATGTTGTTGTTGTTGTTAAAGATTCGCTACCTGGAACAAGAAGTTCCAAGTAGCACGGGGTATGGTGAGCCCGTAGTCACACCTCTGTGAACATAAACGTCATTAGCTAGACAGACAATATTCTGGGTGACCTTAGGATAACACCCTTCACTGGGGAACTGAAATTGTAATTGTATTCACAACCTAGATGGCGTTGATAACGTACGCGACCCACCAGAGGTCATCACCATCAACCTCACCTCCTAACTGAGATAGAACAGGAACCTTTCACCGACGTCACACCACCGCCAAAAGATGGCGTTGTCTGCATCGCACCTAATACCTGAGAGTGGGCGCAGGTCCATAGATGGCGCCGAAATCGCCATTCCACATTCCAGCACGGTGCTGATACCGTACAATAACCAATTAATGTGTACATATAATAAGTTATAATGTAATCATTGCAATAATAAAGGTATCACTGATATCCTTACTGTGTCTCCCTCACCTCAGAGTCACTGGGAAGTGAATGGGGTGGATCTGACACCAATATTTTGTATTGATTTTTTTTACTCACGATAGTAAAGTAACGGGAGACTTCTGACAACGTTTAGGAAGCTGAGAGCTTTTCCTTCCCATAGTTCATGGTAAGCTTGCTCCATGGTTCCCCTTAAACACGACCCGCCAACTGGTTAACAACCAGGTACCCAATTACTGCTGCGTGAAGAGAGGCGAACAGTTAGGACTGAGGGCGGGGGGCAGATAAGCCTCCATGGCTTGGAATGCACTTGAAGATATTGTTATCACCGTTTAGGGAAAGAAATACATATTAAATATTCTGGTACACTGAAACTACATTAACGTGATGTATGAAAGAACAAATCCACAGAGCATTGATGCGGATTCGAACCTATGCGTGTTCATCGACAGTTGGTACAGTTGAAGAGCGCGGTCAGGGAACACCCGGTGTATAAGTTCGAACCCTCATTAAGGCCCTGTTGGATTTGTTCAATGTTCTGGTTGTTATCATCTGCAATGGAGAATGATCAGCTTGACTGTGGAGTCTAGCCGGCATCCCTGCACCTCGTCTCACCTCCTGGCGCTATCTAACGTGACTTTCACCCACTTGAATTCAAGTTTGAAGCCAAAGTAACTTCCCTCAACATATGATCTA
>WNGS01165503.1:4108965-4127298 GCA_020271785.1 Procambarus virginalis | reverse complement strand
AAACATAAGCGGACGATGAGACACAGTAACGTGACTGGAGAGATGATGACCGAACTAAACATCACAAAACGAAGACGTTTCGGTCTTGACAATGGGGCAGACGGACCGAAACGTCGTCGTTTCGGTCTTGACAATGGTGCAAGACGGACCGAAACGTCGGCGTTTCGGTCTTGACATGGTGCAAGACGGACCGAAACGTCGGCGTTTTCGGTCTTGACAATGGTGCAGGACGGACCCGAAACGGTCGTCGTTTCGGTCTTGACAATGGTGCAAGACGGACCGAAACGTCGTCGTTTCATTCCATTTTCTGATGTGTGATTTAGCCATCAAATGTACACGAGACCCCAAAAACGAATACATTTCCGAAAAGCATTTTTAGCAAACGGCGGAAGAGAGTAATCTGAAAGAAACATGAGAATTCCCATTTTGAGAACCACTTTCAATACAAGACAGTTACAGGATCTCTCTGCAGGTAGGAGCTCGATTCCCAGTGGTTCTGGGAGTTGTTCCTTCCGTCCCTCTTCCTATCCCAGCTTCTATCCTGTCCTCATATATCCCTTCAGATTGCTATATATAATCCCATTTGCTTAACGCTTTCTTCTAAAAATTACCTAGCCTGTTCCTGCTCTACCTTCTTATCTTGAGATTATCTTGAAATGATTTCGGGGCTTTAGTGTCCCCGCGGCCCGGTCCTCGACCAGGCCTCCACCCCCAGGAAGCAGCCCGTGACAGCTGACTAACATCCAGGTACCTATTTACTGCTAGGTAACAGGGGCATAGGGTGAAAGAAACTTTTGCCCATTGTTTCTCTCCGGCGCCCGGGATCGAACCCGGGACCACAGGATCACAAGTCCCGCGTGCTGTCCGCTCGGCCGACCGGCTACCTAGCCTAGCCTCAATACCAGAAGATTGAGATTTAAAGTGTTCATTAGTCACTATGGCGCACTGGTAGGACACTCGGCCCGTGCTTCGCGAGCGATAGTGCCTGGGGGTTCGTATCCTGTTCGGGGAGGATTGACAAGGCAACAAGCCTTAACTCCACGCCCCTGTTCATCCAGCAGTGATTGGATACATGGTTGGTAAATGATTTTACGGGTCGTATAACAGGAAAAATTAAGATTAAGGACCTGCCCGAAACGCTATGCGTGCTAGTGGCTGTACAAGAATCTAAGAACTCAATACACACTTGACTATGTCGTGACACAGTGGACTAGAACGCGTCTGGGAACACCTAGTGCTTAGGTTCGAACCCTTATCAAAGCCCTTGTGGTTATGTTCAAAGTAAGAACTCGTGTATATATAAATAAAATAAAAAAAAGATGGCGAAGCCGGTGACGGAAATCGGATAAAATTCCAACCGAACAGCCCAGCAAGAAGACATGAAAAATCTTTCAGTAATCTTCTTAGAAATTGAAGTAAAACGCTGAAGAATGTAGAGTGACGGAGGGACACAAAATGGACCATAAAACGAGGTAATCTAAAGAGAAAAATCTAAAAAAAAAATAAAAGAAAAGAAAAAAATCAAGAAAAAATGTAATCTACAGACAAAAGACTTACGTCTTTCAGAAGTCTTAGCAGGAAGGGATTCAGCGTTAAGTCTCGGGTTTGTTACACTTGCTTTCAGCCCAGACCTGATAAATCATGCGAACATGCTTAGAAGGAGGGAAGGACCAGGATTTGGGATGGGCCGGGGGAAAGGAATGGTGCCCAACCATTTGTCGACGGCCGGGGATTGAACGCCGACCTGCATGAAGCGAGACCGTCGCTCTACCGTCCAGCCCAAAAGCAGAAAAAAATAAGCATCAAACGTTTAGTAACGAGAGGAACCAGAAGAGATATAATTTTGTCGTGGAAGACGTTTAGAGGATTTACTGAAGCGGGAAGTGAAGTTTCGCTACATGCAGGTCGGTGTTCAATCCCCGACCGTCCACAAGTGGTTGGGCACCATTCCTTTCCCCCCGTCCCATCCCAAATCCTTATCCTGACCCTTTCCCAGTGCTATATAGTCGTAATGGCTTGGCGCTTTCCCCTGATTAATTGTTGTTGAAATGGGAAACAATCTTGTATAATTGCACTATGAAAGATAACAACAAGCCGATGAGTCACAATAACGGGGCTGAAGATATGATAACCAATCTGCCCATCAGAAGATGAGGAGACGACGACGTTTCGGTCCGTCCTGGACAATCGACTTGAGAATGGTCCAGGACTGACCGAAACGTCTCCTCAGGTGTGTGGTTATCTTGAGATCTTGAGATGATTTCGGGGCTTTAGTGTCCCCGCGGCCCGGTCCTCGACCAGGCCTCCACCTCCAGGAAGCAGCCCGTGACAGCTGACTAACACCCAGGTACCTATTTTACTGCTAGGTAACAGGGGCATAGGGTGATAGAAACTCTGCCCATTGTTTCTCACCGGCCCCTGGGATCGAACCCGGGACCACAGGATCACAAGTCCAGCGTGCTGTCCGCTCGGCCGACCGGCTCCCCGTGTTGGCGAATTAGAATAACAAGACACTAAATAGAACTCTTAGACGTAAATTCATCCAAGTCATCATCGGAAGAATTGGATGATAGTGTGGGCGGTGGATGGCCGGTGGAGCGATCATGGGGAAGAGATAGTGAGGATGAACTTCATCCCCAACTTCAGAAGATATGACTGGTCACGGAGGGAGGGAAGCGGTTGGAAGAGATAAGTGATAACTCCTTAGAGAAGCCCCAAGATCTCTGAGCAACTTTCGTGGACGCGTCGTGAGAAAACATAAACACACACACACACATATAGCGAGGCAGAAATAAATCCGCCGAGTTTCACCTGATGCCTCTGTTCACCAAGCAGAAAATAGGTTTAACAACCGCGACGGGTTGCATCCTGGGGGATGTGTATGTGTGTGTGTGTGTGTACTACTCACCTAGTTGTGCTTGCGGGGGTTGAGCTCTGGCTCTTTAGTCCCGCCTCTCAACTGTCGATCAACTGATGTACAGATTCCTGAGCCTACTGGGCTCTATCATATCTACATTTTAAACTGTCTATGGAGTCAGCCTCCACCACATCACTGCCTAATGCATTCCATCCGTTAACTACTCTGACACTGAAAAAGTTTTTTCTAACTTCCCTGTGGCTCATTTGGGTACTCAGTTTCCACCTGTGTCCCCTTGTTCGCGTCCCACCAGTGTTGAATGGTTTATCCTTGTCTACCCGGTTGATTCCCCTGAGGATTTTGTAGGTAGTGATCATGTCTCCCCTTACTGTGTGTGTGTGTGTGTTTGGGTGGGCTTTCCGATTTGTGCCTGTAGGATAGAGCATCAGCTCTTGGACCCCGCCTCTCTAGTGGTCCGTCGTTTAGAGCAATAACTACCTGACCAATTTCCCTATCATATCTACTTTTAAAATTAGAAATGGAGTTAACTACAACAACCTATTCCTTCAGCTCATTCCACTTTCCAATTACTCTTATCGCTAAATGAAAACTTTCTAACATATCTATGACTCGAGTGTCAGGTTTCTACCCATGCCCTCTAGGTCTATTGGAATTCAAGGTGAACATTTCCTCTATTTCCATTCTGTCAATTCCCAGAAGTATTTTATACGTCTCAATCATGTCTCCCGCCTCTTTCTCCTTGTTTCTAGCGTCTTCAGGGTTCAGTTCTTTCAGTTGCACTTCATATCCCATCTCTCTTAATTTTGGGACGAGTCTCGTCGTAAATTAATTTGAAACTTTTAATTTTTCCTTCACAGTTTAAATCTTTTATTTGCTTGTGTGTTTCTTTAAGTGGGGGAGCCATAATGAGGCTGCATACTCTAAGACTGGCCTCACGTAGGGGTGTAAAGCGCTCTAAATGCCTCCTTACTTGGGTTTCTGAATGATGATCTAACTTTTGCCAGTGTAGAGTACGCTGCTGTCGTTATCCTATTTATATGTGCCTCAGGAGATAGATTAGATGTCACGTCCACTCCCAGGTCTCTTTCTCGCGTCGTCACAGAAAAGTTGTTCCCTTTCATTGTGTACTGTCCCTTTGGTCTCATGTCACCTAGTAACATTACCATAACTTTACACTTGCTCGTGTTGAACTCCAGTAGCCCTTTCTCTGACCATCTCTGCAAATCTGCCACAACTCGTCTCATTAATATCGCGTCATCCGCAAACATCAATATATAAGCAGCTCGGCCGCGTAAGGTTCCCCAACGTCAAGACAGTGCCGTACTAAAGTGCCCTATCTTATCCTACCAGAGGACCCAAAACAGAAAACGCGACAGTGTGTCAATTCCGCGAGCCGCTGCCATTTTCTAGTACGACGATTATTTGGCCTTAGTTAAATTATGCGTTAAAATGCGATGCTCTATTATGAGGACTGGTTGGTATAAGACTGAACATCTGTTGATATGTCATTTACGTATATTAGAAATTGAATTGGTTCCAGGATCGATCCTTGAAGCACTCCACTGGTTGCTGTTCGCCAATCCGACTTCTCGCCCTGTACTGTTTTCTCTGCCCCCAACTTGTTAGGTAATTCCTAATTCATGCTAGGGCTGTTCTGCTTACCTGCCTGCCTCTCAAGTTTGCATAGTAATCTCTTGTGCAGTACTGTATCAACAGCCTTTTGGCAGACCAGAAATATGCAGTCTGCCCATCCTTCCCTGGCCTGACTTAGTCTTCTTACTTTATTATCGAACTCCAGAAGGTTTGTTAGGCCTGATTTCCCTTCTTTGAAATCATGTTGGAGTTTGTTTATATACCTAATTCTTTCTGTGTAATTACTATTCACCTGATTATTCATTAAAGTGCTTTACAAGGGATGGTTGTCCATGATACTGGTCTGAAGTTAAGTGCTTCTTCTCTATCTCTTGAAAATTGGTTCCACATTTACCTTATTCTAGCAACTGGGCAGCTTCCTAAGTGACTCATTATAGATCCTTGCTGGAGGCACGCTGAGGGCCTGTGCTGTCTCTTTTAGTATCCATGGTGATACTTTATTTGGTGTAAATGCTTTTGTTTTGTCCAGTGTGTGTGTGTGTTTATTTACTTTTTGTGTCTGCGGAATCCAGCTATTAGCTCTTGGGCCCCGCCTTTCTAACCCATCTATTTTTCCTCTTCTATATCTTCTATATATATTTATCTCTCTATGTATTCCTCTATTATATCTTTTATATATATTTAGCTCTATTTATTAATTAACCAGAAAATTATCACTAAATTGATTGGGAATTTCAGTCACAAATGGAAAAATCATTTTTAATAGAAACATTATCGAATCTGCTTTAATTCAAATACAGCATGAATATAAATAATGATTAAAACAAGTTGCATCTATTTTCACTGGATCAATTCAAAAACTATCTTAGATGATTAATATACAACTATCCCAGTAGGGATATTGCTTATGGGATCTTAGATGTATTATTCATTAGGTCATTTACAGTTTCCTTCTGCTCATATGTGCATTAACCAATATTATAGAGCAAGTGTTTTTTAACCTAAAATGTCACCTTACTTTTTCATGCCTGTATATTTAAGTATTGCATATCATTGATTAGTATTTTGAAGATATGTTGATTAACACGACAGCGCTCAGGTAATTTCTTGTTTCATTTTTCCTTCACAGTTATATATTTCGACATGATTCATCACGTGTTAATTAATCTGGGATTTACACACACACACACACACACACACACACACACACACACACACACACACACACACACACACACACACAAAGCTGGAAAAAGTTCAGAGATATGCCACTAGACTAGTCCCAGAACTAAGAGGCATGAGTTACGAGGAAAGGCTGCGTGAGATGCGCCTCACGACACTGGAAGACAGAAGAGTAAAGGGGAGACATGGTCACTACCTACAAAATTCTCAGAAGAATTGACAGGGTAGATAAGGATAAACTTTTTATCACGGGTGGTACGTGAACAAGGGGACACAGGTGGAGATTGAATACCCACATGAGCCACAGGGACGTTAGAAAGAACTTTTTCAGCGTCAGAGTAGTTAACAGATGGAATTCATTAGGCAATGATGTGGTGGAGGCTGACTCCATACACAGTTTCAAATGTAGATATGATAGAGCCCAGTAGGCTCAGGAATCTGTACATCAGTTGATTGACAGTTGAGAGGCGGGACCAAAGAGCCATAGCTCAACCCCCGCAAGCACAACTAGGCGAGTACAAGTAGGTGAGTACACACACTCAAATGGAGCAAATGAGCCATAGAGACATTATACAAAATGTTTTCAGTGTCAGAGAAGTTAATGAATGGAATGCATTAGGCAGGGACGTGGTGGAGGCTGACTCCATACACAGTTTCAAGTGTAGATATGATAGAGCCCAGTAGGCTCTGGAACCTGTACATCAATTGATTGTCGGTTGAGAGGCGGGAACACAGAACAGAAGCTCAACCCCCACAAGCACAACTAGATGAGCACACACATATATATTATATTTCACATGCTGGCGATGAGTCACAATAACGTGGCTAAAGTATGTTGACCAGACCACACACTAGAAGGTGAAGGGACGACGACGTTTCGGTCCGTCCTGGACCATTCTCAAGTCGATTATATTTCACATTATTGATAAACATTTCAAGGCCGCAGTTTCTACGACAACATCCACCTTTCCTTACATAAACAATACAGAAGCATCGTGACCAACATTTGGCGCGTATTCCGTCTCTCCACGCTGGAAATGTCCGAGGACACGAATTAGAATTCAGAGGGAATTCTGAACTCTGCCGTAATATTCTTTCTGGCCGTCAGGAGGGAGAGTGAGTGGCTGTGTCTCACGGCAGGAAAGAGAAGTAAGATGATTTATTGCTGTGGCAAATAACAGCAGAAAAGTTTGCTTGTCAGTGTCAGGGCAGGAGCCGGCTACCGGAGATAGCAAGGATGGGGGGCGTGGTGATATCTGAGGGCGTTTGTTATCTTGATGATGTATCAGAATAACAGTAATAAAGTTTGCACCGTATATATATTTTTTATTTATCTGTTCAAATGAATGGTTTTACTGCCGTTGGCTATACACACATACACACTGTTGCCTTCATTAATATTCAGGCCACTGTTGATAAATATACAGGAGAAACTTATTACAATACCTTTGTGGTTAAATGAAAGAAAAGCACCCTTGCTGTACCTGGCCCTCAGGTACAGTCGGGGTGTTCACTCCCCAGGCCTGGCCTCAGGTACAGCAGGGGGGGGGGGTGTTCACCCCCAGGCCTGGCCTCGTGTTCAGCAGGGGTGTTCACCCCCAGACCTGACCCTCCACACCGGTACTAAGTTATACCAAAAACCATCACCCCGATTCCTGGCTCTTTTGTGTACCACAAACAATTTCCCAAGTTGCATTTATGTTATATAAACTTTCGGATATATAACAATGCAGGTGTTTTAATACAACAGCTGTGGACGAATAAATCTTTTGGATTAGTCTATCTCGGTAAAAAAAAAAGTTCTTCTGTTGATTCAATTGTTTCCATTCTTGATAATACATTCGGGTTAGGAATTAAGTCATGCATTGTATTTTCAGACAAAATTTCATAAATTTCTGGCATTATTTCATACGCAGTATATTTAACCTGACAGGTTAATTAGGTGTTTTTAATAATATGAACAAACGGCAACTTTCACTCTCATACATTATCAACATTATACAAAGCGATGCATAATAAATTTCATAGTCCCAAATCCAATCTATTTCCAAATTTTAAATTGTTAATGATCATTGTGTTTGCTGTTCCAAAATACCTCCTGAATATGTCATATTTTTATATATTTTAGTACGAAATGGCAACACTAAATAAAAATCTGAGTGTCATTATGTATACAAGAGTATACATAATGTATACATAATGAATCTAGCCTTAGAACTAATGTAAGCCCTAGAACTCGAGCCCTAAAACTAATCTGGAGCAAGTTCTAATCTTACATTATGTGAATAATGTAAGACTGATTAGTATCAATCAGAAGATTGATACTAATTGATGATGCTTCTGATTGATTAGTATCAATCAGAAGATTGATACTAATTATTCTTAGTGTATCCTGATAATGCTAACATTATGCGAGCCATAACTACAATGCCTACTGTAAGAAACCACAGCACGACCTGGATAAAAGGAAAAAAATTATCCAAGTGGCTACTAGAGTTTAACTCATGAATAGGATAGGGTATTGGGGGACTCGAAAACAATCACAATCTATGAGAACAATCAGTAAAAGCCAGGAGGAGTGTGGCTGATTTTATCATCCGTACATCGCGTTAAATGTGACTTCATTGTATAATTTCAACCTATGTTACAACCGCACAATAACTAAGACAGTCCAGACTGCTTATAGCCCAGTCGATAGGGCGTCGCCTCACCCGCGTGAAGACCAGGGTTCGAGACCCCACACAGCCCAGGTTAATGGAATAACACGAACCAACCCACACACCATCTCCTGCCCACACTCTCTCACACGAAATAAAACTCACTGCTCCAAAAAGAAAGCAGAAACCAGAGCACAAAAGTCTTGAGCGTTGCGGCCACACAGAAGTTTGGACATGACCTCTGGGGTGAGGAGAGGTCCTGCGGGCAGTCACTCCGGCTCTGACAGCCCGCAAGATGAGGCGTTCTTGAAATTGGTCTAGCAGTTGGACGCACTTCAGGTGATGATGTCGTCAGGCAGGGGGCAATATAGTGACGACAAGTGCTCATTGAGACGTTTGTGTGTGTGTGTGTGTGTGTGTGTGTGTGTGTGTGTGTGTGTGTGTGTGTGTGTGTGTGTGTGTGTGTGTGAGAGTGTCTGACGGTGAGCAAGTGTGTGTGTGTGTCTGTCTGTCTGTGTGTGTGTGTCTGTGTGTGTGTGTGTGTGGTGTGTGTGTCTGTGTGTGTGTACACACCTAGTTGTACTCACCTAGTTGTGCTTGCGGGGGTTGAGCTCTGGCTCTTTGGTCCCGCCTCTCAACCGTCAATCAACAGGTGTACAGGTTCCTGAGCCTATTGGGCTCTATCATATCTACACTTGTGTATGGAGTCAGCCTCCACCACATCACTTCCTAATGCATTCCATTTGTCAACCACTCTGACACTAAAAAGTTCTTTCTAATATCTCTGTGGCTCATTTGGGCATTCAGTTTCCACCTGTGTCCCCTTGTGCGTGTGCCCCTTGTGTTAAATAGCCTGTCTTTATCTACCCTATCAATTCCCTGCAGAATCTTAAATGTGGTGATCATGTCCCCCCTAACTCTTCTGTCTTCCAGCGAAGTGAGGTTTAATTCCCGTAGTGTCTCCTCGTAGCTCATACCTCTCAGCTCGGGCACTAGTCTGGTGGCAAACCTTTGAATCTTTTCCAGTTTAGTCTTATCCTTGACTAGACATGGACTCCATGCTGGGGCTGCATACTCCAGGATTGGCCTGACATATGTGGTATACAAAGTTCTGAATGATTCTTTACACAAGTTTCTGAATGCCGTTCGTATGTTGGCCAGCCTGGCATATGCCGCTGATGTTATCCTCTTGATATGGGCTGCAGGAGACAGGTCTGGCGTGATATCAACCCCCAAGTCTTTTTTTTCTCTGACTCCTGAAGAATTTCCTCTCCCAGATGATGCCTTGTATCTGGCCTTCTGCTCCTACACCTATCTTCATTACATAACATTTGGTTGGGTTAAACTCTAACAACCATTTGTTCGACCATTCCTTCAGCTTGTCTAGGTTCTTGGAGCCTAAAACAGTCCTCTTCTGTCTTAATTCTTCTCATAATCTTGGCATCGTCCGCAAACATTGAGAGAAATGAATCTATACCCTCCGGGAGATCATTTACATATATCAGAAACAAAATAGGACCGAGTACAGAGCCCTGTGGGACTCCACTGGTGACTTCACGCCAATCGGAGGTCTCACCCCTCACCGTAACTCTCTGCTTCCTATTGCTTAGGTACTCCCTTATCCACTGGAGCACCTTACCAGCTACACCTGCCTGTCTCTCCAGCTTATGTACCAGCCTCTTATGCGGTACTGTGTCAAAGGCTTTCCGACAATCTAAGAAAATGCAGTTCGTCCAGCCCTCTCTTTCTTGCTTGATCTTTGTCACCTGATCGTAGAAGTCTATTAAGCCAGTCAGGCAAGATTTACCCTCCCTGAACCCATGTTGGCGATTTGTCACGAAGTCCCTTCTCTCCAGATGTGATACCAGCTTTTTTCTCACGATCTTCTCCATCACCTTGCATGGTATACAAGTCAAGGACACTGGCCTGTAGTTCAGTGCCTCTTGCCTGTCGCCCTTTTTGTATATTGGGACCACATTCACCGTCTTCCATATTTCTGGTAGGTCTCCCGTCTCCAGTGACCTATTTTACACTATGGAGAGTGGCAAGCAAAGTGCCTCTGCACACTCTTTCAGTACCCATGGCGAGATCCCGTCTGGACCAACAGCCTTTCTAACATCCAGATCCAGCAGGTGTCTCTTGACCTCCTCTCTCGTAATTTCGAACCCTACCCATCCCGCCTGGTTTACTTCCCTTTCTCCTAGCACAGTGACCTCACCTTGTTCTGTTGTGAAGACCTCCTCGAACCTCTTGTTGAGTTCTTCACACACCTCTTTGTCATTCTCTGTATACCTGTCCTCGCCTGTTCTAAGTTTCACTACCTGTTCTTTCACTGTTGTATTCCTTCTGATGTGACTGCGGAGTAGCTGTGGTTCGGTCTTGACTTTGTTTGCTATATCATTTTCAAAACTTTTCTCTGCTTCTCTTCTCACCCTGACATACTCATTCCTGGTTCTCTGGTATCTCTCTCTGCTTTCTGGTGTTCTGTTATTCCGGAAGTTCCTCCACGCCCTTTTGTTCAGTTTCTTTGCTTCCATACATGCCCTATTATACCATAGATTCTTCTTTTGCGTCTCGGATTTTTTCTTTTGTGCCGGGATGTATCTGCTTATGCCTCCTAACACTTTTGGGTGATATAGTCCATTATATCTTGTACAGACTTAGCTCTGAGGTCTGATTCCCAAGGTATTTCCCTTAGGAAGCTTCTCATCTCATAATTTCCCTTTCGGTATGCCAGCCTTTTGTTTCCTAGTTCCTTTTGGGGGGAGATAATTCCTAGCTCTACCAGGTACTCAAAGTTCAATACACTGTGATCACTCATTCCCAAGGGCGCTTCCATCTTAACTTCCCTTATATCCCACTCATTTAGGGTAAATATCAGATCAAGCATTGCTGGTTCATCTTCTCTCATTTTTGTTGGTTCCTTGATGTGCTGGCTTAGAAAGTTTCTTGTTGCCACGTCCAGCAGCTTAGCTCTCCATGTTTCTGGTCCTCCATGCGGGTCTCTGTTCTCCCAATCTATCTTCTCATGGTTGAAGTCTCCCATAATTAGTAGTCCAGATCCATTCCTGCTAGCAACAGAAGCTGCTCTTTCTATTATGTTAATGGTGGCCATGTTGTTTCTATCATATTCCTGTCTGGGTCTTCTGTCATTTGGTGGTGGATTATATATGACTACGACTATAATTTACGACTACACACTGTGAGAGGCCAAATACTATGATCTAGCCTCTATACTCCTTCAATGCCCCGAGAAATTGATGAATTTCCGCGGATCTCGCTAATCGTGTGTGTCTCCCACCGGCGGCGGCCTACTACTACTGTGTGTGTGTGTGTGTGTGTGTGTGTGTGTGTGTGTGTACTCACCTAGTTGTGTTTGCGGGGGTTGAGCTCTAGCTCTTTGGTCCCGTCTCTCACCGTCAATCAACAGGTGTACAGGTTCCTGAGCCTATTGGGCTCTATCATATCTACACTTGAAACTGTGTATGGAGTCAGCCTCCACCACATCACTTCCTAATGCATCCATTTGTCAACCACTCTGACACTAAAAAAGTTCTTCCTAATATCTCTGTGGCTCATTTGGGCACTCAGTTTCCACCTGTGTCCACAAGTTGCCCGTAGAACGAGTTGCCAGTAGAACAAGTTGTCTGTAGAACAAGCTGCTTGTAGAACAAGTTGCCTTTAGAAATACCTGTCTTTAGAACCAGCGGCTTTTAAAACAAACTGGCTGCAGAACCATCTGACTTAACAACTACCGTCCTGTAAAAGAAACTGTCTCTTGAACCATCTGTCTGCGAAACAGCTGCTTGTAGAAACAGCTGCCTAATGACAAACTGTTCACAGAGCCCCAAAACTTGCCGCCACATTCGGTATTGTCCATAAAGGTATATACCATTTACCGATTATTTCTGTATATTTAAGTACTAGTGATTCTTGGGTATAACAGACGATCAGCTAACAACGTGTGTTTGCCCCCCATGGCTCATATATGCTCGCCTCACAAAGGTGTGTTTGTCCCCATGGCTCATAAATGCTCGCCTCACAAAGGTGTGTTTGCCTCATGGCTCATATATGCACGCCTCACAAAGGTGTGTTTGCCCCATGGCTCATATATGCTCGCCTCATTAACTGCGCTTCTCACGATGGCTTCAACTGGGAATGGTTATTGAATATTACCGCGAATATAGACGATCGCTGCTCTTATCGCCAGCGGAGCCGCAGGGGGCGATATTACTCATGGATTATTGGTACTTAATATGCATAGGTTCTTAGCAATAGAATCTCGGGTAAGCTGCTTCTCTCTCTCATTAGGAATATTGCTTGAGTTGACTTATTCCCCGGGCGATATTTGACTTTTGGGGGTGGCTCTCTGTAGCCAATTATTACCTCCAGTGTCCACAGGGGGTAAGGCAGAGGAGGAGTGGAAGGAGCGTACTGAACCATGTTCATGAACTGAATCATGAACCAATAAACTTCGTGTTAATCTTGATTTTAGACTCCTGGCGGACGATATAATACTCATAACTTCATGAAGTTATGATCATGACATTGTTTGGGTTCACTCAGGTGAGACACGATACTAAAAAGGATAGAGGGAGGGAATTGTCAAGGGAAAGTACCAAGCCATTACGACTATATAGCACTGGGAAGGGGCCAGGATAAGGATTTGGGATGGGACGGGGGGATGGGAATGGTGCTCAACCACTTGTAGACGGTCAGGGATCGAACGCCTACCAGTATATAATATTAGACTGCCGGAAGTGGACGATTGTTGTATTGCATTTTGTCAAAAGGCAAATTATATTTTTTAACCGGAACAGAAATGAGAAACCTAGTCACTCCTTGCAATCATAGGCCTAATACGTACTATGTTAGACCTACTGTAGTACACATATACTATACTAGACCTACTGTAGTACAAATATGTACTATACCAGGCCTACTGTAGTACAAATATGTACTATACCAGACCTACTGTAGTACAGATATATACTATACTAAGCCTAGCAATATCTAAGTTTCAATATTAGCTTAATTTTTCCGGACTCTGTTCAATCAAAAGTTCAAAAGTGAACTCAATCAAAAGTTCAAAAGTGAACTTAATTAAAAGTTCAAAAGTGAACTCTTGGTCATCTAACGCTTCACATTGATACTCTCGACTAGTGAACATAAGAACATATGAACAGAAGAACATAAAAACATAAGAATGAAGGAAACTGAAGAAGGCCTATTAACCAATACATGGCAGGTCCTATTTAAATCCACCCAAACTCATCCATGTCTAACCTACGCATGAAACAGTCAAGGAATCCAAAGTCTATTATTTGACACCGGTAACTGGTTCCTCGAATCGGCACTCTTGTTACCGAACCAGTATTTACCAAGGTTTTTTCCTAGATCTAAACTAATCCAGTTTTAATCCATTATTATCCGTTCATTTTAGAAGGATGGGTTGACTCGGGATATTAACAGTCGAGGGTATTTTGTCCACATTGAGCGCCGTACCCAATACCCTGGGTTACGTACCCTGGGATACGTACCCTGGGATACGTATCCTGGCTTACGTACCCTGGGGTACGTACCCTGGGTTACGTACCCTGGGTTACGTACCCTGGGTTACGTACCCTGGCTTTCGTACCCACATCGTAACTCTCCCTATTATCCGCTTGTTACAACTTGTAATAAAGTTGCCACATCTGGTATGACGTTTTAATGACGCATTAGAAAGGTGTTACAACTGGCTATCTTGGTTGTTACAACTTGTTCTAATGTTGTAACAACGTCGTAGTTTCGTCGTGATCATTGAGTGTGTATAGCTACGTTGTGTTTCCCAGAAAGAGCTGAATTAACTCTCTCTCTCGGCGTAAATTTCCTTTACACTACGTCCATATATATATATATATATATATATTATATATATATATATATATATATATATATATATAATATATGCGAACAAGCCTGAATGGTCCCCAGGACCATATTCATATATATATATATATATATATATATCTGAAAACTCACACCCCAGAAGTGACTCGAACCCATACTGCCAGGAGCAACGCAACTGGTATGTACAGGGACGCCTTAATCCGCTTGACCATCACGACGATGAAGACACAATATATCAAGTAACACTTGAGTATCAATATCAAGTAACACTTGAGAATCAATTAAGTTAACCAAGTTCAACCTATGTACAGTTCAGGTTTCACCAGTTTTAATTTTACCAACATATAGACAATGTAAACTTACGCACTGCAATTTGCAATTTTGCCGAAAGTTAGGCAAAATCAACAGTAATTTAATTAAGCTTACCTGCGTAACTCACCTAAGCTATACTTTGCATTGACTAAGAAGCATTCCATTCACCTGGGCTTTAGGATACTCGAACCCTGGACCCTACACGTGTGAGACCAAAACTCCATCGACCGAGCTACTGAGTGGTCTTAATTAGGAAAGCTGTCAGCCTGGGGGCTTGACAGCTGAGTAGACAGCCAACGGGATTCGTAATCCTAAGGTTCCGGGTTCGACCCCTGGCGAACCAAATGGGCAGAGTTTCTTTCACCTTAATGCACCCAGTTCACCTAGCAGTAAATAGGTACCTGGGAGTTAGACAGCTGCTACGGGCTACTTCCTGGGGGGGGGAGTGTAACAAAAAGGAGGCCTGGTCGAGGACCGGGCCGCGGGGACGCTAAGCCCCGAAATCATCTCAAGATAACCTGTAAGAGGGACTGTAAGTTGGGGGTGAAGGTCACGGGAAGGTTGAGAGACATGGGGAGCTGAGTGGGAGATCGTGGGGAGAAGAGAGAGTTAGTAATGGGTGAGGGTGGAATACCATGGGGTGAGAGGGGATTAGTGGAGAGGCCCAAACGCTTACAGTAGTGGGTAGCAGTGTAGGGCAAATGGGGGAGGTCACTGTATAATGGGGGTGTTAAGTGATGGGGAAGGAGGGGGAGGTTAGGAACGGGGTGTTGGGGGGAAGGAATGAGGTAATAATGTTTATGATAATATAAGTTAATATAATTATAAGTATGAGCTTAAGATAAGTGTTATATATGAGGTGCCTTTACCGAACACTGAAGCATTGGACCTTAACCTTACCCAAGGAAACCTTTACTTAACCTAACCTAACCTTACCCAAGGAAACCTTTACTTAACCTAACCCAACCCAACCTAACCTAACGTATCGTAACTCACCCTAACTCAACCTATCTTAACCTAACTTAGCCTAACCTAAACTAGCCTAAAATAATCTAACAAAACCTAACCTCACCTTGACTATCCTAATGTAATTTTAATTATCCTACCTAATTATAGAACCAGTGAAGAGCAGGGGTGCCATAGGCACAATCAGAGAACACTGTATAAACATCAGAGGTCCACGGTTGTTCAACGTCCTCCCAGCGAGCATAAGAAATTTTGCCGGAACAACCGTGGACATCTTCAAGAGGAAACTAGATTTATTCCTCCAAGGAGTTCCGGACCAGCCGGGCTGTGGTGGGTATGTGGGCCTGCGGGCCGCTCCAAGCAACAGCCTAGTGGACCAAACTCTCACAAGTCAAGCCTGGCTCGGGCCGGGCTTGGGGAGTAGAAGAACTCCCAGAACCCTATCAACCAGGTATCAACCAGGTATCAACCTTAACCTAATCTTGTTTAACGTAACCTAGTCTAACTTAATATAGCCTGAACTAAGAAACCCGAGATAAACAAAGATTATATTAAACAAGCACCATCTAGCCTAGCCTAATCTAACTCAAGCTAACCTATCCAAAGTTATCTTAACCGGGCCTAACATAACTTTACCCACGCAGCCTAATCTAAACTATCCTAGCCTAGCCTAAATTAACCGAACCGAACAATCCTAATCTAACCTAGTCTAGCCTAACCTTCCCAAACCGGACCTTACCTAACCTAACCAAGCCAAACTCAACACAACCTAACTATTGTGGAAAAACCTGCTGTGATTGATATAAGAGGAGACTGCCAGGGACTTGTACTGAACTAAATTAAAAATTACTGTCTTCAAATTAATTCAACTAAAATCTCTAGCTAGGGTTGTAAATCCTAGCTCCTCTTTTCCTAATGACAGATTGTGGGCTGTAAGGGGCAGGTGGGGTGAGTGAATTAGTTGATAGGTTGATTGAAGATCCACGTCCACCTGCCAACAGCTATCTCACATCAGCTTGTATTTTATACAAGGATAAGATTTAATAAATTCAGTTATTTGACTGAACACTGGCTCTGTTTAAATCAGAGATTTAAACTTACACAGTCTAGCCTAGCACCATAACTATTAAGAGCCAATACACTTATACTATAAACAATTTAAATAGTAAATTGTAAAAAGTATGATAAATGACCTGAATGTAGTCCAAGTACTGTTACTAAGTACTAAAATTATATTCAATTAAATGAACTTATTTGATTACATAAAAAATAACTAAGCAAGCAATTGTTAACTTAATTTATATATTCAAGTATATATGCAATGTATTTATATTCAATGTATATGATTAAGTACAGTCAGCTTGACTGAATCTCTTCCAACACTCTGGACACTCATGAATTTTTGTTTGTTTATTGTAACAACTTTTCTGACACAATGGACACTCATGAGGTCTAGAGCTTGGATAAGATTCAACTGCTGTTCTATGATATTAATAAACTCGCTGAAATATGAGGCGTTGCCTCGCTTTATTACCGACAATCAGACTTATAGGATATTAAAGTTATACAAGCATACAATTGGCCAATTAATCCGCTACTGTAATAACATTCAATAAACTTATCTGAAGCCGGTTGCCTGTCTGACAAGTGTGCCAGACTGAATAACTCTCTTGTAGCGAGTTTAGGCACGATAGTTTATATAACAGCGTTGCTGTATGATGATCTGGTAGCGTTGCTGCGTGATTGTTCCTGCAGTGGCAGAAGGATTATAGTTGATGAAGATTAGGAATGAAGGAGGTGGAGTCAAGTGTCACTGTGTGCTCCACTATTCACTCTTATTTTACATAAATGTTCTAGGATTTTCCTTGTTGATATATTGTCCAGGTACTCCCCCAGTCCTAGAGAGTGTTCACTGGTGATAATGATATTAGATAAGGTGTCCTTGAGCTGAAATGTTGCTAAGGATCCGTCACATGTGTTCACAGTTGTCAACAAACACACAGTGCCGCGGGGTGTCATGGGCGCTTCTTGTTCCCGAGATGCCCCCCCCCCCTCTCCCTTGAGAGGGGTAACTTTCAATGAATATTGATTGATTATTTTTACAGTGTAGACTTATGATTGAGATAAGATGTGATTATAATAAAATTAGATATAAGATTTACAGATTACAAGTAGTACTTGATAATACCACTGATTCTTATTAAGGATTCGATTTTATCTCTACCGGATATTGCATCAGTGTTCCAGTAGCTTTTTAATTAACAAATCCTTCTAGAAGCTTCTGGATCCATGAGAGATCATGCACAAAGTCACGTAGGCATCTATAGGCCCTATGCGTACGGGATCGTAGTGACATTATCATCTAGGATTAAGCTATATAATGAATCTATTGTGATTCTGATATGATTTTGATACGATAATTGGGAATTGGCTGCCAGGCGACCTCTGGTGGGATGTGACAGTTTCCGTATATGTAACTCCACATATGTAACTTAACATATGTAAAACTCAACGCACACCACATGTTGCAGTGCGATTTCATTAGTGTGATGTTTTGTAATTCTTGAAAGTACAACAATCCCAACAGACATTGTCTTGGATTGTGTAAGAGCACCTAGGGTACAAAGCATTTTTTCCTGAATATGCAGCGTTTGTTTATGGTTAAGAATTCCTAGAATTAGGGTACAACTTGGACCGGGCGAGTCTTATACTTGGGCCGTTACAACACTCATGAACGAGCTTTTGGCGGACCTTGTTCTACATTATGTTTGTGATGATTTTTTCCCTATTTTGTACGCCGCAAAAAGTTGTTTTGTTGTTAAAGATTCGCTACTGGAAACAAAAAGTTACAAA
>WNGS01165503.1:4092612-4103977 GCA_020271785.1 Procambarus virginalis | reverse complement strand
TCCAAGTAGCACGGGCTATGGTGAGCCCGTAGTGAAAAAGCGCACGTAAAAGTACTGAAGTGTATTTTAGAAGCTACCGGACTGAAGACTTCAATAGGTGTAAGTCTGAGTATGTACCTAAGTTGCTATTTTTTGAGTACTTCGGCTAAGGTAACTTTTGCTTTGTAAATTCTGTCATTTATGTGATTTTTTTTATTCCTCATCAATTAATATAAACTCATCGACCGTTGCTGTCTTTGCTGTCTACTCATCCTTCCCACGACCTTTCCTTTTTCCACACCCTTCCAGACCCTCCCACCTAACCTAACCTTCCCTTTTCCACACCCTTCTAGGACCACCTAACCTAACCTAACCTTCCCTATTTCCACACACTTCTAGGACCACCTAACCTAACCTAACCTTCCCTATTTCCACACTTCTAGGACCACCTAACCTAACCTAACCTTCCCTATTTCCACACACTTCCAGGACCCTCCCATCTCATCCTGACCCTTATTTATTTCCCTTCCCCCATCCCTCCACCCTTAAGACATAAGAATAAAGGTAACTGCAGAAGACCTATTGGTCCATACGAGGCAGCTCCTATTTATCGCCACCCAATCTCATTTATATATATATATATGTCTAACCTACGCTTGAAACAATCTAGTCCTTTTTCCCTACTGTCGCAAGCAAGCAAAACACTGTGACGAACAAGGGGAGACGGACAGACAATTGACACACACACACAGGGCAGGCGAGCAGAAAGGTAGAAAATCAGAGTGGTAATCAGAAAGACTAATCATCAGACAGACAGAGTAACAGCCAGGAAAAGAGACAATCTTATCTTGAGACGATTTCGGGGCTTAGCGTCTCTGCGGCCCGTCCTCGCCCAGGCCTCCTTTTCGTTACACACCCCCAGGAAGTAGCCCGTAGCAGATGTCTAACTCCCTGGTACCTATTTACTGCTAGGTGAAAAGGAACATCAGGGTGAAAGAAACTCTGCCCATTTGTTTCCGCCTCCGCCGGGGATTAAACCTGGAACCTCAGGACTACGAATGCGAAGCGCGGTCCACTCAGCTGTCAGGCCTGACAAAGGAAAAAAATCATGAATTTAAATGCAATTAAAAATAAGAGCCGGTTTAAGAATGCCATTCTAATCAAAAGACAAGACTGAGGACAAACTGTTTCTGATAATTTCCTTCACCTGGACTCTAGGAGACTCGAACTTCGAACCCCAGGCGTGTGAGGCCAAAGCTCTATTGACTGGGCTATTGAGAAGTCTTAATAAGGAAAGATTCCAGAAGCAGCATCCTGCTGTCAAACTGGAATTGTCGACTTTCCCCTTAACTACTACTGAAGCTCAGAGGACTTGGTGAACCACGTCACATAAATTCTCATCCACACTTCCGTGGAATTTTTATTGTTACAGGTAATATCAGAGAGTGAAGGGCAGTGACAGAGGTGATGAGACTACGGAGTAGGGAATACACATTAACCAAGAGCGGTACAGAGGTGTAAGAGGAACCCAACACACGAGCTACGAGTTCTTCTCAATAGGAAGGAAAGCCGCCAAACTCAGCCGGTGGAAAGCCGCCGAACTCAGCCGGTGGAAAGCCGCTGAACTCAGCCGATGGAAAGCCACCGAACTCAGCTGAAGGAAAGCCGCCGAACTCAGTCGAAGGAAAGCCGCCGAACTCAGTCGAAGGAAAGCCGCCGAACTCAGTCGAAGGAAAGCCGCCGAACTCAGTCGAAGGAAAGCCGCCGAACTCAGTCGAAGGAAAGCCGCCGAACTCAGTCGAAGGAAAGCCGCCGAACTCAACCGAAGGAAAGCCGCCGAACTCAGCCGAAGGAAAGCCGCCGAACTCAACCGAAGGAAAGCCGCCGAACTCAACCGAAGGAAAGCCGCCGAACTCAACCGAAGGAAAGCCGCCGAACTCAACCGAAGGAAAGCCGCCGAACTCAACCGAAGGAAAGCCGCCGAACTCAACCGAAGAAAAGCCGCCGAACTCAATCGAAGGAAAACCGAACTCAGAGGCGGACGGTTATCTTGAGGTTATCTTGAGATGATTTCGGGGCTCAGCGTCCCAGCGGCCCTCGACCAGGCCTCCTTTTTGTTACCCCCCCCCCCCAGGAAGCAGCCTATAGCAGCTGTCTAACTCCCAGGTACCTATTTACTGCTATTTGTTTACCTTTTTACGGTGTGGGTCAAACCAAATGGAATAGTGGGTTTTTTGGGATTACGTGTGACGAAGGAAGTAATCAGTTCACAGTGATTACAGCTAAGACGAAGGTGACTGATCAGGTCGAATTGTACTCGCCTAGTTGTAGTCTCATAGTTGGTTTGTTGGGGGATGAGCTACAGCTTCATGGTCCCGCCTTTCAACCCTCAACCGTGTAGTTAAAAGCACTACAATCACCTTCTGTGGTTGATTGTTCAATACATCACTGAACTATATGTTTAACAGATTTCTCGCCCTGTCCATGGAGGACAGAATAAAGTGTACATATGATGCAATTGTAAATGTCTGGCCACGTCTGTGGTAGAAAATAATAATATTAAAAAAAACTCTTTCGACAGGTGAAATGATTTCATGACTTACTAAGCTCTGATATACCTGTATTTGAAGCTGTGTTTTAAAGTTAACCTCGCCCACCCCACTCACTTTAGCGCATTCCATTTGGACAATCTTAAAAAATCTTTCTGAAAGTGTTCTTATCTCTATGTTATTAGTGTTTTTGTACTTGTCTTTATTCGTGTATCACAAATGTCCTTGTTTGCTCAATCTTGAGTGAAGTGACACTTGAGATGTACAATAACCGCACAATATTTACGATAGATCTCGGGATTTTACTATAATTGAACGATATTATTGATCGAGACATGATCTGTAGACGATAAAACTGAATTATTTAGATTATTAGCTAAACAAATAATTTAGCTAATAATTTTTTAATGCATAGAAATATTTTTTTAAGTGCACTTGATGAATGATATCAATATAAAGATAACCAAACCATTCATCTATAAATGAAGAAACGTTGGCGTTTCTAAAATTTTCTGAATGTGTGGTGTGGTCATTATATCATTATAGCCACGTTATTGTGACTCGTCGTCTGCATCAGTATATAGGATCTGATATCTACGAGATGATAACGATATCTATGTAAAGAAACTAGGCTCTAAGGGGTCCCTGTATGATATTGCAAAGACCGTGAGAGGTACAGAGTCGCTGAGCTCTGATATTGCACACACATGCTCTACTGAACATGATATATGATAGATATCGTTGCAAAGGACTTAAACTGGATACGATATCTGAACGAAATTACAGCACGTAACGCCGGCTCTTAATGATAAGGCTGGTATCCAGAAATCTAGAGATGTCCTTCACAATGCATCAATTCCTTAAACCTAAATTGTTCTTGATAACGACCCCATTTAATTCTACGATCTTCAAACTAACTCATATAATGCCACACAAATAAGTTGTTGTTGATATCGGTCTAGAGCTGACTGATATCTGTTGATATCAGTCAGATAATCAGTCTATAAATACTTCATAGAACAAGAATTGTGTGATTGAATCATTGCAAATATTTCAAGAAATTGTCTGTAAACAGTGACTGAATCATTGCAAATATTTCGAGAAATTGTCTGTAAACATTATTGATGAGAAAATGATTGTAATTACCCTTTAACGCCTCGTAATATATAAAAATACTTTCATGTTTAAAGATAAGCATAACTGGCATTACAAAAATTGGATATAGCATTATCGGAAATATAAATAACATGAAAAGTGTTTTACCGATAATGTCTGCAATTGCACAGATGTTGCTGAAACAAACTTATGGAAATAAGAGCTGCCAGGAGAGACAAAAGAATTTCTGGGGAAAAGTTTGAGAAAGCAGGATGCGGTTCGGAAATTTTTAACATCACCAATGTAACATTTTATCCCTTCTGAATTTGTGTAAGAAAAAGTGATTATATATATATATATATATATATATATATATATATATATATATATATATATATATATATATATATATAATCTCAATTGATTGACTTCGACCTGAGTTCTGGTGATTCCCAGACACCTTTCTTAATCCTCTCGGTTCTGAACATCTAAACGTTGAGCTCTTAACCTAACCTAAACTTGACCTAAACCCGGAACTCTACTGAATTCACTGGGATGTTCTGGGGGCCTCGAACCGGAGCCCAACCAGGATTCTGTAGTCGACCAGCTCACACTCTGTCCAGAGGTAACGGTTTAACGCTCTGGGGGGCCTCTTCTTGGATACTGGATCGAGGCCCCCTCCGGGTCAGCGCCTTCAAAACCTCTCAGCGAATTCAGTAGTTGGTGCTCGCTTAGCCCATCGTGGCTGAGTTGGTTAAGGCAGGTGTCTGGGGGAATCTTGTGTTGAGATTAAAGGCGGCATTAGTATTGATGACACTAATAGCATCTTCCATCCTCCTGAGGTCTGTGGCGTTCTTGTCAAGGATCTCGTCGATGGTTTTAGGCCCGACAGCTCCTCAGGAGAGCGTTGACAGAGGGTCTGATTACGTGGACTCTAGGCACGAAGGATTTTACTTTATAATTTTATTCACCTGGGCTCTGGGAGACTCGAACCGTAGATCCCAACGCGTGTGAGGCCGAAGCTCTGTCGACTGAGCTATTGAGCAGTCTTAATAAGGAAAACTTGTTTTTATTTTATGATGTTTGGGTATGAGAAACAAATTTAACACTTGGAGGTGTTTATGGAGAGGTTCCAGGTTTACTTCGTGCTCCTTTATTTTTCTAATGTCCTCTAAGAGGAGATTCTAAGGCGCCGGCTATAGAGCCATCGTACAAAATCCATATATTGAACTCTCGGGATAAGCCTTCGGTGATTTCTTTAAGAGTAAGCAAAACAGAAGAGGAGCTAAATTATGACCTTGTTCGATCCCCTTCACTTGATGTCATTTTGTGCTCGTCAGAGAGTAGTTTCAATTCATCACTGTAACATGATGGGATGAGTAGGTAAATTCGCCGGAAATTGTGATTGTCAGCACTGAACATTGCACATCTTCTCATCATGTTTAAAGCATGTATGAAGTCTAGTGTGATCAGAGCCTTTTGGTCTGAGATGTCAGCGATATAAGCTCGTGCTGCATGAGCAGCCACTTCACAACCTTCAGAAATTCAAAAGTCTGATTTGGTTTCAGCAATTCAGCCGCTTGCTATCTGACCATCCGTGTGGCAGCCTAGGCAAACGAAGCATCGTAGGGTGATGCCAACAGCAATCCAAAAACGAGGGGCCCCTGCAAGTGATTACCTCAAGATTACTGACAGCCAGCCACTGGATCACCTGGTGAAGTATCACCAAGTGCAGGGTTCAGCATTTCCTTCATGTGCTGAGGTTATAATCCTGTAATGTGTCAAAGAGGTGTCACCAGCGGGAGTGCGTTGAATCACTGAATCACCACACCACAAAGTGTTGAATCACTGAATCACCACACCACAAAGTGTTGAATCACTGAATCACCACTCCACAAAGAGTGTCTTAAACCACCAAACACAAGTGAGATATCTGGCGGATACATCGGGCGGATACATCTGGCGAATCCTTAAATACAGCAAAAGTTTACAATATTTCAGCGATGAACATTAGCATAAATAATGAGGCTCTCATAAATTTGGATAATTACTGCTATTTAGAATAACTTTTTTTGGGCGTAGTTGAGAGAATTGTAAATTATTTTCCAACAAGAAAAATTGCATATGACGCTACTAAAAATCCCTAGTTAATGTTTAACCGCTGAATTAGTAATGCTAGGATATATATATATATATATATATATATATATATATATATATATATATATATATATATATATATATATATATATATATATATTAGGGGTACCACCTCTGGTGCAATTGCAGGGACCCACATCCTCGAAGAAGAAAACAAAGAGCATTCAGAGAAGATCTTGTGGATTCTCACCGAATACTTAATTCTTTTCTTCTCCTACCACCCCTATTATTTTTTGTATGTTTGTTTTATTTTATTGCAATGCTACAGTTTACAGAGAACACACACACACACACACAAATATATAACAATTAAACAATCAGCGTTCGAAGACCTCGGTCAGCTCCTCGGAGGTTGGGTGCGTACCCAGGATACAGCACGCATTTCCCCTCTGAACTGCGACACTGAGGCGCTGGAACAGGAAACTGGCTGCTCGTGGGTCTCTAGTTTTCCCAATGAGTTCCTCACCAACCTCCTTTAAAAACTTGAGTGCACATTTACCCCAGGCGCCCAGAGTCTCTGAGCCTATCGGCACGAACCTGTAACAACGTTCTAGGTTTCTGTACTTGTGGATTTTCTGGGTCTCCCTGAAGGTGGCTGCCCCACCTCCCTCCGCTGAGCTGTAACGTAAATAGGTATCAGCCAATGTAGATGCACAGGTGTAATCCCATACGACCTGTTTACCTTCCCTCCATGGCTGCAGGGTGACTCCATCTGGGCGTTTTTGGCTGTTGTCAGGTCTGCACAACTGGGGTTCCCTTTGTGCTGGACACCCAGCTGTAGCCAAACTTCTCTTGATGATGTCATTGACTGCCTCGTGTCTAGCAATCTTTCCCTGTGTCTTACGACAGATGAGACCATGGCTGCCGTATTGGTCTGCCCGTGCCTGGCCGCAAATACACCGGTGCTCGGTGGAGAGCACCGAGATATATATATATATATATATATATATATATATAATATATATATATATATATATATATATAATATATATATATATATATATATATAATACAGTGATTTACGTTCTCGTCTCACAACCTAGGAACATGGGATCAATATTCGCGTTAAATAGAAACGATTAAGCACGTTTCCTTTCACCTGATGCACCAATTCCCCTACCAAAAAACATGCACCAGGAAGATTCAGGCAATTGTTGTGGGTTGCATTGTGTTGATAGTAAGTATGTGGCCTTGGGCGACCTCCATAAACCTTGGTAAAGCTGGTTTTTCAAGCCCAGATAATGGGAATTATCCGAGCCTCTGTAAGCTGTATTGTGTCTGATAGAGTATAAATACGTCTTATGTGGAACAAGCTGGTCTCTTACGCCATCGCCTTCTAGACGTTGTGCCTTCGTTTGATAGTTACTTCCGCATCTTCCTCTGCTCTTAATCCCTGGAAACACAAACCGTAACTCTCTCTATTTTCCGCTTGTTACAACTTGTAATAAAGTTGTTACATCTTGGCTTAACGTGTTAATGACGTATTAGAACGTTGTTACAACTTGCTATATTGGTTGTTATAACTGGTTAGGAGGTGTTAAAACTTGTTCGAACGTTGTACCAACGTCGTAGTTTCGGTGTGTGTTTGGCAGGAATGTACTGGGTAGTTTGATAGGATAACACGAAACCTTCAACGGGGAATGAGGTTGTTTCTGTGCGATTACAGGTGAATAATAGAGTTTGGGGTTATACATATAGTCTGAGACTGGTTTCTTGATGCTGTGGTGCTGCTGGTAGGCGGCTCCTGTTGATTACCGGAGAGATGCCTGCCGTTGCTGCCACAGAGTTCCTCCTGTTGTTAGTGAAGCTGTGAGGTAGTTCCTCCTGTTGTTGGTGAAGCTGTGAGGTAGCTCCTCCTGTTGTTAGTGAAGCTGTGAGTTAGTTCCTTCTGTTGTTAGTGAAACTGTGAGATAGTTAGTTCCTCCTGTTGTTAGTGAAGCTGTGAGATAGCTCCTCCTGTTGTTAGTGAACCTGTGAGGTAGTTCCTCCTGTTGTTAGTGAAGCTGTGAGGTAGTTCCTCCTGTTGTTAGAGAAGCTGTGAGGTAGTTCCTCCTATTGTTAGAGAAGCTGTGAGGTAGTTCCTCCTGTTGTTAGAGAAGCTGTGAGGTAGTTCCTCCTGTTGTTAGTGAAGCTGTGAGGTAGTTCCTCCTGTTGTTAGAGAAGCTGTGAGGTAGTTCCTCCTGTTGTTAGTGAAGCTGTGAGATAGCTCCTCCTGTTGTTAGTGAAGCTGTGAGATAGTTCCTCCTGTTGTTAGTGAAGCTGTGAGATAGTTCCTCCTGTTGTTAGTGAAGCTGTGAGATAGTTCCTCCTGTTGTTAGTGAAGCTGTGAGGTAGTTCCTCCTGTTGTTAGAAAAGCTGTGAGGTAGTTCCTCCTGTTGTTAGAGAAGCTGTGAGGTAGTTCCTCCTGTTGTTAGTGAAGCTGTTATGTATAGGACGTGTAAAAGTTTGTTTGTGTGCACGAACGAGTGTGTGTGTGTGTTTGCACGTGCGGAATATGTGTGTGTGTGTGCACGCTGGAGTACACACACGTGCACGTGGGAACGTGTGTGTGTGTGTGTACAAACACGTGCGTAAGCATGTGTGTGTGTTTACCTCATGATGAACGAGGAGACGTACGTCAGCGCCATTAATCTTGCCAAACTGCTTCCGTCCCCCCCCCCCCCCCCGGCACACTGCCCTCCCTCAGGCCTTCCCTCAGGGCCCTCCCTTAGGCCCTCCTACCTCAGGCCCTCCTACCTCAGGCCCTCCTACCTCAGGCCCTCCCTCAGGCCCTCCCTTAGGCCCTCCTACCTCAGGCCCTCCCTTAGGCCCTCCTACCTCAGGGCCTCCTACCTCAGGCCCTCCTACCTCAGGCCCTCCTACCTCAGGCCCTCCTACCTCAGGCCCTCCCTCAGGCCCTCCTACCTCAGGCCCTCCCTTAGGCCCTCCTACCTCAGGGCCTCCTACCTCAGGCCCTCCTACCTCAGGCCCTCCTACCTCAGGCCCTCCTACCTCAGGCCCTACCTCAGGGCCTCCTACCTCAGGCCCTCCTACCTCAGGCCCTCCCTTAGGCCCTCCTACCTCAGGGCCTCCTACCTCAGGCCCTCCCTTAGGCCCTCCTACCTCAGGGCCTCCTACCTCAGGCCCTCTCTTAGGCCCTCCTACCTCAGGGCCTCCTACCTCAGGGCCTCCTACCTCAGGCCCTCCTACCTCAGGCCCTCACCAGCTGAGAGAAGACGGGAGAAGAGATGTTATTAGTAGCAGAGAGCGAGGGAGGAGAGGAGGAAGAGACGTAATGGGCTGCAGAAGAGACGTAATGGGCAGCAGAAGAGACGTAATGGGCAGCAGAATAGACGTAATGGGCTGCAGAAGAGACGTAATGGGCAGCAGAATAGACGTAATGGGCAGCAGAAGAGACGTAATGGGCTGCAGAAGAGACGTAATGGGCATCAGAAGATACGTAATGGGCTGCAGAAGAGACGTAATGGGCATCAGAAGAGACGTAATGGGCTGCAGAAGAGACGTAATGGGCATCAGAATGGATATAATTTGCAGCAGAAGAGACGTAATGGGCTGCAGAATGGACATAATGGGCAGCAGAAGAGAGTAATGGGCAGCAGAAGGGACATAATGGGCAGCAGAAGAGAGTAATGGGCAACAGAATGGACATAATGGGCAGCAGAAAAGAGTAATGGGCAGCAGAAGGGACATAATGGGCAGCAGAAGACACCGTAATGGGCAGCAGAAGAGAGTAATGGGCAGCAGAATAGACATAATGGGCAGCAGAATAGACGTAATGGGCAGCAGAAGAGACTACAGACACGAACCCGTAACAACTAAACGCTTAAAACAAACAAAACAAAAAAAGTTGTTTAAACAAATTAACTTATCGAGAGACCAAACATACAGTGAATTGATTGTTTAAACAAATCCAAAATTCGCCAAAGGACTGACAAAAACATTACGTAAATGGAGCATTTCAACAAAACTCTCTTTTATTAAATATATATTTATTTGCTGTAATATATATTCAAGAAAATACAGATAATTCAGACGTAACTCACTATCTAATGCGTAAAATATAACTGCGTTATGAGATTATGGAATTTGATTGCGTGTTAATGTGAAGGGCCTAAGATATCCGTTATCAGCAAACCTGCCTTACCTAGCTCCCTTAACCTGTTATCGTGACAAGATTTGCGTTACCTAACTCCCTTAACCTGTTATCGTGACAAGATTTGCGTTACCTTACTCCCTTAACCTGCTATAGTGACAAGATTTGCGTTACCTAACTCCCTTAACCTGCTATAGAGACAAGATTTGCGTTACCTAACTCCCTTAACCTGCTATAGAGACAAGATTTGCGTTACCTAACTCCCTTAACCTGTTATCGTGACAAGATTTGCGTTACCTAACTCCCTTAACCTGTTATTGTGACAAGATTTGCGTTACCTAACTCCCTTAACCTGTTTATCGTGACAAGATTTGCGTTACCTAACTCCCTTAACCTGTTATTGTGACAAGATTTGCGTTACCTAACTCCCTTAACCTGTTATAGTGACAAGATTTGCGTTACCTAACTCCCTTAACCTATTATAGTGACAAGATTTGCGTTACCTAACTCCCTTAACCTGTTATTGTGACAAGATTTGCGTTACCTAACTCCCTTAACCTATTATTGTGACAAGATTTGCGTTACCTACTCCCTTAACCTATTATTGTGACAAGATTTGCGTTACCTAACTCCCTTAACCTTGTGTACTGACAGCCTTAATTTCGTATGCAAGCTTGAGTGAGTTTTTTTCTCAAACTTTTGTTTTGACTAGAAACTGCAACTTGCCAAAAAAATGAGAATATCCCAATATAAACATCTGAATGACTCGCCGCGTTATTGTAACTGATCAAGTGTGGGTCTATGTATTAATTATGAAATTTACAACTGTTAATCTCTTTGTTCATCTATTCTCCTTTTTGTTCAATGTTCATGTACCCCACTATTGTTTTGAGTGTGCATATGTATACAAGTTTGTATATTATATCAGGTGTTATGTATTTATGTATCCCATCTGTGTATAAATATGAGAAACATATGAGAACCAGTTTTTGAACAAGAAATGAAACATAAGCGGACGATGAGACACAATAACGTGACTGGAGAGATGATGACCGAACTAAACATCAGAAAACAAAGACGTTTCGGTCTTGACAATGGTACAGACGGACCCGAACGTCGTCGTTTCGGTCTTGACAATGTGCAAGACGGACCGAAACGTCGTCGTTTCGGTCTTGACAATGGTGCAAGACGGACCGAAACGTCGTCGTTTCGTGTCTTAACAATGGTGCAAGACGGACCGAAACGTCGTCGTTTCATTCCATTTTCTGATGTGTGATTTAATCATCCAATGTACACGAGACCCCCAACACGAATACATTTTCCGAAAAGCTTTTTAGCAAACCGCGGAAGAGAGTAATTCTGAAAGAAACATGAGAATTCCCATTTTTGAGAACCACTTTCAATACAAGACAGTCACAGATCTCTCTGCAGGTAGGAGCTCGATTCCCAGTGGTTCTGGAATTGTTCCTTCCGTCCCTCTTCCTATCCC
>WNGS01165503.1:3993360-4026104 GCA_020271785.1 Procambarus virginalis | reverse complement strand
CACAACTATAACCTGCAAACGCTAAATAGAGTTTTACTATGCTATCATTTAAACAGCTTCAATATTTGCCATTCTTAGATATACTTATTCAGAGGGAAGATTTTTCATTAAAGTTTAGTGTTTACAGAAAGCCTACGAATAATTTATCATATGTATATTATTTCTCAGGACAGATACAATGTGATACAATAAATTTTATCCTCTATGAATGTAAGAGTTCTTTGGGTTATTAATCTAGAATTCTTAGATGAAAAGTTTGAGTATTGATTCTATTGGTCTCAAGCTTTGTTATACAGTTTTTCGGAAATTTGCCATAGCAAAGCACGTCGTACATATTATAATAATATATTCAGTGAGAAAATTTGCTCAAAGAATAAGTTTTGTTTACATATTTTTCTGGTTTTGAAAATATTGTTAAGGCCTTGAAATTTTTTGATATACATGTATTGTTTAATTACGAAAATACTGTTGGGAAAACTATGTTAGAAACAGCCCTCGTAGTGATAATTGTGTCATTTTTTAAATATTTTGTAAAGACTGTAATAGGTAGGGCAAACATCTAAAGTTATGAAATTTCGAATTTTACAACATAAATGCTCTGTAAGACACGGCCAATTGTCTAATGCTTTGTTTGTTCATTTGTCAGAAAATTCTGACCAAATTGATTGGGAGATGACTTCTCCAATAACTATATGAAAAATCACTTTCAATAGGAACATAATTGAATCTACTTTAAAATAGATTACCCAAGTCATGTAATCTGAACATTAACAGTGGTTTGTATAATTTAGATCCATTTTTGACTGATCAGCTAAGGGGTGATTTGAGTTGGATCATTGATACACAATTGTCTCACTAATACCTCGTTAATATCCACTATCTCACTATCTCATTGTTGACATTGGAACATAGAGAGGAAGGTAACTGCTGAAGGCCTATTGGCCCATACGATGCAGCTTCTATTTACAGCCATTTTATGTCCATTGAATCCCATGCCCTGTGTACCTCACCTCATTTCACCTCTTTTTCTGGCTATACATATCTAGTCTACTGACTAGTTAACTCATCCTTCTGAAGATGTATTATTAAATACGAAAGTACTTAAGGAAATTCCTGTTTCAATTCTTCCTTCGTGGTCTGACACTGTCATATTTTTCATCACGTGTTAATTTTTGTGATTTACACACACACACACACACACACACATTATAAATTATATAATATATTACGTTGTCATACGTGTAGTTTTGCCACAGTAAACCTCGTGACTTTTTTGTTACTATTCCATAGCCCTGGACTTAACTACGGTAGGCCAGGAGGCTTCTTTTGTGATTTGTGAAAGATTCTAAGTTGCCAGCGACGCTGCGGGGACGCAGACACGACCGTGACCGTCAGTGTCCTTGTTATGTAGGAGGGATGTCACTGTAACTGTGTCACTGGGATGTTACTGTGCTGCCACAACACTACACACAGTGTTAGGGCAACACAGTGTTATGGCAACACAAACATTGTAAGACTTATGGAAGCAAAAAATTGTTTGGAATACCGGAAAATTCCTAGATAACAAAATAATATTATGTTCTATATAAATAAAACAAACCAGTATTTTACAGTAAATAATAGTCAGTATGATTATTATTTTCGGAAATTCCTGGAAATTTAGGAAATTTAGAATTATTATTTTTTTAGGAAATAATAATCAGTATGATTATTTTTTTTAGGAAATAATAATCAGTATGATTATTATTTTAGGAAATTCCTGGAATTTAGGAAATTTAGGATTATTATTTTTTAGGAAATAATAATCAGTATGATTATTAATTTATAATAATCAGTATTATAAACAAATTTGACAAGGAATCCAAGGTTGTTAGAGTATTTAACCTGAAGTATTGATACTCAAAAAGGTGAATATTTATATAATATATATATATATCTTAAAGGCATTCTCGTGAGTGATGTGGTGTCTTGTGCAATACATTGATTGCATTGATTTGATACGCAACATGTCAGTTTTGAGATGCGATGGATTTGTTCATAAATGCAATGAATGCTTCTCTGATTTGCAGTGTGCAGCTTGAGCACGAATATTAGTGAATGATTTAGTGTTCCATTGTTTTGATATGCAATATTCTTTCAGAATGAAAAAGAGGATTAAAAACCGAGTGAATGATTGGATAACATTCGTGACGCAATATCTGCTTCACTGATGCCGTCAGCAGCATTTGTTGATATGAACGTTGAGTGATGATTCAGCAGCAGTAGAACAGAATTGAATTGCGAGTGACACCGTTTTGTTTTATTATATATGTCTATAACAGGAAAAGTCTGCCTGTTTGTCTGTTTGATCGCCTCTGCTTGTGTCATCAGTAAATACTGTTTATTCCTGAAGATGTTACATTGCTAACGAATCGTCGAACACTAAAATATATAGATAGTTTTCATTGTATTATATATGACTGGAATTCTATTTTATATGAGTCTAAACTTGTATAGAAATTTGATCCATGTTATTGATGCTCCCGTTTTCTAAATGAGACAAACATGAAGCCAAAAGCAACAGGATGAGCGACAGGAAAAACAGCTACAGCACCTGAGTCAACAAGTCAGGAAATGCTGCAACAGCAGAAAAGCAGCAGTAGTAGAAGCAGCAGCAGAAGCAGCAGCAGCAGCAGCAGCAGCAGCAGGAGTGATCCTCTACGCTGAATAAAAGATGCAAGTAAAGTGACCTTAAGTGGAGTCAGCAACGAGAGAGTAACAGCTGAGACGACACGAGTCCCCAGCGGTGTAGTGTGTGGGGGACCTGCTACATGGTGTAGTGTGGGGGACCTGCTACATGGTGTAGTGTGTGGGACCTGCTACATGGTGTAGTGTGTGGGGGACCTGCTACATGGTGTAGTGTGTGTGTGGGACCTGCTACATGGTGTAGTGTGTGGGGGACCTGCTACATGGTGTAGTGTGGGGGACCAGCTACATGGTGTAGTGTGGGGGACCTGCTACATGGTGTAGTGTGTGGGGGACCTGCTACATGGTGTAGTGTGGGGGACCTGCTACATGGTGTAGTGTGTGGGGGACCTGCTACATGGTGTAGTGTGGGGGACCTGCTACATGGTGTAGTGTGTGTGGACCTGCTACATGGTGTAGTGTGTGTGGGACCTGCTACATGGTGTAGTGTGTGGGACCTGTTACATGGTGTAGTGTGTGGGGGACCTGCTACATGGTGTAGTGTGGGGGACCTGCTACATGGTGTAGTGTGTGGGACCTGTTACATGGTGTAGTGTGTGGGGGACCTGCTACATGGTGTAGTGTGGGGGACCTGCTACATGGTGTAGTGTGGGGGACCTGCTACATGGTGTAGTGTGGGGGACCTGCTACATGGTGTAGTGTGTGGGACCTGTTACATGGTGTAGTGTGTGGGGACCTGCTACATGGTGTAGTGTGTGGGGGGACCTGCTACATGGTGTAGTGTGTGTGGGACCTGCTACATGGTGTAGTGTGTGGGGGACCTGCTACATGGTGTAGTGTGTGGGGGACCAGCTACATGGTGTAGTGTGTGTGGGGGACCTGCTACATGGTGTAGTGTGTGGGGGACCAGCTACATGGTGTAGTGTGGGGGACCTGCTACATGGTGTAGTGTGGGGGACCAGCTACATGGTGTAGTGTGGGGGACCTGCTACATGGTGTAGTGTGTGGGGGACCTGCTACATGGTGTAGTGTGTGGGACCTGCTACATGGTGTAGTGTGTGGGGGACCTGCTACATGGTGTAGTGTGTGTGGGGGACCTGCTACATGGTGTAGTGTGTGGGGGACCTGCTACATGGTGTAGTGTGTGTGGGGGACCTGCTACATGGTGTAGTGTGTGGGGGACCTGCTACATGGTGTAGTGTGGGGGACCAGCTACATGGTGTAGTGTGGGGGACCTGCTACATGGTGTAGTGTGGGGGACCTGCTACATGGTGTAGTGTGTGGGGGACCAGCTACATGGTGTAGTGTGGGGGACCTGCTACATGGTGTAGTGTGGGGGACCTGCTACATGGTGTAGTGTGTGGGGGACCAGCTACATGGTGTAGTGTGTGGGGGACCAGCTACATGGTGTAGTGTGTGGGGGACCAGCTACATGGTGTAGTGTGTGGGGGACCTGCTACATGGTGTAGTGTGTGGGGGACCTGCTACATGGTGTAGTGTGTGTGGGGGACCTGCTACATGGTGTAGTGTGTGGGGGACCTGCTACATGGTGTAGTGTGTGGGGGACCTGCTACATGGTGTAGTGTGGGGGACCTGCTACATGGTGTAGTGTGTGGGGGGACCTGCTACATGGTGTAGTGTGGGGGACCAGCTACATGGTGTAGTGTGTGTGGGACCTGCTACATGGTGTAGTGTGGGGGACCTGCTACATGGTGTAGTGTGTGGGGGGACCTGCTACATGGTGTAGTGTGGGGGACCAGCTACATGGTGTAGTGTGTGTGGGACCTGCTACATGGTGTAGTGTGTGGGGGACCTGCTACATGGTGTAGTGTGTGGGGGACCTGCTACATGGTGTAGTGTGGGGGACCTGCTACATGGTGTAGTGTGGGGGACCTGCTACATGGTGTAGTGTGTGGGGGGACCTGCTACATGGTGTAGTGTGGGGGACCTGCTACATGGTGTAGTGTGTGTGGGACCTGCTACATGGTGTAGTGTGTGTGGGACCTGCTACATGGTGTAGTGTGTGTGGGACCTGCTACATGGTGTAGTGTGTGTGGGACCTGCTACATGGTGTAGTGTGGGGGACCTGCTACATGGTGTAGTGTATTCATCTATCACCTATCCATCTATCTCTCCACCTCTTTGTCCATCTACTCATATTTCTATCCATTTGTCTTCATATTCATTAATTTGTGCAGCAATAATCTATTCATCAATCTGTCTATTCATCTAACTTTCTATTCACCTGTTCATCTAGCTATTTATCCATGGTGCCACTAGCAAGATCCATGGTGCCACTAGCCAGATCCATGGTGCCACTAGCCAGATCCATGGTGCCACTAGCATGATCCATGGTGCCACTAGCAAGATCCATGGTGCCACTAGCAAGATCCATGGTGCCACTAGCAAGATCCATGGTGCCACTAGCAAGACGTTGATACGTCGCTGATACAGCGTTGATACCACGATAAAAAAACAGCGTTGATACTAACCTAAAATTCAGCGTTGATACCACGCTAAAATTCAGCGTTGATACCACGCTAAAATACAGCGTTGATAAACAGTCGACACATAATTTGCACCACACTCTGAGGCATAAATAAACAAGGACTGAATGGAAAATCTACAATGAAACTATGTATTTACAGCTGAGTTCTAAACTGTACGACTTTCTGTGGTTCAAACCGGGTCGTTAGTGCTTCAATTTGGCCATCAGAGCAGCTGCCAAATTGACACGGAAAGGTCATTTGGCATCCCAAAAGTGGAGTTAGACTTTTAAAAAGTTAGTTAGAAAGATGAAAATAATATCAAATCAAAGAAAAATATTATTCATTAGTGTTTATACTTTGATACAAGATGACGGGAAGATTGTAGTACACTAATTACATGATTCATAAGACATTTCAGACACACTTCAAATTCTATGGTTGTAAAATTAGAATTGGATTGACAGGCTCAAAGATGGAGCAAAGCATTATATTAACATATATATTTTTAAAGAGGGCGAGTCTATAAATAGAGGATTATTCCTTTAAAACAATCGGTGTTCAATCCCCCGACCGTCCACAAGTGGTTGGGCACCATTCCTTTCCCCCCGTCCCATCCCAAATCCTTATCCTGACCCCTTCCTACTGCTATATAATCTAATGTCTTGGCGCTTTCCCCTGATAATGCCCTCTCTCCCTCCCTCCCTCCCTCCAAACATTCCGTTGTTGTACTTTAAGCTAACAAACAAAGGAGTGGAACATATAAATGGATAAACAGGGAAAGAGAGATGGAAATGAAGGATAGTAAGAGGGGGGGGGAGACCGAGAGTAGGAACTATTCTCGTTAATTACTGAAATAAGTTCAAGACGAGAACGCTTGGGCTCTGGATCAAGCGTTCTCGTCACATAACTGTATCTTGGGTAGCATTAGCGAGACTGTTAGAACAATACATGTGTCTCCATATGTACACTGAACGCTTCAGTGATTGAAATACACACCTGTAGGTGAACGCTGAAAGCTTGAGCCATACGCCAATACACCCGTATGTGTATGATGAAAAGATGTATATATTTACACGCAAATGTGTACACAGATATTTGGAGAAATATATACATACACTCATAAGTATTTAGTAAATACTTAATGCTCGTCAAACTTGTGAAAGGAAAAGTTACTTGAATATTAGGTAAATTACTTTCAAGATTCAAGGGTTGTATATTTTAACTTAATACTACATTGCGAGATGCGTGAGTCGTGTTCCCAAGGAAAATACTTTAGAGAAAGTCATAAGCGAACTTAGGTGAAGCAAAATAAATACCACGGCGAAAATTTGGCAGCGTCAGCGCCTCCTCCAAGAGGGAAAACTTCTTCCCTAAAGGGAAATTTAATAATCTTCAAAACTTATCTTCAAATAAAGTTAATCCCAGTTTCATAAGACCTTCCTCAGACTTAAGTAGAAAAGGAACATTTCTTCAATCTCAGGAGTCGAAGGAGGATGATAGCGTTGAGGAGGGAGCAAGTTTTCCGTGTTGTACAAGTTTTGGATATTGTAAATCTGACCCACAGATGAGTCACTGTGTTCTCTCTATCCTGTCTCTCTCATTCTCCTCCCCAATCACAACACCTTATCTCAACACCCTGTCTCCTTTTTTTCCCAATCACAATACCTTCTACTGTCATTCACACTTCCAACACATCACCCGTTCTCTCTAATCTTAGTCTCTCTAATCTTAGTCTCTACAATCTTAGTCTCTCTAATCTTAGTCTCTCTAATCTTAGTCTCTCTAATCTTAGTCTCTACAATCTTAGTCTCTCTAATCTTAGTCTCTCTAATATTAGTCTCTCTAATCTTAGTCTCTCTAATCTTAGTCTCTACAATCTTAGTCTCTCTAATCTTAGTCTCTCTAATCTTAGTCTCTCTAATCTTAGTCTCTCTAATCTTAGTCTCTCTAATCTTAGTCTCTACAATCTTAGTCTCTCTAATCTTAGTCTCTCTAATCTTAGTCTCTACAATCTTAGTCTCTCTAATCTTAGTCTCTCTAATCTTAGTCTCTCTAATCTTAGTCTCTCTAATCTTAGTCTCTACAATCTTAGTCTCTCTATCTTAGTCTCTCTAATCTTAGTCTCTCTAATCTTAGTCTCTCCAATCGTAAAACCCGCTCTTCATCTCATGTCAAATCACTTCACCATCTCGCCTTACCGTCCACCAATCAAAACAGCATTATCTTCTTTATCGTCACAACATCTCCCACTCATTCCTAATCCCCATAACATTACCCCTCTCTCCACTGCCGTCACAACACACTGTCTTTCCCAACTCCAATCTCAGTGTCCCTCTTCTTTTCCACTCCAATCACACGGTCCTAATCTACCTCACCAGTCCATCACAACACCCTCAATTTCACTCCGACATCAATGCACCCAACACTCTTCCCCCCCCCCCCCCACACCATTACAACTTCTCACACTATTACAACTCCTCACATATCTCACTATATATATATTACAAGTCTATATATATTTATCAAGTCAAACACCTCTTTGAATTCCTCCGAAGTTGAACTCGTGGACAAGATGCAGCAGGCATTTCCCCTATGAATCGCGACACTGAGGCGCTGGAACAAGACACTTTTCACTCTTTGGTCTTTTGTAACACTGATCAATTTTGTCGCCTAATTCCTTCAGGAACTTCAATGAAAATCTTCCCCACGAACCGAGAGTCTCCGAACCGATCAGAACAAAGCTGTAGCAGTGTGCTAGACCTTTGTATTTGAAGGCTTTCCACGATCTTCTATTAAATGCAGTTATCATAGTTCAAATGTTTCCTTCTCCGACCATTGTATTAAAATATGTAATACGCATAGTGTTTATATTAAGTATTTGGTTTAATAAGGCTAAATCAGAGTCATGCTAATAATCGACAGTTGATCAGAAATGCAGTTCTAACATATTCTCATTTCCTCGGCGTGATAATACAAGAGTTTGTGGCTCAGGAGTGTTCATTGCTGAGAACTATGAGATGATATAACGTGATATAAGTGCGTACGGGTTTTCCAGAGAGGATATCGATAGGAAATGTATATATACACAATTTTCTCCATAATAGCAAACTGTAAATTTATGACTCCCATTTTCTCAGTGATATAGTTGGGATACATACCACTGCCATGGGACACTAAACTTCGCATCGTGTGTACGGAGAAGCAGCGGTTCTGAATATCATTATCGGTTCGAGGTGTTACCGTATGGATGAGAGAGAGACAGAGGGAGGGAGACAGGGGCAGAGATAAAGACAGGAGGGTAGATACAGAAAGATACAGACAGACAGGCAAAGAGAAACAAGACAGCCAGCCAAGTGGAAAATAGCAAAAAAATTAAGAAATAAAACATTTTCCAGTCCCCTGGAGGCACATACATATCAAATGAATATGTAAATTGAATGCATATAAAAGTCACCAAAGCATTACACATGCAATGTATTTTTCTTATTGAAGGATAAGTCAAAGTCTACGGTTTTAGTTGTAGCCTTTCACTACTGTCGCTGAAACCTCTTTTGGATTTCTTGTTTATATTTAGTTATATCAATTTTTTTTACATTATTTGTAGACAAAAAAAAATGTGAAAATTAGTAATTTCTAATCTTAATATATTTAAAAAAGATCCCGACTGATACAAGGACACGAACAATAAGTAGGAATAAAAATACTTTTATTTTTCTCTAAATTAACTATTTTTTTATATTTATTGCTTAGCTGATATATATATATACAGTATATATATATATATATATATATATAATATATATATATATATATATATATACACAGTATATATATATATATATATATATATATATATATATATATATATATATATATATTAGCAGGTAGGGCATCTTAAAGCTTTTTGACTTTGTCGGATATAATATTATTAATATTATTATTATTCATTATTATTATTGTTGTTTATTAATGAGAAAACCAGTTTGAGCCATAAAGAGGATTCGAACCTGAACTCTTGGTGGATTCAGTTGACTCCCAGGTTACATTACTTACGAGCATTCCATGGTCAAGTGGTTTAAGGAGGGGCTTTGAGGGCGTGAGCTTCGTATCCTCCTTGTGGCTGTAACTGAATTAACTGAATACATTTGTCATGGTATCTGAACCAAATAGTGGGTATTGAGAGAGAGAGAGAGACAGTGAGGGATAGAGAGAGCCAAAGTGAAGGACAGAGAGAGACAGAGATTTACGTACCATCCACACAGCACATTTCTCCCAGATCAGTGTTGACAATGCACGTTGTATAGATGAGACTCGCGGTACCAGAAGATACACGATATAATTTATTGACATCTACCCTGACGGTTGATTGAGAAACTGTTTTATCATAACTTGTGTCGGAAAACCCGACACCATTTAATAATATTACATACAATAGGTAGATAATATTGCTGCTGTGTTGTATACACAGGTCAGTTCCCATATTTTATGGTCTTTCGAACCTAGATGGTCTAGAGAGCTAGATTATCATCAAATTAAATAAACTAGTGTAATAAATTAGTGAACAATACTTAGCCAGTCAAAGACCGGCAGCGTAGCCTCCAGCGAGCTCACGAACCCCTCAGCTCAGTCCAGCCACACCAGCGGTTTCATGGTCAACTATCGATTTGGTGGCGTGTTATTTCTGTGAAGTGACAGCGCTTATTTTGAAGCCAGCCAAATTAGTGGCTGTGCCCTCGCAAGATTATCCACGAATTTTGTGGTGTTAATTTCGCGAGAGATTATCCACGAATTTTGTGGTGTTAATTTCGCGAGAGATTATCCACGGATTTTGTGGTGTTAATTTCGCGAGAGATTATCCACGGATTTTGTGGTGTTAATTTCGCGAGGTCACGAATAATATTTAANATTTCTTCAGAGATGAATTTTACGAATGAAACAAGATATATAATAATAGATGATAACAAATATATCGACAAATTTCGATAACAGTTTAAGAAGAAAGCCATTTCATCGGTAACATTAACTTTGGAGTTATTTAGAGAATTTCCTAACTCAGTTTAGAGGGAACTGAAAGGATTAAGCAGACAGTTAGTGATAATAGCGTGGCTGATAATTAGATATCCAACCCCGCACATCAGAAAATAAATGAATACTTAATAATGGTCCTGGTTTGTCGTGATATCAACTCCCAGGTCATTCTATCTACATGTTCCTTCAACACAGGTGAACACGGACGCGTGTTACAGGTGAACACGAACACGTGTTGCTTTAACACAGTTGAACACGGACGCAAACGACTTCTGACACCTGAGAGGCGATTGAGAGCGTTCCTTTCAAAGACTATAAGATGAAGAGTGGATAACAAGTCCATGAACTAACCACACTGAGCTCAGACATTTACAGAAATAGATGAAACGCAATTTTACATCTCAAAAGGGATATAACAACCAGTAACATAACATACAACCTTTACCATAGATATTGTGAACAAACAAACATTCCATATGTAGCCCAACCGCATGAGATGGACGGTAGGGCGACGGGCTCGCGTCATGCAGGTCGGCGTTCAATCCCCGACCGTAAAAGTGGTTGGGTACTATTCCTCCGTGCCATCCCAAATCCCTATCCTGATTCCTTCCAATTGCTAAATAGTCGTAATGGCTTGGTACTTCCCCAATTCCGTACGACTCCATATACGATTTGATGCTACTTAACCGTATTTAGCATAGAGGATGTTAGTTTGTGATCACCCGAGAGATAGTCAGAGGCACTGAGGGGAGAGGGTCATCGGGTTCCCTGACCAGATAACGGATTACAATTTGTCTTAATGTAAGGCTTATGAAGCCGCGAGTGTGTTTATGAGGATGCTCACTCATAAAGTGGCGCTCCATCGACCCAGAGTGGACATGTGCTGGCCACACTGAGGGCTGGGGTCGCTGGCTGATGTGAGGCACCGAGTGGTTGGCAGCAGTGATGACAGGGGGCCCAGTCAATCCTTCCTTCGGCCCATACTTTCGTGTCTTCTTCTCTTCACTTTGTGTAATATCATTATATATCTCCCCTTGTAAGAACATAAAAATAAAGGTATCTGCAGAGGGCCTATTGGCCCATACAAGGCAGCTACTATTTATAACCACCCAATCGCACTCATATACATGTCCAACCCACGCTTGAAACAATCAAGGGGAACCCCACCTCCTTACCTACGATTTGATGGAATTATTGAACATTCCCTCGTCACGGGTACCCGTGGGTGTACTTACAGCAAAGTTTCAGTGGTGTTTGGCTCCCGTTTGTCCGCAACACACTGTCTTAAGAGTTGTTCTGCCTTCAGCTTGACAAAACCTTTCCCGGTAGACGAGGTACCGCTTGACTTCGCAGGTCGAAAGGTGTAGTTGAAGAGATGAGGGTATAAGAGAGTTGGGAAAGAGGAAAGCAGCAGCAGCAACAGCAACAGCAGCAGCAGCAGCAGCAGCCGCAGCAGCAGCGGCAGTTGCAGCAGCAACTGTTGAAATTATTGAAGGGAGACTTATTTTGGCTTTGTAAAGGGGTTAAATTTTAAGGGGAAACGAGGTAATACGATTGGTTTTGGGAGGAGCTGGGAACGGAGAAACTAGATGGTTATATGTGTTAATATATGGCATTGGGCTATATATTAAAATTTTCTGATACTCGTTTTGGTCTGAATAAATCATTTGTTGCACAAGGTTTTATATTATAGATGGTTTAAGTGGTGTTGTCTTTCGTATCAAGCATATAAATTAATACAAACTTTATTAGGAAACTCAAAATTTAAAGTCGTCGCTGTTTCTTCATTCATTAATTGAAAAATTATTTAAGTAACTCAACGTCAGGTTATAAGTGTTCTTAAATAAAACAATATATTTATTAGTAGAGTCAATTAACATAATTCAAAATAATTTTGTGTAATTAGGAGCACATTGATTTGACATTTTTTCTAATAAGAAAAAAAATTTCCTTACATATTAAGCACCAAAAGAAATAACAGGTAGTAAAGTTTACAAAATTTCTTTAATTTCATTTAAAAACATTTCTCCTCTTAATACTAGGTCAAATGTTTCCCATAAAACACTGATTATTATTTTTAAGAATATGAAGTTTTGTAATGAGAAAAGTATTTCGTGCATTAATTATTTCACCATTAACCTGGACAAAATCACTATACATATTTGCAAAATGTTTCTCTCTCACTCTCTCAACAGGACTAATATGGAATACATTTTGACAGTATCAAGAAATTAAACAAAACAAAATTAGAGACAGTAAAACACTTACATTTCCTGCTATTTTTGAGGAAATTGTGATGTAAACATAAAGTTGGACGAGCTTTGAAAAATAGAATGAACACGAACCTTACACTTTTAAATAGGTAAAACAAAAAATCAACTTCGGAACTGACTGCATTGATCATAAATATGAATATTTATCATTTATCTCCTCTTCTTTCTCCTTAGTATTATCAGAAATCCTCGATAAGTTGTCCAACGAGTTCAGTATCTTGTTCTTAGATGATGACACCATAGCTGGTTTCGTAGATATCTTGAAGGATATCGAGAACATTTTACAGCACGGAGACAACTATGCCTCTCTTTAAACCCTCCAAGTGTGAAGATATCACACCCAAGAGCCAAGTAAAGGCCGTCGTGTATGGAGTCCATATAATCAGTCCTGTAGACAGCACTCTCCTCGGTGCTCCACTCGGGCGAAACACCAATGATGTGTGAACTACGGGCTCACCATAGCCCGTGCTACCTGGAACTTCTTGTTCCAGGTAGCGAATCTTTAACAACAAACAACAAAGATGTGATCCTTGGAAAGAAAAACCCGGAACTCAAGAGAATGGAAGATACGATTGGTGACATCGATGCTCATATATTTTATCTTTTCAAAAGATACCAATCCCGTCCAAGGATTATTATCTACTTTTTGAAGTGTGCCTGATCTAATAACATCCCAAAGCTTGAGGAGTATATGACATCTTTCTCAACATTATGTTAGAAAAAGTTGTCAACATTTCTCGATATGTTGACCAGACCACACATTAGAAGGTGAAGAGACGACGACGTTTCGGTCCGTCCTGGACCATTCTCAAGTCGATTGTGATGAGGGAGTAGAGGCAGGCAATAAATAGGCTAGAGAGAGCTGAGGAGGAAAGTAAGGTGTAGTAGAGGGGATAGTAATAATAATAAGAGCTGCAGAAGGCCTATTGGCCCATACGAGGCAGCTCCTATTATAACCACCGTATTTCTCGATATGTTGTACAGTGGAAACAAACTCTTCTTCGCCAGACTTAGTGGTTGGTTATCACCTAAATTACTGTTCCAATGTTCTTATCTTCCTCCTCGGCATCAGACCTTGAGATGGTTTCGGGGCTTAGTGTCCTCGCTGCCCGGTCCTCAACTAGGCCTCGACCCCCCAGGAAGCAGACCGTGATAGCTGACTAACTCCCAGGTACCTATTTACTGCTAGGTAACAGGAGCATCAGGGTGAAAGAAACTCTGCCCATTGTTTCTCTCCGGCGCCCGGGATCGAACCCGGGGCCACAGGATCCCGCGTCCAGTGTTCTGCCCGCTCAGCCACCGTCATCCACCAGAAGACTTAGTTAAGGAAATTCTTCTCGATAATTGACGCGATTCAGCACCAATACATGATCCCAACTTTGCAAAATGCATCGAAAACTGGACTTCCTAAGCAGCCTTGGCAATCAGACTCGCCCTATCAATAGCCAAAAAACAATCGCGCGGGGACACTCTGAACACTCAGACGAAGCCAACCAACAGTAAATAAATATACCCCCACCATGGGACAGCTTTTATGGAAACTGCGGACATATCCAGGGCGTATGCTCGCCTCATAGATATGCGTTCCCGACGTGCATGGGAATTCTTTCTTTGGTGGTCCTTTACGTGTCTGCCGGAGCAGCAGACAGCTCTGCATTGCCATCACCATCCACCTTGCTTGCTTCTCCTATCTTATTGCAATGAGGCAGAAGCAGATGAATATTTGGTTGCATGGATTGCACTGCTGAAAATTATATGGACGGCATTTAAGTTACGAAGAAGTTAACATCATTAACAAGAGCATTCCCCTGAGGACAACATCATTAAGAACACAATGCCCCTGAAGACAACATCATTAAGAATACCATGCCCTCCCTGAAGACATCATCATTAAGACGAGCATGCCCCTGAAAGTGTCCAGCAGAGGGAGAACCTTGCGGTCTAATGTCCCATAATTTGTCATCATCACTGGTCTAAAAGATTGAATTACACTACTACCATGAAGGAATAGCAGACAACTGGCTTGGGTCTATCCCTGTGTATCCATCGTGGTCAAGCAGCTGCCACTGCCACACATAGCGAATGATTCAGATCAAACAAGCACGTAGGGAAATAGATCACTGGTACAACAATGTTTCGAATCGATCTCAAACTCTTTGTCCGAGGGAAGAAAGAGCAAGGGGCACTCTCAAGGAGCTGGGTTCCAGGTTTATTGAAGCAACAAGAGACCTAAGAGCAGCCAGTTTGCTTTTCCAGAAATAACGTTATCCTTGCTCCCTGCCGGGCGTCGAAGAAGCCAGAATGAAACTACAGTTTGTGGGAAACACCCATTTTTTTAATGTTCCTATTTTATAACCAACCGATTTTGTAACTTTGTATAATAGAGCATGTAATAATAATTATAATGATAAAATTCACCAGGGCTGTGAGGTGGGAGCGAACCAATGACCTTGACATTCCAAGTCGCATACTATACCATTATTGAATTTAGAGGCGTGGGGATTAGGTTTACCGTGGTATACAGGTTTGGATGTTAACTCATCCAAACCTGCAGACGGCCGCTGGTGGGCGCATGAATGCGGTAGGGCGTGACACGTCGAGTCACTCGTTCGACGCACCAGTGTAAAAAAAAAATTCTTTTCGTGAAGATTGACGTGAGGTAAATATTGCAATGCAGGTGCTTTTGACGTCGTGTGACGAGGATTGAGTTCCGCAGTCGGAGGGTGATGCTTCCTGTCAGCCCTTGGGTGATGATTGTAGGTAAACTAATCGCTGATTAGAGGTATACTAATCACTGTTTGTTCTTGCTGTGTACTGGCAGTGTCACATTATTTGTTTATGGTCTATTGGTAGCATAATACATGTTTAAATTTGACCATTTCTTTGGTGTATCTTCACCTCTTATTCCATGTCCAATTTCCCCACTCTTCCCCCACGTCCTCCTCTTTCTTCAGTCTTTTTCCTTCCATTCTCTACCTTAATATATGTATTCTTTCTCGCTGTTGTTCTCCAGATGAAGTCTTTCAAAGGCAACAATGTCACTTTAAGCTCAGTCGTGATCCATCGAGAATGGTGATGCTTCCTTGGTTGCAAGTCTTTTCCTCTCTGATCGAAATTCTTATATTTTAGAATGTTCTTTATTCTTATTTTTTAGAATATTCCTTATTCTTTTACTTTCGTCGGCTCTTTCTCAATTCTCTATACAGTGAGTGTTTCTTGAAGGTTAATGGCTTATTGGTGCCAGCGGTCATTATTGGTGCCAGCGGTCATTATTGGTGCCTGCGGTCATTATTGGTGCCTGCGGTCATTATTGGTGCCTGCGGTCATTATTGGTACCTGCGGTCATTATTGGTGCCTGCGGTCATTATTGGTGCCTGCGGTCATTATTGGTGCCTGCGGTCATTATTGGTACCTGCGGTCATTATTGGTACCTGCGGTCATTACTGGTGCCTGCGGTCATTATTGGTACCTGCGGTCATTATTGGTGCCTGCGGTCATTATTGGTACCTGCGGTCATTACAGGTACCTGCGGTCATTACTGGTACCTGCGGCCATTACAGGTACCTGCGGTCATTACTGGTACCTGCGGCCATTACAGGTACCTGCGGTCATTACTGGTACCTGCGGTCATTACTGGTACCTGCGGCCATTACTTGGATTTTCAGTCCATTGTTTCCCACCAGAGGGAAAAGGAACTATCATGGAGAAAGCGCCAAGCCATTACGTCTATATAGCACTGGGAAGGGGTCAGGATAAGGATTTGGGACGGGACAGGGGAAAACAGGAATGGTGCCCAACCACTTGTGGACGGTCGGGGGATTGAGCGCCGACCTGCATGAAGCAAGACTGTCTATCTACCGTCCAGCCCATGTGGTTGGTCTCACACCCAGAGTTAGTGTTAACATTTCCTTATTAATACCGTCCAACCACTAGGGCTAGATGGTCGAGCGAGGGGTTTCGCTTCATGCAGGTCCGCGTTCAGTCCCCGATCGTCCAAGTATAGTTGGGTACCATTCCTTCCTCCCATCTCTTCAAAAAGCCATTAATATATTCTAACTCTGCCATTTTCCTCCTGCTTACATTGTCTCACTTGTCATTCTCTTTAAATGTCTCTCTGCCTTTGATAGTATATAAATGTTGTACCATTTCATGTACATTTCTCTCCTGTTTATATTATAATGACTAAATTGTATTAATTTTGATGTATATTTCAGCTCTGTCTTTCATGTTTTTTTTTCTCCTAGTTCTTCTGCTGTTTGTGCATCTGTTTTTTCATGTCGCCCCAGTCATTATGAGCCAAGCTTGGGTCTTTGTTCTGTTCCACAGTATCTTCTTACCAGGCTTTATTACACTGCTTTATTACGTGTTGAGTAGGCTGAAGGAAATACACACACACACAACAGAGAGAGAGAGAGAGAGAGAGAGAGAGAGAGAGAGAGAGAGAGAGACTATACAGTCAGAAAAAGAAAGGGAGACGTAGAGAGAGAGAGTGAGAAGGTGAATGCGGAGATTGTGTGTGCGTGTGTGTGTGNTTCGTATTGTCCAGAACTAACTATCCGTAACTAACTTCGTATTGTCCAGAAGTCAATAAACCTTGAAGACTGCCACAATAGTCGAGTTAAATGCACTGAGACTATGTTCAGAACTAATGCATACCAGTTATTAGTATCTTGTTGGTCAGTTAGCTATTGACTTGGCCTTACAACTCTCCAGACGGGCCTTAAGGCCACACTTAGCCTAATTGTTTAGCTGTAGGGAATGTCTTAGGAAAAACGTGCGGTTGTGACTATGAAACAGAAAACGGGTGGAAATGGGTGAGAAAGTCGTGTTTTGTGTGTTAGAAAACGGGAGAATATGGGTGAACGTCGTGTTTTGTTTGTTAGAAAATGGGAGAATATGGGTGAACGTCGTGTTTTAGGTGTTAGAAAACGGGAGAATATGGGTGAACGTGGTGTTTTGTGTGTTAGAGAACGTTATAGCACTCGAATGGTGCTAAATTCCCGTGTGGTTTCTTGCATGACATATTCAATGTTAAACTATTTATAACCCTTCATATATATCTTGGAGGCAAATTATCTAACAAAATACTGTTGCCGTGGAGACTTTTAAGACTTTACAGTGTAGGGACAAACAGTGGCTTACAGTGTGGCGGTGAACAGTGAAGTGTTCAAAAGTGCAGTGGATTCTACTGTAGTGGTAAATAGGGTAATGGCTATAACATCTATATATATAATATATATTTATATAATGTTACTACATTCTTAACTATAGTGGGCTGCGTTTTACACATTTTCTTCAACCCATCTACATCTTAATGGTATAATCCGTCCACCCAATTACGGTTGAGATGTGCAGCATGGCCACATAATCCTCAATGTTGACTACTGACGCAAGATATCAGTCTACACAAAACAGTCTTCTATCTGTGGTGGCAAGACTGTAAAATAAAAGATATCTACTACACAATCCTTGATTACAATTAACTAAAGTTACCAGGTTAGCAGGAACCCTCTTTGTTCGTTGTGTAATCATGATTCCACAAAGGAAACCGTGAAAAAATGCTTGATATCGCAGCCGAGATAACGAGATATTTAGAAGGTAATTAATGCTTTGGCAACTTAATGATTCCGTTACCTTAACTTGGAAGACCGACTGAGACACGCATCCGTTTTCTAAGCGACTGAAATAATTCATTGTGTCGGCGGGGACAGGAAGCCAGCGTGTATGGATATACATTATAGGTCCTCTCCTATAGGCCGAATTCCTGACCCCGCCCAGGATGCAACCCCCACAACAAGCTGACTAACTCCCGAGTACCTACTCACTGCTAGGTGAACAGAGGCATCAGGTGATAGGATATGTTAGCTATTATGATGTGTCAGAGTGCTGGAGTGTCAGATCAATGGGGATACGGAGCAAAAATGCTTACATCAATCGGACCATTGAGAACTGAACGCAGGTCCTGCAAGAGTGACACAATCATAGATAAGGCGATTGCATGCATCCTCAACGAATCACTGAACGTTTGAACGCTCACATCAAATGAACGCGGGCTCGTAGTTACTCACAATACTGACTCTCCTGATAGGAGAGTCAGAGATTCCTCTCTCGATAAGAGAGGAATCTTTTCAAGTTTTTCAGTGAAAACTTTTAATGTATTTGAATCACGCTTCAAATGTTTTCAAATAGCTTTTGAAGCGAGATGGGGCATCAGGTATATGTATATTGTGTCATTCGTCTGATTATGTCTGTCTCAGTTTGTTCAGTGAATGTGAATAACTCTCCTGTCATATCAGCTTATGAACGACATGGCTATCATTCAGCTCTACTATATCTAACTAATCATTTTCCATTTATCCACATGTACGGATGATTAAGCTTAAGATTATGATTAATAATTAAGAGGTAGACACTTCAGGTGTAGTGGCCTGCCGGTTGAACCTGTTACTCTCCCTCCAACAGCTTCTCAGCGCCATCCATCCCAACTGGTTGGTACCATTTGTTGTTCAATTGAACGGACGTCTCTGGCCTCGAGTTGAGGAGCAGCTGCGGTTTTATGCCTGTCTATTTCCTCTCGATTTCTAACGTACATGCCCCAGCCTCTCTAGAACACACACATCCACTCGAAAAACAGCAATTTATTTCTATCCGGATAGTTTTACATGCCATCCGGATAGCACTGGTACTAATACATCCGGATAGTATTAATACTAGTTTTCCTCGTCATTTTCCGGTGCCCGAGTTTGTGTGTGGTAATACAGAGAGGTGCACGGTGGGTTACTTTCATGGGGAGAAAGTTTCAGCCTCGGCAATGGATTCCTTTCCCTACTGCGAGCCAGATTAGATGGCGATTAACCTTAATGAATGAGGGGGACTAGGGATTTATCTCCTGTGCGGTGAAAACAGCGTTTGTTCAAATTTACATTCCCACACGCGCGTGGACACACACACACGTGTGTGTGTGTGTGTGTGTGTGTGTGTGTGTGTGTGTGTGTGTGTGTGTGTGTGTGTGTGTGTACTCATCTAGTTGTACTTACCTAGTTGTGCTTGCGGGGTTGAGCTCTGGCTCTTTGGTCCCGCCTCTCAACCGTTAATCAACAGGTGTACAGTTTCCTGAGCCTAATGGGCTCTATCATATCTACACTTGAAACTGTGTATGGAGTCAGCCTCCACCACATCGCTTCCTAATGCATTCCATTTGTCAACCACTCTGACACTAAAAAAGTTCTTTCTAATGTCTCTGTGGCTCATTTGGGCACTCAGTTTCCACCTGTGTGTGTGTGTGTATGTGTGTGTGTGTGTGTGTGTGTGTGTGTGTGTGTGTGTGTGTGTGTGTGTGTGTGTGTTTTGCGGGCCTCGCGGCTGAGTGGAGAGTGCTCGGGTGGTCGTAGTCTTAAAGACTTGGGTTAGATTCCTGGTCGAGGCATTCGTTTTGGCATTTGAATATTTTGAAATGAAAACCATGAAACAACAAAGAAATTAAACAAATCCACAAGGGGCCGTGACGAGGATTCGAACTTACATCCGAGATCATCCGAGAGCAACAAAGAAATTGTAAGTGAACACTCACATGCGTAAATAAATGCATAAGTAAATATGAAAACCAGATCCCCTGAGGACAGTGCAATGGGAAAATGAACTTAGGAAATCAACAATGCAGAGTATGATAGATCTTGTAATGATGAAATGCTCAGAAGACAAAGAAATTTGGACTAACAGAGTAACGATGCAAAGATAAGGACGTGGAGAAGATACAAAGAAATACTGATAGTGATTTGTCAGTGACATGAGGCCTGTAACATATATAAATATATATATATATATATATATATATATATATATATATATATATATATATATATATGTATATATAACTGAAAACTCACACCACAGAAGTGACTCGAACCCAGTTGTATCTAGTCCTGGGTACCATTCAGGCTTGTTTGCATATATATATATATATATATATATATATATATATATATATATATATATATATATACCCAAAATGCAAGCCCAAAACTGTTAAATAACTCCCTGGCACCTAATTGCTGCCTGGTGGACAGAAGCATTAGTTGAAAGGAAACGTGGTGTGACACAGGTGGTGTAGAGGTGACCAGGTGACACAGGTGGTGTAGAGGGGACCAGGTGACACAGGTGGTGTAGAGGGGACCAGGTGACACTGGTGGTGTAGAGGTGACCAGGTGACACAGGTGGTGTAGAGGGGACCAGGTGACACAGGTGGTGTAGAGGCGACCAGGTGACACAGGTGGTGTAGAGGGGACCAGGTGACACAGGTGGTGTAGAGGGGACCAGGTGACACTGGTGGTGTAGAGGTGACCAGGTAACACTGGTGGTGTAGAGGGTGGACCAGGTGACACTGGTGGTGTAGAGGGGACCAGGTGACACAGGTGGTGTAGAGGTGACCAGGTGACACTGGTGGTGTAGAGGGGACCAGGTGACACAGGTGGTGTAGAGGGGACCAGGTGACACTGGTGGTGTAGAGGGGACCAGGTGACACAGGTGGTGTAGAGGGTGGACCAGGTGACACAGGTGGTGTAGAGGGTGGACCAGGTGACACAGGTGGTGTAGAGGGTGGACCAGGTGACACAGGTGGTGTAGAGGGTGGACCAGGTGACACAGGTGGTGTAGAGGGTGGACCAGGTGACACAGGTGGTGTAGAGGGTGGACAAGGTGACACAGGTGGTGTAGAGGGTGGACCAGGTGACACAGGTGGTGTAGAGGGTGGACCAGGTGACACAGGTGGTGTAGAGGTGACCAGGTGACACTGGTGGTGTAGAGGGGACCAGGTGACACTGGTGGTGTAGAGGTGACCAGGTGACACAGGTGGTGTAGAGGGGACCAGGTGACACAGGTGGTGTAGACGTGACCAGGTGACACAGGTGGTGTAGAGGTGACCAGGTGACACTGGTGGTGTAGAGGGGACCAGGTGACACTGGTGGTGTAGAGGTGACCAGGTGACACAGGTGGTGTAGAGGGGACCAGGTGACACAGGTGGTGTAGACGTGACCAGGTGACACTGGTGGTGTAGAGGGGACCAGGTGACACAGGTGGTGTAGACGTGACCAGGTGACACAGGTGGTGTAGAGGGGACCAGGTGACACAGGTGTGGCACCCCCCCCCCCCTAGCCCCACCATCGTACCCTATCAACTCCCCACGCAAGTCCTCCACCATACCAAGTCTCCCGCTATACCATTGTGAACTTAAATGTTAATGTTTAGAGAAATTTTCAAATGTACATTTCAAGACGAAGCATTTAACTGTGTCAGACCGCTACATAGCGTATAACAGCAGGGTTAGATTAAACATATCTCCAGCCTGTTTTGAACTACGTTATTTGCCGCAAGTGTACACCTTAACAAGTAGTTAGCCTCCCGTGTTGTTCTGCTGGCATCCGACTACCCAAGAGACCACTTTGGTGAGCTTAGTGCGCTGGGAACCCCTTGTGTTGGAGTCGTTCCGACTGCCCCAGGGTCCCCTGAGTGAGAGACTGTCTGCCTGCTGTTTGATATGCATGAACTCGGTGTTTTACTGCACGTAGTTAAGGCAAGTAGCCATAATACAGAAATCTCCCTTGACTCACGCTGTCTGGTGGCTGAATTTCCCTTCAGTCTCCTGGCCGTAGACTGACTCAGCTGTGACGGAGTTCCTGAGTCTCCATAAGCCAGGTTAATGGGACTTGACACCCAGGGATCGCATCATCAAGGGTTCCAACATTCCCTTGTTACCTAAGAACTTGGTTTCATGACAGGATCACAGGAATGAAAGATATTGGACAAGGCCTATTGGGCTATGCGAGGGAGCTCCCAAACTCTATATATATATATATATATATATATATATATATATATATATATATATATATATATATATATATCATATGTGATCCCATATACTTTATATGTACTCTCGTTACATATTTACGTTGCTAATCACGCCCAGAAGACGCTGTATAGGCACACAGTGAATCGCACTAGCGTAGCTTAGATACAAAACCCATACATCTGAAAATAAAATAAGAGGTTTCGGGCCATTTTGGACCATTATCAAGCGTAAAGAAAACGACGGAGAAAGTTAATATATATATTTTTCGAATGTTAAAGAGCAAGGTAAGATGGTTGAAGTATACCGTAAGAGTTAAATAGGAATAAAGACAAGTACGGGAGGCATAATGAACAAGAGAAAGAGGAGAAAGAGCAACACAAGACATAGAAATCTCTTAGGAGTGTCGCCTTTCATCTCGTATTCTTATTTAATTTATTTACTTTCTTCACCAAACTTTCTTTACTTGATAATGATCAAATATGGACAGAAACGTCCCTTCTTTAATTCCAGATCACCTGAATAACATGATGTTCAGTGAGTGTTCTCTAACAAGAGCAGTGAGTGTTCTTCATTGGTCTTCTCGTGAACCCAAATCACGCATGTTTGAAACTGTGGGTTCCGGTGGCCCATAACCCAGCTTATGGGTTCATGGGTTATTATGAATCCAGAAGCCATCACAATAGCTAGCTTGGTCAGAACAATCCCCCATCTCTCTGGGGATGACGTTCTCCTAACACACCCAAATCACAATAGCGTGATGCATCAAATGCTCAAATCCACAAGGGCCGGGTGGATTTAAGACAGCGTTTGGGATCCTCTCGGACGTAGGTTCGAATCATCATCACGGCCCTTGTGGATTTGTTCAGTTCTCCTAGTTATGCTGAGTTCACATGTAGGTTCATTATAGTAAACCTGAGTGTTAATGCCTCACTGTCAGTCTGAATACTCAACATTCACTATCAGCCTGATTGTGTATTCATGTCTGGCATACTCATTACTCATTGAAAATACCTACACACCCAGCTGTCACATGTCTACACAATCTTGCAGGAGTGGGTGGTTATCTTGAGGTTATCTTGAGATGATTTCGGGGCTTTTTAGTGTCCCCGCAGCCTGGTCCTCGACCAGGCCTCGACCCCCAGGAAGCAGCCCGTGACAGCTGACTAACACCCAGGTACCTATTTTACTGCTAGGTAACAGGGGCATAGGGTGAAAGAAACTCTGACCATTGTTTCTCGCCGGCGCCTGGGATCGAACCCAGGACCACAGGATCACAAGTCCAGCGTGCTGTCCGCTCGGCCGACCGGCTCCCTGGGTGAGTGCCATTTCTGTCAGAAGTGCCTACTCAGGCACTTATTGACACTCGAAGGCATGAGGTACTTTTACCAAGTTCCAGGAGTCGTTTGTATGATGTACACCTCTTGTTGATCTTACCTGCATGTTGAACACTACTCATCACCCTGCATGAGTTTGGGTTCTCATGGAATGAGAAATCAGTGCTTCTCATGGCATAAGAAGCCATTGCTTCTCATGTCATGAGAAGCAATGAGTGATGGAATGGTAACAGGTGTACATAACTGACTATGTATCTATAAGTACGTTGAGTATGTACCTATTTTATCCCCTAAAACATGGAACACAAAAACACAGGATACAAAAGCAGGATACAAAAGCAGGATACAAAATATGAAATACAAAACACAGACCACAAAACCCAGGCTAGAAAACACAACCTACAAAACACAACCCACAAAACGAGTGAAAACACCCCTGCCCAACCACTTCCGTCGTGTGTATGGAAAATCGGGGCCCCCACATAATCCCACCCAACAACCGTCCATCAACTTCCACCCCATCAATCACTCCTCCCTGGACCTGTCACCTCCCAAATGATGGTAGATATGGGGGGAGTCCTATCTGCCTAATGGCCAATTAATCTATTTTTATTCACGTGTCTCCAGTCTTGAATGGAACGATTGTGCCCCCTTTCCATCACTGTTCCAGGCCGCTCCTGACCCTCTTTATCTTTTCCAGCGGACTCGGACCAAAGTATAATATCAGTTTAGTCTTTAAAAAAATATATACATTCATTTTAATTTTCGCATGAAATGTCCCCCTTCAGAAAAAATAATTGTGTTTTCGCAATGATACAACTGGAAATAAACCCAAAATTGTTTTAGACTCCTGTGGCGAGTTAGTGTAATTCCACTAGATAATAATGATAAAAATAATAATGTTTATTTTGGTAAAAGTACATACATACAAAATGAGTTACAAACATAATATTAGATTTCAGGATGGAGCTTGAATATATTCTCTGCCAAAAGCCACTAATACACACAGTGTTTCGGGCAATCAATCAATCAATCATCACACTCATCAGTGTGTGATGATGTGCAACGTTGCATTAGGGTCCTGTAAGGACCCTGTGGTGTGAGGGAAGGGAAGGGAGCTATCCGGAGAAAGAACCAAGCCATTACGACTATATACCACTGGGAAGGGGTCAGGATAGGGATTTGGGATGAGACGGGTGGAAGGGAATGGTGCCCAATCACTTATGGACGGTCGGGGATTGAACGCCGACCTGCAGGAAGCGAGACTGTGAGGAGACTGTACTATGAGGTGACTGTCTTGTGAGGAACTGTGAGAGAAAGACCAATAAAGAATAATTGACTGGTTCAGCAGCGATGGTTAACTGAAGTGATGGTTTACTGAAGTTTACTGAGGAATAAAGGTAGGAGTAAGAAGAGTGTTTAATAAATAAGAAGAATAATGAATAAAGGTGGATAGGAATAGTCATGAGAGAAGTCCATACCAATCAGAACCAGACCAGAATCAATCAGAGAATCAGACCATAAGTCAATTTAGAAACAAATAAAACCACTTCAGACTCCAGACCAGGACAATAAAAGTGTAATCAATAATTGAAGATAAATATAGCAGGGAAAAAAACACAGGAAGAGCAGCAGAAAGAGGACCAAGAGATGGAACAGAAGAAGGAAGAGGTTTCGAAGCCGGAAACGAGGAGCTAAGTGCTGCCTGGATGTCCAGACGTCGTCAAAAGGAATACCGTACCTTATGACATCAAAAAATCATGACCTGAAGCGTATACCAACAGCATAGATGATCAACAGAAACAAGAATGTAAAAATCCAGAAAGAATAGTCAATAGTATGCAACACGTAAAGAAATTCTACGGAAAGGCTAGTTAATGGCACTGGTATGGAAAACAGACTTGTTCATTTATGAACCAAATATTCGTGTAACGTGACGAACCAACGAACGAAGGAGTGTTTCAAGCCAAGTTGAGACATGTTTATATGAATATATTTGGGTTATATATATTGCAGATTCCAGGTTTAAGCGAATTGGGGGTAACTCCAGCACTCTTTAGTCGCGATTATATGTCATCTATTTCTAGTATATTATAGTCACACTTAAGTGTCTTCCTGGTGTAATATTGTCACATTATAGTGTTTTCCTAGTGTATAAGGCTCAAACTATATGTTTACTCTAGATAAGTATAAGGCTTATACTATATGTTTACTCATGATGAGTATATATACTCTTTACACTGTGTATACATGAAGTAAGCCATAATAACACCGGTAAATAATAAACTCGCAATCAATAGATCTGAAAATAATGAAAGTGATGATGTTTGGGTCTGTCGTGGATAATTATGAAGAGTTTCTTCAGATCCGTGGGTTGCGTGTCTGATGAATATGTATCATATTTTACATATTCAGAATGAATTAATATGTGAAATTTGGGGCAACAGATATAAAGATGAGTGATTTTTACTCCCATTCAATATTTCTATGATGTGAATGTTGTGCAACCGGAATAATTAAGTTGACAATAGAAGCTCTCGAGGCGAAGTGGAATGTGAGGATGGGTTTGAATACTGTGTGTTGCCTCTCTTGGATCCGGATTGGCCGGCTTTAGAGCCTAGAGAGCGCCGGCCAATCAGCCGGCCTAGGCAGGTCTCCCGTCACATGCCAGAACAGATTACATCAGGTCTTTGTGAATATCAAATGTCGCCCGTGTGTGTGTGTGTATGTTTGTGTGTGTGTGTGTGTGTGTGTGTGTGTGTGTGTGTGTGTGTGTGTGTGTGTGTGTGTGTGTGTGTGTGTGTGTGTTCTCACCTAGTTGTGCTTGCGAGGGTTGAGCTCTGGCTCTTTGGTCCCGCCTCTCAACCGTCAATCAACAGGTGTACAGATTCCTGAGCCTATCATATCTACACTTGAAACAGTGTCTGGAGTCAGCCTCCACCACATCACTGCCTAATGCATTCCATTTATTAACTATTCTGACACTGAAAAAATTCTTTCTAACGTCTCTGTGGCTCATCTGGGTACTAAGTTTCCACCTGTGTCCCCTTGTTCGTGTTCCGCCCGTGCTGAAGAGTTTGTCTTTGTCCACCCTATCAATTCCCCTGAGAATTTTGTAGGTGGTTATCATGTCTCCCCTTACTCTTCTGTTTTCCAGTGATGAGAGGTTCAGCTCCTTTAGCCTTTCCTCGTAGCTCATTCCTCTCAGTTCCGGGACGAGCCTGGTGGAGCCTGGGGAGGGGAGCCGAGCGGACAGCACGCGGGACTTGTGATCCGGTGGTCCCGGGTTCGATCCCAGGCGCCGGCGAGAAACAATGGGCAGAGTTTCTTTCACCCTATGCCCCTGTTACCTAGCAGTAAAATAGGTACCTCGGTGTTAGTCAGCTGTCACGGGCTGCTTCCTGGGGGTGGAGGCCTGGTCGAGGACCGGAACGCGGGGACACTAAAGCCCCGAAATCATCTCAAGATAACCTTAAGATATACCGCTGAATCTTCTCTAGCTTTGTCTTGTGTTTAACCAGGTATGGACTCCAGGCTGGAGCTGCATACTCCAGGATTGGTCTTACATAAGTGGTATACAGATTCTGAAAGATTCCTTACACAAGTTTCTAAAGGCAGTTCTTATGTTGGCCAGTCTAGCATATGCCGCTGATGATATTCTTTTGATGTGGGCCTCTGGGGACAGGTTCGGTGTGATATCAACCCCCAGATCTTTCTATCTATTTGACTCTTGCAGGATTTCACCTCCCAGATGGTACCTTGTGTTCAGCCTCCTGCTCCCTTCACCTAATTTCATCACCTTACACTTTCCCGAGTTGAACTTTAGCAGCCATTTTCTAGACCATTCCTCCAGTTTATCCAGGTCATCCTGTAGTCTCTGTCTATCTTCATCCGTCTTGATTCTTCTCATGATTTTTGCATCATCAGCAAACATTGAGAGGAATGAGTCTATACCCTCCGGAAAATCGTTTACATATATTAGAAACAGGATGGGTCCAAGTACTGAGCCCTGTGGGACTCCGTTGGTGACATCTCGCCACTCTGATGTCTCCCCCCTCACCGTTACTCGCTGTTTCCTGTTGCTTAAGTACTCCCTTATCCACTGGAGCACCTTCCCTTTTACTCCTGCTTGTTGCTCTAACTTTTTTAACAGCCTTTTGTGGGGTACTGTGTCAAAGGCTTTTTGACAGTCCGAGAAAATGCAGTCGGCCCACCCTTCTCTTCCTGCCTAATTTTTGTTGCCTGGACTCACGTAGTTGTGCTCACTTAGTTGTCCTTCCGGGAGTTGAGCTCTGGCTCTTTAGTCCCGCCTCTCAACCGTCAATATTCAATTTGTGCGTGTGCTTGTGCGTGGCGTGTGCGTGTGTGTGCGTGTGTGTGTTCGTGTGCGTGTGTGTGTGTGTGTGTGCGTGCGTGTGTGCGTGCGTGTGTGTGTGCGTGCGTGTGTCCTCTCCGGTGTTCTGTTACAGGTTGTACATCAAGACTGTATTTATCAGTTACAAGCAGTAATAACACGCCTAAATTATATCAATTTGAAGGAATCTTGAATTTTTATTTATTGTTTACATCAGACATAAAATATCATGGACGCTTCAAAATATCCCGAAAACAATAAACTAATAAGAAAATCCATATGTAGAAACAGTTGCTTTTTTTTTTACATTGGTGCCATTAAAAGCAGTAATATTTTAGCTTTTTTTTTAGAAAATTAGATTTCAGACAAAATATACACGGTTCCACTGTACAGTTATCAATAACATCAATCCCGCTGGGTTTATAGTGATGATGTGGATTAACATGCGCAGTTTGTGGACTCATCAACATATATGTTATCTTATATATCACATATATTACCCGAAACGCTATGCGTATTAGTGGCTTTAGGTATTGTATGTACTATCTCTATCTATAAATCCAACATTATGTTTAAAAATCAACTATGTATGTATTTTCCTGAATAAAAAATATAATGTAAATATTTTCTTCAGAGATGAATTTTACGAATGAAACATGATATATAATAATAGATGATACAAATATATCGACAAATTTCGATAACAGTTTAAGAAGAAAGCCATTTCATCGGTAACATTAACTTTGGAGTTATTTAGAGAATTTCCTAACTCAGTTTAGAGGGAACTGACAGGATTAAGCAGACAGTTAGTGATAATAGCGAGGCTGATAATTAGATATCCAACCCCGCACATCAGAAAATAAATTAGTACTTAATAATGGTCCAGGTTTGCCGTGATATCAACTCCCAGGTCATTCTATCTACATGTTTGTTCCTTTAACACAGGTGAACACGGACGCGTGTTGCCTTAACACAGGTGAACACGGACGTGTGTTGCTTTAACACAGGTGAACACGGACGTGTGTTGCTTTAACACAGGTGAACACGGACGCGTGTTGCTTTAACACAGGTGAACACGGACGTGTGTTGCTTTAACACAGGTGGAACACGGACGTGTGTTCCTTTAACACAGGTGAACACGGACGTGTGTTCCTTTAACACAGGTGAACACGGACGTGTGTTCCTTTAACACAGGTGAACACGGACGCGTGTTCCTTTAACACAGGTGAACACGGACGCGTGTTGCCTTAACACAGGTGAACACGGACGTGTGTTGCTTTAACACAGGTGAACACGGACGCGTGTTGCTTTAACACAGGTGAACACGGACGCGTGTTGCTTTAAACACAGGTGAACACGGACGTGTGTTGCTTTAACACAGGTGAACACGGACGTGTGTTGCTTTAACACAGGTGAACACGGACGCGTGTTGCCTTAACACAGGTGAACACGGACGTGTGTTGCTTTAACACAGGTGAACACGGACGTGTGTTGCTTTAACACAGGTGAACACGGACGCGTGTTGCCTTAACACAGGTGAACACGACGTGTGTTGCTTTAACACAGGTGAACACGGACGCGTGTTGCTTTAACACAGGTGAACACGGACGTGTGTTGCTTTAACACAGGTGAACACGGACGCGTGTTGCTTTAACACAGGTGAACACGGACGCGTGTTGCTTTAACACAGGTGAACACGGACGTGTGTTGCTTTAACACAGGTGAACACGGACGCGTGTTGCCTTAACACAGGTGAACACGGACGTGTGTTGCTTTAACACAGGTGAACACGGACGCGTGTTGCTTTAACACAGGTGAACACGGACGTGTGTTGCTTTAACACAGGTGAACACGGACGCGTGTTGCTTTAACACAGGTGAACACGGACGTGTGTTGCTTTAACAAAGGTGAACACGGACGTGTGTTCCTTTAACACAGGTGAACACGGACGCGTGTTGCTTTAACACAGGTGAACACGGACGCGTGTTGCTTTAACACAGGTGAACACGGACGTGTGTTGCTTTAACAAAGGTGAACACGGACGTGTGTTCCTTTAACACAGGTGAACACGGACGCGTGTTCCTTTAACACAGGTGAACACGGACGTGTGTTCCTTTAACACAGGTGAACACGGACGTGTGTTCCTTTAACACAGGTGAACACGGACGCGTGTTCCTTTAACACAGGTGAACACGGACGCGTGTTGCTTTAACACAGGTGAACACGGACGTGTGTTCCTTTAACACAGGTGAACACGGACGCGTGTTCCTTTAACACAGGTGAACACGGACGCGTGTTCCTTTAACACAGGTGAACACGGACGCAAACTACTTCTGACACCTGAGAGGCGATTGACAGCGTTCCTTTCAAAGACTATAAGATGAAGAGTGGATAAAAAAGTCCATGAACTAAACACACTGAGTAAAGACATTTACAGAAATAGATGAAACGCAATTTTACATCTCAAAAGGGATATAACAACCAGTAACATAACATACAACCTTTACCATAGATATTGTGAACAAACAACAAACATTCCATATGTAGCCCAACCGCATGAGCTGGACGGTAGGGCGACGGGCTCGCGTCATGCAGGTCGGCGTTCAATCCCCGACCGTAAAAGTGGTTGGGTACCATTTTTTTCCCCCGTCCCATTCAAAATCCCTATCCTGATCGCTTCCAAGTGCTATATAGTCGTAATGGCTTGGTGCTTCCCCAATTCCATTCCTCCATATACGATTTGATGCTACTTAACCGTATTTAGCATAGAATGTTATTTTCTGATCACCCGAGAGATAGTCAGAGGCACTGAGGGGAGATGGTCACCGGGTTCCCTGACCAGATAACGGATTACAATTTGTCTTAATGTAAGGCTTCTGAAGCCGCGAGTGTGTTTATGAGGATGCTCACTCATAAAGTGGCGCTCCATCTGGACCCAGAGTGGACATGTGCTGGCCACACTGAGGGCTGGGGTCGCTGGCTGATGTGAGGCACCGAGTGGTTGGCAGCAGTGATGACAGGGGGCCCAGTCAATCCTTCCTTCGACCCATACTTTCGTGTCTTCTTCTCTTCACTTTGTGTAATATCATTATATTTCTCCCCTTGTAAGAACATAAGAATAAAGGTATTTGCAGAGGGCCTATTGGCCCATACAAGGCAGCTACTATTTATAACCACCCAATCGCACTCATATACATGTCCAACCCACGCTTGAAACAATCAAGGGGAACCCCACCTCCTTACCTACGATTTGATGGAATTATTGAACATTCCCTCGTCACGAGTACCCGTGGGTGTACTTCCAGCAAAGTTTCAGTGGTGTTTGGCTCCCGTTTGTCCGCAACACACTGTGTCTTAAGAGTTGTTCTGCCTTCAGCTTGACAAAACCTTTCCCGGTAGACGAGGTACCGCTTGACTTCGCAGGTCGAAAGGTGTAGTTGAAGAGATGAGGGTATAAGAGAGTTGGGAAAGAGGAAAGCAGCAGCAGCAACAGCAACAGCAGCAGCAGCAGCAGCAGCCGCAGCAGCAGCGGCAGTTGCAGCAGCAACTGTTGAAATTATTGAAGGGAGACTTATTTTGGCTTTGTAAAGGGGTTAAATTTTAAGGGGAAACGAGGTAATACGATTGGTTTGGGAGGAGCTGGGAACGGAGAAACTAGATGGTTATATGTGTTAATATATGGCATTGGGCTATATATTAAAATTTTCTGATACTCGTTTTGCTCTGAATAAATCATTTGTTGCACAAGGTTTTATATTATAGATGGTTTAAGTGGTGTTGTCTTTCGTATCAAGCATATAAATTAATACAAACTTTATTAGGAAACTCAAAATTTAAAGTCGTCGCTGTTTCTTCATTCATTAATTGAAAAATTATTTAAGTAACTCAACGTCAGGTTATAAGTGTTCTTAAATAAAACAAAATAGTTATTAGTAGAGTCAATTAACATAATTCAAAAAATTTTGTGTAATTAGGAGCACATTGATTTGACATTTTTTCTAATAAGAAAAAAACAATTTCCTTACATATTAAGCACCAAAAGAAATAAAACAGGTAGTAAAGTTTACAAAATTTCTTTACTTTCATGTAAAAACATTTCTCCTCTTAATACTAGGTTAAATGTTTCCCATAAAACACTGATTATTATTTTAAGAATATGAAGTTTTGTAATGAGAAAAGTATTTCGTGCATTAATTATTTCACCATTAACCTGAACAAAATTACTATACATATTTGCAAAATGTTTCTCTTTCACTCTCTCAAGAAGACTAATATGGAATACATTTTGACAGTATCAAGAAATTAAACAAAACAAAACTAGAAACAATAAAACACTTGCATTTCCTGCCATTTTTGAGGAAATTGTGATGTAAACATAAAGGTGGACGAGCTTTGAAAATAGAATGAACACGAAGCTTACACTCTTAAATAGGTAAAAAAAAATCAACTTCGGAATCGACTGCATTGATCATAAATATGAATATTTATCCTTTATCTCCTCTTTCTTTCTCCTTAGTATTATCAGAAATCCTCGATAGGTTGTTCAACGAGTTCAGTATCTTGTTCTTAGATGATGACACCATAGCTGGTTTCGTAGATATCTTGAAGGATATCGAGAACATTTTTACAGCACGGAGACAACTATGCCTCTCTTTAAACCCTCCAAGTGTGAAGATATCACACCCAAGAGCCAAGTAAAGGCCGTCGTGTATGGAGTCCATATAATCAGTCCTG
>WNGS01165503.1:3976405-3988059 GCA_020271785.1 Procambarus virginalis | reverse complement strand
GTTGGCCAGTGTTCGAGTCCCCTGGTGGGTGGAGTGTCTAAAAGTTATAAAACTTCAGCTAGTGGTTATAGGCTAGTCTATGCTTAAATATATATACTATATATATATATATATATATATATATATATATATATATATATAATATTATATATATATATATATATGTAAGCAGGAAAGAGGTGAAGTACATAGAGCATGGGATACATCTCCATGGACTTGTCAAGATTCATAAGCCTAACTATCCCATGAGGCCTATCATCAGTTCTGTGGGATCTATTTCTAACAAGCCTTCTAAATGGCTTTCCAAAATCTTGTCCCTATGTTAGGAACTATTTCCTCTTCTCATTTGACCAATTCTATTGAATTAGTTAACAAATTGAATAATGTTCCAATCACTCCTGATGTCAAGCTAATCAGTTTTGACGTTTGTTCTTTGTTTACAAGGGTGCCGGTTGATGATGTTCTTGATTATCTTACTCATGAATTAATGAATCATGTTTTACCTCTTTCTGCTGATATTGTTGTCAGTCACGTTAAACTGTGCATAAAAACTGTAAATTTACCTTTAATAATGAGTATTATTTACAGACTTTTGGAATAGCAATGGGAAATCCTTTATCGCATGCCCCTGGAAACACAAACCGAAACTGTCTCTATTTTTCGCTTTTTACAACTTCTAATAAAGTTGTTACATCTTGGCTTAACGTGTTTATGACGTATTAGAACGTTGTTACAACTTGATATATTGGTTGTTATAACTGGTTAGGAGGTGTTAAAACTTGTTCGAACGTTGTACCAACGTCGTAGTTTGAGTGTGTGTTTGGCGGGCGCGCATTGCTTTCAAACTTTACATGGAATTCTTCTAAAAGAAATTTATTTAAAATAATTACCCCTGTAATCTTTCCATGGATTAGATATGTTGATATTTTGTGAATATAGCCTACAGATGTAATTACTGACGAATTTGTAGCTGAAATTGATAAATGATCTTGAAACTAAAATTGATAAATGATCTTGAAACAAAAATTGATAAATGTTTGCCATTCTTAGATATACTTATTCAGAGGGAAGATTTTTCATTAAAGTTTAGTGTTTACAGAAAGCCTACGAATAATTTATCATATGTATATTATTTCTCAGGACAGATACAATGTGATACAATAAATTTATCCTCTATGAATGTAAGAGTTCTTTGGATTATTAATCTAGAATTCTTAGATGAAAAGTTTGAGTATTGATTCTATTGGTCTCAAGCTTTGTTATACAGTTTTTCGGAAATTTGCCATAGCAAAGCACGTCGTACATATTATAATAATATATTCAGTGAGAAAATTTGCTCAAAGAATAAGTTTTGTTTACATATTTTTTCTGGTTTTGAAAATATTGTTAAGGCCTTGAAATTTTTTGATATACATGTATTGTTTAATTACGAAAATACTGTTGGGAAAACTATGTTAGAAACAGCCCTCGTAGTGATAATTGTGTCATTTTTTAATATTTTGTAAAGACTGTAATAGGTAGGGCAAACATCTAAAGTTATGAAATTTCGAATTTTGCAACATAAATGCTCTGTAAGACACGGCCAATTGTCTAATGCTTTGTTTGTTCATTTGTCAGAAAATTCTGACCAAATTGATTGGAAGATGACTTCTCCAATAACTATATGAAAAATCACTTTCAATAGGAACATAATTGAATCTACTTTAAAATAGATTACCCAAGTCATGTAATCTGAACATTAACAGTGGTTTGTATAATTTAGATCCATTTTTGACTGATCAGTTAATTGTGTATCAATGATCCAACTCAAATCATCCCTTATCTCACTAATACCTCGTTAATATCCACTATCTCACTATCTCATTGTTGACATTGGAACATAGAGAGGAAGGTAACTGCAGAAGGCCTATTGGCCCATACGATGCAGCTTCTATTTACAGCCATTTTATGTCCATTGAATCCCATGCCCTGTGTACCTCACCTCATTTCACCTCTTTTTCTGGCTATATATATCTAGTCTACTGACTAGTTAATTCATCCTTCTGAAGATGTATTATTAAATACGAAAGTACTTAAGGAAATTCCTGTTTCAATTCTTCCTTCGTGGTCTGACACTGTCATATTTTTCATCACGTGTTAATTTTGTGATTTACACACACACATTATAAATTATATAATATATTACGTTGTCATACGTGTAGTTTTGCCACAGTAAACCTCGTGACTTTTTTGTTACTATTCCATAGCCCTGGACTTAACTATGGTAGGCCAGGAGGCTTCTTTTGTGATTTGTGAAAGATTCTAAGTTGCCAGCGACGCTGCGGGGACGTAGACACGACCGTGACCGTCAGTGTCCTTGTTATGTAGGAGGGATGTCACTGTAACTGTGTCACTGGGATGTTACTGTGCTGCCACAACACTACACACAGTGTTAGGGCAACACAGTGTTATGGCAACACAAACATTGTAAGACTTATGGAAGCAAAAAATTGTTTGGAATACCGGAAAATTCCTAGATAACAAAATAATATTATGTTCTATATAAATAAAACAAACCAGTATTTTACAGTAAATAATAGTCAGTATGATTATTATTTTAGGAAATTCCTGGAAATTAGGAAATTTAGAATTATTTTTTTTAGGAAATAATAATCAGTATGATTATTATTTTTTAGGAAATAATAACCAGTATGATTATTATTTTAGGAAATTCCTGGAAATTTAGGATTATTATTTTTTAGGAAATAATAATCAGTATGATTATTAATTTATAATAATCAGTATTATAAACAAATTTGACAAGGAATCCAAGGTTGTTAGAGTATTTAACCTGAAGTATTGATACTCAAAATGTGAATATTTATATAATAGATATTTATCTCTTAAAGGCATTCTCGTGAGTGATGTGGTGTCTTGTGCAATACATTGGTTGCACTGATTTGATACGCAACATGTCAGTTTTGAGATGCGATGGATTTGTTCATAAATGCAATGAATGCTTCTCTGATTTGCAGTGTGCGGCTTGAGCACGAATATTAGTGAATGATTTAGTGTTCCATTGTTTTGATATGCAATATTCTTTCAGAATGAAAAAGAGGATTAAAAACTGAGTGAATGATTGGATAACATTCGTGACGCAATATCTGCTTCACTGATGCCATCAGCAGCATTTGTTGATATGAACGTTGAGTGATGATTCAGCAGCAGTAGAACAGAATTGAATTGCGAGTGACACCGTTTTGTTTTATTATATATGTCTATAACAGGAAAAGTCTGCCTGTTTGTCTGTTTGATCGCCTCTGCTTGTGTCATCAGTAAATACCGTTTATTCCTGAAGATGTTACATTGCTAACGAATCGTCGAACACTAAAATATATAGATAGTTTTCATTGTATTATATATGACTGGAATTCTATTTTATATGAGTCTAAACTAGTATAGAAATTTGATCCATGTTATTGATGCTCCCGTTTTCTAAATGAAACAAACATGAAGCCAAAAGCAACAGGATGAGCGACAGGAAAAACAGCTACAGCACCTGAGTCAACAAGTCAGGAAATGCTGCAACAGCAGAAGCAGCAGCAGAAGCAAAAGCAGCAGCAGAAGCAGAAGCAGCAGCAGCAGAAGCAGCAGCAGCAACAGCAGCAGCAGAAGCAGCAGCAGCAGCAGCAGAAGCAGCAGCAGCAGACGCAGCAGCAGCAGAAGCAGCAGCAGCAACAGCAGCAGAAGCAGCAGCAACAGCAGCAGCAGCAGCAACAGCAGCAGCAGCAGCAGCAACAGCAGCAGCAGAAGCAGCAGCAGCAGCAGAAGCAGCAGCAGCAGCAGCAGAAGCAGCAGCAGCAGCAACAGCAGCAGAAGCAGCAGCAGCAGAAGCAGCAGCAGCAGCAGAAGCAGCAGCAGCAGCAGCAGAAGCAGCAGCAGCAGAAGCAGCAGCAGCAGCAGAAGCAGCATCAGGAGTGATCCTCTACGCTGAATAAAAGATGCAAGTAAAGTGACCTTAAGTGGAGTCAGCAAGGAGAGAGTAACAGCTGAGACGACACGAGTCCCCAGCGGTGTAGTGTGGGGGACCTGCTACATGGTGTAGTGTGTGGGGGACCTGCTACATGGTGTAGTGTGGGGGACCTGCTACATGGTGTAGTGTGTGGGACCTGCTACATGGTGTAGTGTGTGTGGGACCTGCTACATGGTGTAGTGTGTGGGGGACCTGCTACATGGTGTAGTGTGTGGGGGACCTGCTACATGGTGTAGTGTGTGGGGGACCTGCTACATGGTGTAGTGTGGGGGACCTGCTACATGGTGTAGTGTGTGTGGGACCTGCTACATGGTGTAGTGTGTGGGACCTGCTACATGGTGTAGTGTGTGGCGGACCTGCTACATGGTGTAGTGTGTGGGGGACCAGCTACATGGTGTAGTGTGTGGGACCTGCTACATGGTGTAGTGTGTGTGGGACCTGCTACATGGTGTAGTGTGTGGGACCTGCTACATGGTGTAGTGTGTGGGACCTGCTACATGGTGTAGTGTGTGGGGGACCTGCTACATGGTGTAGTGTGTGGGACCAGCTACATGGTGTAGTGTGTGGGGGACCTGCTACATGGTGTAGTGTGGGGGACCTGCTACATGGTGTAGTGTGTGGGGGACCTGCTACATGGTGTAGTGTGGGGGACCTGCTACATGGTGTAGTGTGTGGGGGACCTGCTACATGGTGTAGTGTGTGGGACCTGCTACATGGTGTAGTGTGGGGGACCAGCTACATGGTGTAGTGTGTGGGGGACCTGCTACATGGTGTAGTGTGTGTGGGACCAGCTACATGGTGTAGTGTGGGGGACCAGCTACATGGTGTAGTGTGTGGGGGACCTGCTACATGGTGTAGTGTGGGGGACCTGCTACATGGTGTAGTGTGTGGGACCAGCTACATGGTGTAGTGTGTGGGGGACCTGCTACATGGTGTAGTGTGGGGGACCAGCTACATGGTGTAGTGTGTGGGACCTGCTACATGGTGTAGTGTGGGGGACCTGCTACATGGTGTAGTGTGTGGGGGACCTGCTACATGGTGTAGTGTGTGTGGGACCTGCTACATGGTGTAGTGTGTGGGGGACCTGCTACATGGTGTAGTGTGTGGGACCTGCTACATGGTGTAGTGTGTGGGGGACCTGCTACATGGTGTAGTGTGTGGGACCTGCTACATGGTGTAGTGTGTGGGACCTGCTACATGGTGTAGTGTGTGGGACCTGCTACATGGTGTAGTGTGTGGGGGACCAGCTACATGGTGTAGGGTGGGGGACCTGCTACATGGTGTAGTGTGTGTGGGACCTGCTACATGGTGTAGTGTGTGGGACCTGCTACATGGTGTAGTGTGGGGGACCTGCTACATGGTGTAGTGTGTGGGGGACCTGCTACATGGTGTAGTGTGTGGGGGACCTGCTACATGGTGTAGTGTGGGGGACCTGCTACATGGTGTAGTGTGTGGGGGACCTGCTACATGGTGTAGTGTGTGGGGGACCTGCTACATGGTGCAGTGTGTGTGTGGGACCTGCTACATGGTGTAGTGTGTGGGACCTGCTACATGGTGTAGTGTGGGGGACCTGCTACATGGTGTAGTGTGGGGGACCTGCTACATGGTGTAGTGTGTGGGACCTGCTACATGGTGTAGTGTGTGGGGGACCTGCTACATGGTGTAGTGTGTGTGGGACCTGCTACATGGTGTAGTGTGTGGGACCTGCTACATGGTGTAGTGTGGGGGACCTGCTACATGGTGTAGTGTGTGGGGGACCTGCTACATGGTGTAGTGTGTGGGGGACCTGCTACATGGTGTAGTGTGGGGGACCTGCTACATGGTGTAGTGTGTGGGACCTGCTACATGGTGTAGTGTGTGGGGGACCTGCTACATGGTGTAGTGTGTGGGACCTGCTACATGGTGTAGTGTGTGGGGGACCTGCTACATGGTGTAGTGTGTGGGGGACCTGCTACATGGTGTAGTGTGGGGGACCTGCTACATGGTGTAGTGTGGGGACCTGCTACATGGTGTAGTGTGTGGGGGACCTGCTACATGGTGTAGTGTGTGGGGGACCTGCTACATGGTGTAGTGTATTCATCTATCACCTATCCATCTATCTCTCCACCTCTTTGTCCATCTACTCATATTTCTATCCATTTGTCTTCATATTCATTAATTTGTGCAGCAATAATCTATTCATCAATCTGTCTATTCGTCTAACTTTCTATTCACTTGTTCATCTAGCTATTTATCCATGGTGCCACTAGCAAGACCCATGGTGCCACTAGCAAGATCCATGGTGCCACTAGCAAGATCCATGGTGCCACTAGCAAGACCCATGGTGCCACTAGCAAGATCCATGGTGCCACTAGCAAGACCCATGGTGCCACTAGCAAGATCCATGGTGCCACTAGCAAGATCCATGGTGCCACTAGCAAGACCCATGGTGCCACTAGCAAGATCCATGGTGCCACTAGCAAGACCCATGGTGCCACTAGCAAGATCCATGGTGCCACTAGCAAGATCCATGGTGCCACTAGCAAGATCCATGGTGCCACTAGCAAGATCCATGGTGCCACTAGCAAGACTTATGATGCCACTAGCAAGATCCATGGTGCCATTAGCAAGATCCATGGTGCCACTAGCAAGATCCATGGTGCCACTAGCAAGATCCATGGTGCCACTAGCAAGATCCATGGTGCCACTAGCAAGATCCATGGTGCCACTAGCAAGATCCATGGTGCCACTAGCAAGATCCATGGTGCCACTAGCAAGACTTATGATGCCACTAGCAAGATCCATGGTGCCACTAGCAAGATCCATGGTGCCACTAGCAAGATCCATGGTGCCACTAGCAAGACTTATGATGCCACTAGCAAGATCCATGGTGCCATTAGCAAGATCCATGGTGCCACTAGCAAGACCCATGGTGCCACTAGCAAGATCCATGGTGCCACTAGCAAGATCCATGGTGCCACTAGCAAGATCCATGGTGCCACTAGCAAGACCTATGGTGCCACTAGCAAGATCCATGGTGCCACTAGCAAGATCCATGGTGCCACTAGCAAGATCCATGGTGCCACTAGCAAGATCCATGGTGCTACTAGCAAGATCCATGGTGCCACTAGCAAGATCCATGGTGCCACTAGCAAGATCCATGGTGCCACTAGCAAGATCCATGGTGCCACTAGCAAGATCCATGGTGCCACTAGCAAGATCCATGGTGCCACTAGCAAGATCCATGGTGCCACTAGCAAGATCCATGGTGCCACTAGCAAGACCCATGGTGCCACTAGCAAGATCCATGGTGCCACTAGCAAGATCCATGGTGCCACTAGCAAGATCCATGGTGCCACTAGCAAGATCCATGGTGCCACTAGCAAGATCCATGGTGCCACTAGCAAGATCCATGGTGCCACTAGCAAGATCCATGGTGCCACTAGCAAGATCCATGGTGCCACTAGCAAGACGTTGATACGTCGCTGATACAGCGTTGATACCACGATAAAAATACAGCGTTGATACTAACCTAAAATTCAGCGTTGATAACACACTAAAATACAGCGTTGATAAACAGTTGACACATAATTTGCACCACACTCTGAGGGCATAAATAAACAAGGACTAAATGGAAAATCTACAATGAAACTATGTATTTACAGCTGAGTTCTAAACTGTACGACTTTCAGTGGTTCAAACCGGGTCGTTAGTGCTTCAATTTGGCCATCAGAGCAGCTGCCAAATTGACACGGAAAGGTCATTTGGCATCCCAAAAGTGGAGTTAGACTTTTAAAAAGTTAGTTAGAAAGATGAAAATAATATCAAATCAAAGAAAAATATTATTCATTAGTGTTTATACTTTGATACAAGATGACGTGAGGATTGTAGTACATTAATTACGTGATTCATAAGACAATTCAGACACACTTCAAATTCTATGGTTGTAAAATTAGAATAGGATTGACAGGCTCAAAGATGGAGCAAAGCATTATATTAACAGATATATTTTTAAAGAGGCCGAGTCTATAAATAGAGGATTATTCCTTTAAAACAATCGGTGTTCAATCCCCGACCGTCCACAAGTGGTTGGGCACCATTCCTTTCCCCCCGTCCCATCCCAAATCCTTATCCTGACCCCTTCCAACTGCTATATAATCTAATGTCTTGGCGCTTTCCCCCTGATAATGCCCTCTCTCCTCCCTCCCTCCCTCCCTCCAAACATTCCGTTGTGTACTTTAAGCTAACAAACAAAGGAGTGGAGCATATAAATGGATAAACAAGGGAAGAGAGATGGAAATGAAGGATAGTAAGAGGGGGGGGGAGACCGAGAGTAGGAACTATTCTCGTTAATTACCGAAATAAACTCAAGACGAGAACGCTTGGGCTCTGGATCAAGCGTTCTCGTCACATAACTGTATCTTGGGTAGCATTAGCGAGACTGTTAGAACAATACGTGTGTCTCCATATGTACACTGAACGCTTCAGTGATTGAAATACACACCTGTAGGTGAACACTGTAAGCTTGAGCCATACGCCAATACACCCGTATGTGTATGATGAAAAGATGTATATATATACAAGCAAATGTGTACACAGATATTTGGAGAAATATATACATACACTCATAAGTATTTAGTAAATACTTAATGCTTGTCAAACTTGTGAAAGGAAAAGTTACTTGAATATTAGGCAAATTACTTTGAAGGTGCAAAGGTTGTATATTTTAACTTAATACTACATTGCGAGATGCGTGAGTCGTGTTCCCAAGGAAAATACTTTAGAGAAAGTCATAAGCGAACTTAGATGAAGCAAAATAAATACCACGGCGAAAATTTGGCAGCGTCAGCGCCTCCTCCAAGAGGGAAAACTTCTTCCCTAAAGGGAAATTTAATAATCTTCAAAACTTATCTTCAAATAAAGTTAATCCCAGTTTCATAAGACCTTCCTCAGACTTAAGTAGAAAAGGAACATTTCTTCAATCTCAGGAGTCGAAGGAGGATGATAGCGTTGAGGAGGGAACAAGTTTTCCGTGTTGTACAAGTTTTGGATATTGTACAGCTGACCCACAGATGAGGTACTGTGTTCTCTCTATCCTGTCTCTCTTTCTCCTCTCCAATCACAACACCTTATCTCAACACCCTGTCTCCTTTTTTTCCCAATCACAATACCTTCTACTGTCATTCACACTTCCAACACATCACCCGTTCTCTCTAATCTTAGTCTCTCTAATCTTAGTCTCTCTAATCTTAGTCTCTACAATCTTAGTCTCTCTAATCTTAGTCTCTACAATCTTAGTCTCTCTAATCTTAGTCTCTCTAATCTTAGTCTCTACAATCTTAGTCTCTACAATCTTAGTCTCTCTAATCTTAGTCTCTCTAATCTTAGTCTCTCTAATCTTAGTCTCTCTAATCTTAGTCTCTCTAATCTTAGTCTCTCTAATCTTAGTCTCTCCAATCGTAAAACCCGCTCTTTATCTCATCTCAAATCACTTCACCCATCTCGCCTTACCGTCCACCAATCAAAACAGCATTATCTTCTTTATCGCCACAACATCTCCCACTCATTCCTAATCCCCATAACATTACCCCTCTCTCCACTGCCGTCACAACACACTGTCTTTCCCAACTCCAATCTCAGTGTCCCTCTTCTTTTCCACTCCAATCACAACGGTCCTAATCTACCTCACCAGTCCATCACAACACCCTCAATTTCACTCCGACATCAATGCACCCAACACTCTTCCCCCCCCCACACCATTACAACTCCCCTTCACAATATCACACTACATATATATTACAAGTCTATATATATTTATCAAGTCAAACACCTCTTTGAATTCCTCCGAAGTTGAACTCGTGGACAAGATGCAGCAGGCATTTCCCCTTTGAGTCGCGACACTGAGGCGCTGGAACAAGACACTTTTCACTCTTTGGTCTTTTTGTAAAACTGATCAATTTTGTCGCCTAATTCCTTCAGGAACTTCAATGAAAATCTTCCCCGCGAACCGAGAGTCTCCGAACCGATCAGAACAAAGCTGTAGCAGTGTGCTAGACCTTTGTATGTGAAGGCTTTCCGCGATCTTCTATTAAATGCAGTTATCATAGTTCAAATGTTTCCTTCTCCGACCATTGTATTAAAATATGTAATACGCATAGTGTTTATATTAAGCATTTGGTTTAATAAGGCTAAATCAGAGTCATGCTAATAATCGACAGTTGATCAGAAATGCAGTTCTAACATATTCTCATTTCCTCGGCGTGATAATACAAGAGTTTGTGGCTCAGGAGTGTTCATTGCTGAGAACTATGAGATGATATAACGTGATATAAGTGCGTACGGGTTTTCCAGAGAGGATATCGATAGGAAATGTATATATACACAATTCTCTCCATAATAGCAAACTGTAAATTTATGACTCCCATTTTCTCAGTGATATAGTTGGGATACATACCACTGCCATGGGACACTAAACTTCGCATCGTGTGTACGGAGAAGCAGCGGTTCTGAATATCATTATCGGTTCGAGGTGTTACCGTATGGATGAGAGAGAGAGACAGAGGGAGGGAGACAGGGCAGAGATAAAGACAGGAGGGTAGATACAGAAAGATACAGACAGACAGGCAAGAGAAACAAGACAGCCAGCCAAGTGGAAAATAGCAAAAAATTAAGAAATAAAACATTTTCCAGTCCCCTGGAGGCACATACATATCAAATGAATATGTAAATTGAATGCATATAAAAGTCACCAAAGCATTACACATGCAATGTATTTTTCTATTGAAGGATAAGTCAAAGTCTACGGGTTTTAGTTGTAGCCTTTCACTACTGTTGCTGAAACCTCTTTGGATTTCTTGTTTATTTTTAGTCATCAAATTTTTTTTACATTATTTGTAGACAAAAAAAAATGTGAAAATTAGTAATTTCTAATCTTAATATATTTAAAAAAGATCCCGACTGATACAAGGACACGAACAATAAGTAGGAATAAAAATACTTTTATTTTTCTCTAAATTAACTATTTTTTTTATATTTATTGCTTAGCTGATATATATATATATATATATATATATATATATATATATATATATATATATATATATATATATATATATATATATATATATATATTAGCAGGTAGGGCATCTTAAAGCTTTTTGACTTTGTCGGATATAATATTATTAATATTATTATTATTCATTATTATTATTGCTGTTTATATTAATGAGAAAACCAGTTTGAGCCATAAAGAGGATTCGAACCTGAACTCTTGGTGGATTCAGTTGACTCCCAGGTTACATTACTTACGAGCATTCCATGGTCAAGTGGTTTAAGGAGGAGGGCTTTGAGGGCGTGAGCTTCGAATCCTCCTTGTGGCTGTAACTGAATTTCACTCTGAAACATGATGTAATGTGATTTCTTTGTGTAATAATATCATAATAATGATAATAAGTTTTTGAAAGTAATTAATTATTGAAATATATTAACAATGTTAATCCGATTATGATTATTAAAGTCATTGCTACTTGTAATACATTCTTAATAAAATATATATTAATTATATCGATAAGCCCTTAAAATAAATAGTATGATTCTTGCGGAGAGTATTATTTCAATAAAATGATATATTTCAGTCTTCTTCCGTCAAAAGCAAATACATTTG
>WNGS01165503.1:3943313-3965295 GCA_020271785.1 Procambarus virginalis | reverse complement strand
TTTGGTTCAACAGAGAAATGGTTACATAGTTACAAGCACCTCCAAAGGATACCTGATCAACCAGGCTGTGACTCATACGTCAGGCTGCGTCCAGCAGCCGCCGTCCAATCAGCCTGGTTGATCAGTCCAGCAACCAGGAGGCCTGGTCAACGAACCGGGGCCGCGGGGACGATAAGCCCCGGAAGCACCTCAAGGTTACCTCAAGGTAGTCTCTAGTGTTTACTCTTTAATTACCTAACTAATCTTCCTTAGCATATTTTAAGCTAGCCAGAACCCCTTTTTTTCCCCTACAAGCCGCGAGGATAACTTTATCGTCACCTTCCCTCCACCAAGAGCATTTTATATCCTGTTCATAGCCGAGGAATGGCCAAGCTAATTTAACTTTTTTAGCGTTGTTAAACCTTTCAACATCTCCGCGCTGCCAACGCAAGAAATTCTCTACGTAAACAGAGGCAGGAAACAACAGGTGCCTCTTCACACTACGGCCGTTAATCCCCCGTTAACGCCCTCCCCGGGATTCCGTTGGCTGAATAACGAGACCTTCTTCGTTATCATTGTCAAGATAACTTATCATAGAGAGGAGCTCTCAGGATTTGCTGTTTTTTTCTGAAAATTTTGAGATTTCGTGTTATCTTGAGATGATATCGGGGCTTAGCGTCCCTGCGGCCCAGTCCTCGACCAGGCCTCCACCCCAGGAAGCAGCCGGTAGCAGCTGTCTAAACTCCCAGGTACCTATGTACTGCTAAGTAACAAGGGCCATTAGGATGAAAGAAACATTTTGCCCATTTGTCTCCGCCTTCACCGAGGATCGAACCCGAACCTCAGGATTACGAATCCGAAGCGCTGTCCACTCAGCTGTCAGGAGCCTGGTGTTAAGTCGATCCCAGTTCAGGATCTCCTGGTTTGTGTGGCTCCCAGGGTTAGATCACATGGCTGGAATGGATTCATGTTCCGGATCCCGCTATTGGCTGAGTGGATCACAGCTCTCGATCCCATTTTCTGTGGTGTGGGTCCCGGCATCGAATCTCAGGGATTGAGTGAAGCCTTACAGTGAACTATCTTGTGTGGCCAACAGTGTACTGTCAGTTGTGGCCAAAAGTGACTATCATGTGTGGCCAACAGTGACTATCAGATGTGGCCAACAGTGTACTAATCAGATGTGACCAACAGTGTACTATCAGATGTGGCCAACAGTGTACTATCAGTTGTGGCCAACAGTGTACTATCAGATGTGACCAACAGTGTACTATCAGATGTGGACTATCAGATGTGGCCAACAGTTGTACTATCAGATGTGGCCAACAGTGTACTATCAGATGTGACCAACAGTGTACTATCAGATGTGGCCAACAGTGTACTATTATGTGTGGCCAACAGTGACTATCAGATGTGTCCAACAGTGACTATCAGATGTGGCCAACAGTGTACTATCAGATGTGCCAACAGTGTACTATCAGATGTGGCCAGCAGTGTACTATCAGATGTGGCCAACAGTGTAAAATCAGTTGTGGCCAACAGTGACTTTAAAATAGCCACAAACCCGCTCCATTAAATATGAGTTTCTATGTACATAAAATAACAATCATATGTGATTAATATTACTGATGTGTATATGTTCCATATGTCGATTTCATGTTGTTAACTCTCACATTAACAAATAAGTTAATTTGTTAACATATTTGTAATATATGAGAGTATAATATATGAGAAATTTAACATATATATGAGATTTAATTAACATATATATGAGAATATATTCTCGTATATATGTATAATTAATTGATAATTTGTGATAAATTTCCATGCTGTTAATGTAAGAAAATGTTGAAATTAAAAAATTTGTTCCATGTAGATTTATTGGTGTCTTCAGTCCTCATCAGTATATATCATAATATCTTATATATCTAATATAGATAATAGATACATTCATCTAATATATAGAGCTAATTAGAACTTGAAATTGAGCCTATTACAACTATATTGTTAACCTCGGCTTTATTGGAATTATTTTCTCTTTTGATATCTTTAGTAAAACGAATTGTGATGCATGTGACAGTGATGACATTGACATGACATGTCATGTCAATTGTCAATGCTGGCATTAGATTTGCATACAATTCATGCTGGCATTAGATTTCAAATGGCAGTTGTATTCTGTATTCAATAATTGATGGAGAGTATTCAAGTTGTATACAATAATTGATGGAAAAGGATCACATCCTATATCAGATTTGGATGTGATAATCCATGGTGATGACCAGGTTCTGGAACCTGTTGGAGGCTCTGAGCCCAGATTTCACGAAGCAGTTACGCAAGCACTTACGAACGTGTACATCTTTCCTCAATTTTTGATGGCTTTGGTTACATTTATTAAACAGTTTACAAGCATGAAAACTTGCCAATCAACTGTTGTTATTGTTATAAACAGTCCCCTGTGCTTCGAAGCTCATTAACTATTTAATAATTGTAAACAAAGCCGCCAAAGATTGAGAAAAGACGTACAGGTTCGTCAGTGCTTGCGTAACTGCTTCGTGAATCTGGCCTCAGGTTCTGGAAGCTTATGGAGGCTTCGGAATAGATGCTTATGTCATAAATCATGAAACAAAAAGCCCCATGAAGGGACAAATGGTATTTTAACACAAAATTATGAAGAGGGAAGCTTATTGAGAAGAACAGTCTCTTAAACAACAGAGAGATCAAATGACAACGATATAGTTAAGGTATTTTGGAAATTAAATCCAGTCCGCTACATGTCCCACCACCGCTTCAATTTTGTTGTCACCAAGTGGAAGGGAAACTGAGACTACAAAATTAGCCTAGCGAATCTGAGTTAGTAATTCACTTTGAACAATATAGTTGTCAACTTTCTCTAGCAGAATATTCCGTCTTATTTACATATTCATATTCAATACGTCTGGAACTCATTATAACAAATTTGTTGTTATTGTAATCATCCAAGGAGCCCAGGACTCTTTTTTTTTTTTAAATTATTGTTTAAAAACTGGAGTTTAGGAGAGACAAATTGCTACAAAAATTAAGTTTAGAAAATCAATTTTTTGAAGAATTAGGGTCGGGTATCAATTGGTTAGGAATTATGTGTAGGGAGGAAAATTGTTAGCAGATTTAAGTTAGAGAATGAAATTGTTTAAATTAATTTTATCGTGATACAGCTTACCAAAAGAGGTTACAAATTTCTAGGTTTCAAGGAAAGTTTCAAGGATAAAAATGTTTCGTCAAGTGGTCAAGACTTTGACTGGTTGACAGTCATAAACCTTTCATACACCAGAGACGCTCCTTCAGACCCAATGGTCTCTGGGCGCCCCTTGTATACATTTGCAATCAAACTTAATGCATCTCACTCAGGTCCGCATATTCCAACTTTCCACAGTTGCATACAAACTCCAACTTAGCAACAGTGCAGCTTCGCCTCTCTAGAATTAAAGCATCAAACTGGAGGATCCAATCGAAACTATTCACAGTTTATTTTGCACGTGCAAAGCAAACTTTGCCTCATGAATCATCATCACCAAGCAACGCTAAGGAACTTGTTTAGATAACATGTGTACTGTACAGCTGCTCCACAATTCATCCATTATATAAAGCCATCCAAATCAATCCAAATTCATCTATCTTATAAAATCCACAATAGTTCATATGTTCAGCCTTGGATCACGTCTTATATATATATACAATATTTACTATTAAAAATAAAAGTTAAAAAATAATATAGGTAAATAATAATTGACATGCTAATAATATTTACACAAGGAAATAGTATGAGCGTCATATATATATATATATATATAATATATATATATATATATATATATATATATATATATATAATATATAAATCAATAAGAAATATTTTGGAGCACTAAGGTGACCAGTGGAAGCCTTCGGTCTTCCTGTGGATTCAGTAGCATACCTGGGTGTATAGCTTTTAGCATGTCGTGGTACAGGGGTTAAGGTGCGGTGCTGGGGGCACACAGATCGATGTTCGAGTCACCCATCAATGCTCCATTGAAGTTATCAAAACTGTTAATAATAAATAACAAATAACGTAGTTATCATTCCGATTATTATTATCATTTATTCTAGACATCATACGTCTCAACAAATACAACTGATAATTAGTTGACTTGCATGTAACTGAACAAATTTAATTCATATGTGTCAAAATCGTGTAACCAAATCATTTATGAACATACGCTAATTCACAAGCCTTGAATTGCAATATTAAAACACTTGAACCACTCGTGTCATATGAACGATTTAACAGCATTAAACAGCACAATACGAACGACTACGAAAACAAATAGCAGTTCGATACACGAAACTGCCTTGTGTATCAATTGCTGCGAACGACTGTACTCACGTCGTGCTGTAACGCTGACAAGTCACGTCTAGGTTACAGCTGGCACGAAGCTACATAACTCCAGCTCCTAGTTATATTTGTATTTCGTTTTGAGGAATTACTGTAATGCCAGAGATGGATTACAATGACCATTCACATGGGCACTAGGAGGCTCGAACCGTTGATCCCAACGTGTGTGAGGTCGAAGCTCTATCGGCCGAGTTTACTGAGTAGCCTTAATAAAGAAGACTATTCTCAAGACTTTTATGGATTACATGAATTATAACCTAAACAAGAGGGCAAATCTTTGCTTCAGGAGCCTTGTGATCAATGTAACTGTGATGCCTTCATGCCTCTAATGCCTCTCTATTCTATATAGAGAGAGTTTATTCTATATAATTCTGGGTTTTATAATCTGATGTTTGTCGTCGAATAAAAAATGTTTTTATATAGCATATAAGGATGTTTTGCCAGAGATGTGATTTTGATAATTAGAATGATCACCAAATATTAGATTTAACCAACAGAAGGTTAAACAAATATTAAGCTCATCCAACATTACATTCATCAATAATCGGCTCATCCAACAATAGATTCATCGCCCCCCCCCCACCCCATCCTAAATCCTTATCCTGACCACCCCTTCCCAGTGCCACATAACCTCCAATGGCTTGGCACCTCCCCCCCCCTGATAGTCCCCTATCCATGCTGTACCATTGCCATAAATTTACCACACTTATGTTACAGAAAAAAAGTCTATTGATGTGAGGTGATTGTTCTGTGTCAGCGGGATCTGAGCCGGGAGCAGGTCGGCCTCTGCCCACACTGGTTCTTTTTAACTAGTTTTTCATAACTCTCTCTCGACGTTTATAGGTCTATGAAATTTATCCCGTAAAGTATGCAGGAGAAACTTCTCTCGTTCTGTTCAATGGTGCAGGTAATAAGAACTTGGGTTGATATGGAAAATCTCATCAGTGTGAGGTGGAATGCTGTAGGAATATTGTTGGTGGCGGGGGATATGTTATCTGAGGATGACTGGATATCTTCCGCAGGGGGGTTTGTTCTGCGCTATCGTAGGCTATGGTGTTCAATGCCACAGGAGTCAGGAATGTGGTCATCAATCCCACGCACATCACAGATTATAACAAAATCTGAAAGCATTGACAGAATATCGCCCCATATATGTTCATCAACAAAAGTGTTGAAACTTCCCGATATTTTGATGACCAGACCCCACACTAGACGGTGAAGGGACGACGACGTTTCGGTCCGTCCTGGGATCATTCTCAAGTCGACATAATCAACTTGGAGAATGGTCCAGGGACGGACCGAAAGTCGTCGTCCCTTCACCTTCTAGTGTGTGGTCGGGTCAAAATACTTTAGCCACGTTATTGTGACTCATCGCCTGCACTTCCCGATATTGTAACTACGAGGGAAGATGAAGCTTTAGGGTCCAAATACTCCCAAAACAGCTAAAGGAGAGACCGCCTCTGCTACGTAATTGGCTCCTCGATACCCCAATGGCGATCTCGTTCTCACTCCTTTTCCTCTCTTGAAAAGGAGCCTAAAGGCGCCAAGAGTTCTTGGCTAAAACCAGCCAGCTCCCACAGACACTCTTGCAAGATGATTGCTAGTACAAGTGTTCTTCCTAGATCAATGGGTACTCCAGTTATCTTGTGTCCAAAACACTAGCACTATCTTGTGTCTAGATAACTTGGTACTAGCAGCAGGGTCTTGTTTCTAGATAACTTGGTACTAGCAGGATCATGTTTCTTCACAGGTTGAAGGATTCCAAGCGTGATTGGAATTGGGTTGTTGCATATGTTTGCATGCTGATTGGGTTGTTGCATGCGACCAGTTACTGGCTGACAAATCCCCCAACAGCCTTAGGCATGAGGGGAGGGGAGGATATTAACAACAGCAATCAGCCTCATTTCCCTAAAAATTCTCTTTTGTTTCACTGCATAGAGAGCTAAGTAAAAAAAAAAAGTGTGGGGGGTGAAGGGGGGTCCGCAAAGGCCTGATGACCTTTGGGACCCCGCCAGCAAGGCACATGTGAAGGAATCTTATGAGTTCAGCAAGAATGGTTCTCTGCGACATCGCCAAGTGCTGGGTTCAGCATTTCTTGAGCAGAGAAGTCTTCGTCCCGTGAAGACTTGTACCTTGCTGTTCCAAGACTTGGCAGCTCTGTGTTCCTCAGATTATTTAGCAGTAAACTTCTCTGTTCTTGTAAACTCTTTCCCGAGTATCACAGGCCATCCTCCTGGTTCAGTAGTACTTATAGTAACGGTGAAGACCATAGTACATATACCGACATATAAAGCAATTAGACAGTAGAAATCGGTACTGTTGAATTTGGACAAACCGGGAAAAAGATTTTATATTTATGTTGCAAAGATACACTAACTAACCTAGCCTTCTTAGGCTAATACACCGCTATATGATGGCCTTAATATAGTATAAATATATATATATATATATATATATATATGATATATATATATATATATCAATGTAGATAATTATATATATATATATATATATGTGTGTGTGCTATACTAGGCCTAGGAATATTTGTTTGTTTTTAAGCATAATTTTTTTTCGAACCCTCTAAAAAGTGAACAGTACGAAATTCTACTAATTACTTAGTACGTCGGTGCTTGTACTATGGTGCAAATAATTACAAAAAAATTCAATCTAAACAAGAGGAAAGGCTGGAATATTTATGAATTCGTAGCCATGCTCATTTGTGCTGTAACTGTGATGGTTTCTGACCAGGTTTCACACCATTCCGTCAGCAGGATACCTTGAGGATACCTTGAGGTGCTTCCGGGGCTTAGCGTCCCCGCGGCCCGGTCATCGACCAGGCCTCCTGGTTGCTGGACTGATCAACCAGGCTGTTACCAGGATGACCAGGATGAGACCAGAAGTTGTGTCAGCATTAAGACACCAAAGAGAGTCTTAGTCCAGCATCCCCCCCCCACCCCCCCCCAGCAGCACCCCCCCTCACTCCAGCATCCTTAACACCTATCCCACATCCTTAGCATCCTGCAACCAGATAACTTGCTGAGATTGGCCCCAGCCTCCCGAGCCACGGCTCCAGCCCCGTCCTCCAAATAACCCTTTGCGACTAATATTTTCAATAACACCGGTCAACAGTGTTCAGCGAGACTATTGCTGCCATCCCACGAAAATTCCGCCCATAAGGCCGAGGTGTGCGCTCGTCTACAAATATTGGATCCTCCGGTTTCATATAGAACGCAAATAAGAAATAGTTCTGTCGAACGAGAGATAATATAGAGATTGAGAGCAAGAGAGACAGAGACAGAGAGAGAGCAAGAGAGACAGAGACAGAGAGGAGCAAGAGAGACAGACACAGAGAGAGAGCAGAGAGAGACAGACAGAAGAGAGAGCAAGAGAGACAGACAGAGACAGAGGAGAGAGCAAGAGAGACAAGACAGAGACAGAGAGAGAGCAAGAGAGACAGACAGAGACAGAGAGAGAGCAAGAGAGACAGAGACAGAGAGAGAGCAAGAGAGACAGACACAGAGAGAGAGCAAGAGAGAGAGACAGAGACAGAGAAGAGCAAGAGAGGGAGACAGAGACAGAGAGAGAGACAGAGACGGAGAGAGAGCAAGAGAAGAGACAGAGCAAGAGAGAGAGACACAGAGAGAGACAGAGAGAGAGCAGAGAGACAGACACAGAGAGAGAGCAAGACGACAGGAGAGAGAGCAAGAGAGACAGACAAGACAGAGAGAGAGCAAGAGAGAGACAGAGACAGAGAGAGCAGAGAGACAAAGAGACAGAGAGAGAGCAGAGAGCAGAACAGAGAGAGAGCAAGAGAGAGACAGAGAGAGAGAGCAAAGGAGAGAGAGACAGAGACAGAGAGAGAGCAAGAGAGACAGACTAGGGAGAGTACGAGAGAGAGAGCAGCCAGAGGAAGAGACGAGACCAGAGAGAGCAGAGGCGAAGAAGAGACAGACAGAGACAGAGAGAGAGCAAGAGAGAGAGACAGAGACAGAGAGAGAGCAAGAGAGAGAGACAGAGACAGAGAGAGAGCAAGAGAGACAGAGACAGAGAGAGCAAGAGAGAGAGACAGAGACAGAGAGAGAGCAAGAGAGACAGAGACAGAGACAGAAAGAGAAGCTTCCATACAAAAACAAGGCCTGGAAAATATCGAACCTCTTTCAACCTCTTTCAATAAACTCGTGTTATTAGGTGAGCGGCCGTGTGTTTAAACAGAGTAAATTACGCAAGCTGAAACCAATATCGACTTTTATTGGCCGGGTCCCACAGAGTTAACACTTCATCACTGGACCCCTGGGCGCAAAAAAATCGCGTGTTGGCTGAGGGTTGAGATCCGGTGTGTGTGTGTGTATGTAGTGAAGAGAGGAGCAGGGGAGAGGGGAGATGAGGGTAAATGGGTGAGAAAGAGAGGGTGAGGGGAGGCAAGGAGAGCCTCCAGCAGTATGAAGGGAAAAGAGAGAGAGAGAGAGAGAGAGAGAGAGGTAACCAGAGAGAAAGACAGGGAGACAAAGAGAGTTACAGAGAGGTTACACAGTTTTGAGGAAGGAGGTTGAAGCAAGAAGTGACTAATGGAACAGGAGCATCAGGGGGAGACAATAGACTGTGGAAGAGAAAGAGGAACGGATGCTGGCGTGTGTGTGTGTGTGAGAGCGTACTCGTCTAGTATTCCTCTCCTACTTGTACTTCCCGGCGGGACGAGCTCGGGCTCCCAAGTCCCGCCTCTCATCCCTATTCGGGTTTAATCATATCCATGTAGAAAGTGGGGTATGGTGATGCTCTTCACTATTTCACTTCTCGTGTTCATCATCTTGACACTTCAAAATATCACGTTAATGTTCTGAGAATCACTTGTGCACAAAGTTTCCATCTGTGTCCCATGATAAATTGTCTGCCTTCATCCGACCCCCTTCTACTACCTTGAATATTTTTAATGTCGTGATCATGTTTACCTTGCTTTATTTTCTACGAATGAGTTATGGACAACTTTCAGAGTTTTTCCTTGTAACTGAGTTGGCTATCTAGAGGACTACTTACACACCTATAGCAGCTATCTAGAGGACTACTCACACACCTGCAGCAGCTATCTAGAGGACTACTTACACACCTATAGCAGCTATCTAGAGGACTACTTACACACCTATAGCAGCTATCTAGAGGACTACTCACACACCTGCAGCAGCTATCTAGAGGACTACTTACACACCTATAGCAGCTATCTAGAGGACTACTTACACACCTATAGCAGCTATCTAGAGGACTACTTACACACCTATAGCAGCTGTCTAGAGGACTACTTACACACCTATAGCAGCTATCTAGAGGACTACTCACACACCTGCAGCAGCTATCTAGAGGACTACTTACACACCTATAGCAGCTATCTAGAGGACTACTTACACACCTATAGCAGCTATCTAGAGGACTACTTACACACCTATAGCAGCTATCTAGAGGACTACTCACACACCTGCAGCAGCTATCTAGAATTAACACACACCTAGGGGCCAGCTACCAGTAGGAGAGATTAGGACTAGAACCGTCCCCTGATTTTGTCTTGGAACATTGCATCATTGAATCTTGCAAGATTTAAAGCAACATTGCATCTTGCAAGAAGCATTAGGAATAAATGTGAATGGCAAGTGGTGGTCAGGGAGGAGGAGGGTTTGCAATCAGCGTGGTAAGGGAGGTGGTGGTGGTTACTCGGACCCTGGGATTACGAGACCTAAGCGGTGTCCACTCAGCCACACGCCCCCCCCTCAGCCACAGTAAGTATGTGCTTACCAAATAGTGTATGTTCTCACCTGCTTGTGTTTATGATGTGTGTGTTGAATAGATCTATTAGTGCCTGTGGTAATTAGCATTTAATAAGCATGCTTGCCCTAGACTTCCACTCTCACCTAAACAGCTTTCTTCTTGAGGTTATCTTGAGATGATTTCGGGGCTTTAGTGTCCCCGCGGCCCGGTCCTCGACCAGGCCTCCACCCCCAGGAAGCAGCCCGTGACAACTGACTAACACCCAGGCACCTATTTTACTGCTAGGTAACAGGGGGCATAGGGTGAAAGAAACTTTGCCCATTGTTTCTCGCCGGCGCCCGGGATCGAACCCGGGACCACAGGATCACAAGTCCAGCGTGCTGTCCGCTTGGCCGACCAACTCCCTAACCTAACCTTATGCTCACCCATAAATCAATGAGAGGTGCAGATATTTCCTTACCTAAATAATTATTTGGAAGTCAGACGGGGTAAACTAAAGATAATCTAAAGCTAAAGATAAGATAAAGATAAAGATAAAGATAAGATAAAGATAAGATAAAGATAAAGCTAAAGATAAGCTAAAGATAACATCTGACCAAGTGTTCATATGCCAGAAATATATAAATCTTTGCATAAAATTCTCCTAAATGTAACTTGGCAAATGTAATAAATAGCGTAAGTTAAGGAAGAGGTAAGTATGGTAATGGAAGAACACATGAACGTCAGACGTGCTCTGTTAAAATGTATATGGCACTTGAGGTTTTCAGTGGAGACTGGATAATAGAAATAGATTTGTTTATATATTCAAGCTACGATACCTGAAGGGGGGGGGGGTGTTAAGATGATTGGACGGAAAGGCAAAACTGCTCTTTTTTAGCAAAACAATGTGGTAAAACTCTGACATTTCAATATGTTCTCCGGAATGAATGATATTCGCTATCCGTTTTGAGATGTACTTTGCGACAAGTGATGAGTAATGGATTGACGACTTACATTAAACTGCTTGACTTGTCTTTTGTGGAACATTACTCTGCAGAGGAAAACACAAAAGATGCCTATTGAGTATGAAATATATACAGATCACAGATTCTATCCTTCTGAAAAATTTCTTAAGTTGATGATGTACAGATACACAGCAAGGTTAGGTTAGGTTAGGTTAAAAGTAACATAGTTTCATTGAATTACCAATATGAGCAGAAAACACATTAAGAGTGTCCCCCCCCCCCCACTGTTCATAGAGTGGTATAATAAATAAATAAAAATTAAACAATTATTTTGACTAACTATTGAAACAACAGGAAAATACATAGACTTGTATACGTGAGAGAAGAATTACAAAAGATATTGAAATGGATGAGTATTGAACTGATATTAAAGTACAAATGCATTGATATTCATTGATGTTCTGAGAATAGTTTTAAATAATGTGAGTGTGAATTAGGAAGGAAACCTATATATGATTCGTATAGGATAATTTAGGATATATTTACTCGATCTTACTTCTAATAAGATTTTTTTTTCAATAAATAACTCCACGCATTAAGGAGATCATATAGAGAGGTAGTATGGAGAATTAACGATCATTGAAAATAATATTCCATCTGTTGACAGAGACAAATGCAAAAATTTAATCTCGTTATAAGAATTATTTGCAAAAAGTCAGTAAACAGTTATAAATAAATCAGGGAGTTATGGTACAGAAAAAAATAATTAATACAGCTGTATAAATAATCTAACATGGACTCAGCTCTATGAGTTCACCTGAGCTCTGTCTCACGAGTATAGAGACCTCGCCTATGGAAAAACATTTATCTCACACTGAAGAAAAAGTTCAGCAGATAGCGAGCAAAATTAGTTAAGTAGATAGCGACTAAAATCATGCCGGAACTAATTCAGACCCAGGAAAGTCTGAGGACCACAGGACTAACTACTCTGCAAACAGGCCGCAGCAGAACTAATCTCATTAAGACTTTTAAAATACTGAACAAGTTAGGACACGTTAATTTAAACAACTTCTTTAAGAGGTTGAACGTGACCTCCATGGTAAACAGTTCCCATCTTACAAAGCGCCTCTGTGCAGCACAGACAACAAGTCATTATACACAGTCATTATACATAGTCATTATACATAGTCATTATACACAACCCCCCCCCCCCCGAAACGGTAAACTCTTAGACGGTGCTATTTTAGAATACATTGCTTGAAGTACTGTGTGTGTGGGGGGGGAGGGGGGGTTACAGTTCACAATCACTTGAGAAAGGCGGAAACAATGATGACCTAGTTTCTCGCAGGTTGGCGTTCGATGCTCAATAGTGCAAGTGGATGGGCAATAATTCTTCCCTATGCCCTATCTGTATCCAAATATCCATTACATGTGCAATATAGTTGTGCATTATATTCCTCCTGATAAATTATTTAATATTTACCTAAATATTACCAATGCTGTCACCCATGCAGCAGGTCCCCTGCTGCATGGGTGACAGCTTCTCCCCCATATCAACCTACCCCTGACTTTGCGTCCTGGAGAGGCCACTCCAGACCGACAACCAGAGCGCAACTCCATAGTCTCCTGAGACTGATGGATGCTTACTACTACCCAAAGCCCAAAGCCACTAAATATAATTATTATAAAAAAAAATAACGCGAAAAATCAGGTTAAGATAAAAATGTAAAAAAATATCTTGATAAGGGTTCCCGACGCCACAAAATTATGTCAACACATGGGATAAAACAATTACAGAAGACCATGTTATCAGATAGGGGACACTAAACTAATCTGTCTAGGCACCGCTTCGGTTCCTATCTGGTGGTATCAGATTAAGGAAGACTGGAGACTGCTTCTCTCACGCACACAGCTCCTCCTCGTCTCCATTGCTTGCAACAAAACAACAGCCGGAAACGGTACAATATCGTGTTTTAAAAGTGCATTCTAATGTTGCCATAACTACCTCTGTATAGCTACTATAACACGGGTTCGCCATAGCCCGTGCTGCCTGGAACTTTTTGTTCCGTGTAGCGAATCTTAAAAAACAACAACAACAGGTACAATAACTACCACTGTCCCTTGAGGGCCAGAGGGGGAGAAAGGTGGTAGAAAGTAGTAATTGAGTTCCGAGAGGGAATCGTGGTAGGCAGTATGGGTGGGGTAATGACCAATTGGAGGCTGGAATGGAGGGGCTTCGGCCTTACACACGTCGGGTCGACGGTTCGAGTCTCCTTGTGCCCAGCCCATCACAAGACCAGTGTGCTGTCCGCTCGGCCGACCTTGACACAACCAGTACTATCTCTCTGTCCACTACGGGCTCGCCATAGCCCGTGCTACCTGGAACGTATTGTGTCAGGTAGCGAATCTTAAACAGCAACAACAAATCTATCTCTCGCCTCACCAGCACTCAATGATATGGTTGATCTGGAGAAAGATTCTGAAGGTATTAGTTGTGTGTTCTGTGTCTTGAATATCCTGGGAGCTCCGATTCCTACTAAGCTGTATGGGCTACACTTTCATGATGTTGTCATTTGTATATTGGTGCACTGTGTCGCTGCTGTGTGGATATGTTGCTCTTGCAATTGCTTGGGGGTTGAGGGTGTTTCTTGACTGTTATCTAACACGCTTTCTTTTCTTCTGAGTACTGTCCGCTTCTCTCTCTTCATTCGTTTACTATATTTCTTCTTCTTCTTTCTTTTCTATCCTTATTTTTATTTCCTCCTTGTGTGTGTGGTACTCACCTAGTTGTTCTCACCTAGTGTAGTCACCTAGATGTTTTCACCTAGTTGTAGTCACCTAGTTGTTCTCACCAAGTTGAATTCACCTAGTTGTACTCACCTAGGAGCCGGTCGGCCGAGCGGACAGCACGCGGGACTTGTGGTCCTGGTTCGATCCCAGGCGCCGGCGAGAAACAATGGTCAGAGTTTCTTTCACCCTATGCCCCTGTACCTAGCAGTAAAATAGTACCTGGGTGTTAGTCAGCTGTCACGGGCTGCTTCCTAGGGGTGGAGGCCTGGTCGAGGACCGGGCCTCGGCGACACTAAAGCCCCGAAATCATCTCAAGATAACCTAGTTGTTCTCACCTAGTTGTAGTCACCTAGTTGTAGTCACCTAGTTGTAGTCACCTAGTTGTAGTCNGGGACGAAGCGGAGATGCTCCAATAAAGAGGTAGACAAACAGACACAGATATAAATACCTTGAAAAACGCAAAACCGGAACAACATTTGCAAATTCTACGCTAAAGGAATATGCAAATATGGAAAATTAGGAACAAAATGCCATTTTCTGCATCCTCGAAAATGCAGGAACATGTTGGCGAGGGTACATGCCGTTTTGGAACAGGGTGTAGATACTTCCACCCCAAATTATGTCATTTTCAATTAGGGACAAAAATGCTACAATCTTCAGTGTCCGGAATTCCACGTGAGAGGTACACAACGTTATAGACGGGAAAATCAGTATGACACTACTGGCAATTTTTTAGAGGAAGGCAGAAACAGAGCAGAAAATAAGAGAGAGGAACAGTCAGATGGAACCACCACAGGATTACAGAGGGGAAGGGAGATACCCACAAGTCTGGAATACACATTACCAACAAACACACAGGTACTACACCACACAACACTCGCCCCACTACCGAAACTGGACGAATCACTTCGAAAACACACACCCTGGACGCAAACACAGTGGCCCCCTTACCAGAGCCTCAGATATTAACACCAAGTAAGGCATCCAGCACTTCCACTACCACGAAACATCATTTATATTTGCCAACATTCAAGGTATAAAAACACGCAAATCCAACAAAGTTCACTTTATAGATGGTCTCCTTCATGAGGCAAATGCAGTGTTTGCAGCCCTAACAGAAACCACACAAAGGACTACCATGATGGTGAAATATGGATCTCAGAGTACAATCTTTTCAGATGTGATAGGAAACACCGGCTTCAGGGTGGGGTCAGCCTATACATCAAAGACACACTCATCTGTACTGAGCTGCTAAACACCTCAAATGATATGGTGGAAGTGCTGATAATCAAAATAGAGATTATAAATGTAGTTATTGTCCTTGTATATAAGTCACCGGAGGCAAACCCTCAGCAGTTTAAAGACCAACTAATGAAAGTAGAACACTGCTTGGAAAACCTCACAAATCCAGCTCCGAACATCATCCTGCTTGGGGACTTCAACCTACGGCACCTGAAATGGAAGCACCTGGCTAATACAGTAATATCAGAAAGAATACCAGGAAGTAGCCTTAATGAACAGGCACATGCAAATGACCTGCTACGGATGTGCGACAGGTTTGCCTTAAACCAGCAAATAGTAGAACCAACCAGGAAGGAGAACACGCTGGACCTCATTTTCACTAATAATGATGAATTGATCAGGAACATAATGATTACAAATACCTGTTACTCAGATCACAACTTAATTGAAGTTATGACAACCATGGGGAATAGACCTTCAAAACCAGTCCAGATTCCCGGTGGAGGAGATTTCAGCAAATTCAACTTCAATAATAAACAGATAAACTGGGAGCAAATAAACCAGGACTTCACAGAAATAAACTGGGAAGAACAGCTAGGAAATGCGAACCTGAACCAGTGCCTGGAAAAAATAAGCTCAGTAGCACTAGAAATATGTACAAACCGCATCCCCCTAAGAAAAAAGAGGAAGAGATGCAGATTGGAACGAGAACGTCGTTCCCTATATAGGCGAAGAAAACGAATCGCGGTACAACTTGAGAGTCGCACCCTATCTCAGGAACGGCGAAGAAGGTTAGGTAGCGAAATAGGAAAAATTGAACTCAAGCTACAAGAATCATACAAAACGCAGGAGAGGGAAAGAGAGCAAAAGGCCATCAGTGAAATAGAGAGAAACCCGAAATATTTTTTCTCCTATGCAAAATCAAGATCAAAAACCACATCTAGTATCGGGCCCCTGCGAAAGGAAGATGGAACTTTCACCGATGACAACAAAGAAATGAGCGAGCTACTGAGGAAGCAATACGACTCTGTCTTCAGCGAGCCATTAAACGCACTAAAGATCGATAACCCAAATGAATTTTTCATGGATATGATACCAACATCAAATCATATATCAGACGTCACCCTATCCCCACTGGATTTTGAAGAAGCCATAAACAGTATGCCTATGCACTCCGCACCAGGCCCGGATTCTTGGAACTCCATATTCATCAAGAACTGTAAAAAACCACTATCGCAGGCCCTTCACATTCTGTGGAGACAAAGCCTAGATACTGGCGTTATTCCTGATATACTAAAAACAGCAGAGATAGCACCACTTCATAAAGGAGGAAATAAGGCAGAGGCAAAAAATTACAGACCGATAGCACTAACATCGCACATCATAAAAATTTTTGAGAGAGTGCTAAGAAGTAAGATCACAAAATACATGGAATCACAGCATCTCCATAACCCCGGACAACATGGTTTCAGAACAGGGCGCTCTTGCCTGTCGCAGTTGCTGGACCACTATGATATGGCATTAGATGCTATGGAAGACAAACAAAACGCTGATGTAATTTACACAGATTTCGCAAAAGCTTTTGATAAATGTGACCATGGTGTTATTGCCCATAAAATGCGCTCAAAAGGAATTACCGGAAAAGTAGGCAGATGGATCTACAATTTCCTGACCAACAGAACCCAATGTGTAATAGTCAACAAAATAAAATCCAACCCGTCAACCGTTAAGAGCTCAGTCCCCCAGGGTACTGTGCTTGCTCCAGTACTTTTTCTCATCCTCATATCGGACATAGACAAGAACACAACCTATAGCACTGTATCATCCTTTGCAGATGACACTAGGATCTTCATGAGAGTAGGCAACATAGAGGACACGGCGAACCTCCAGTCAGATGTAGATCAGGTCTTTCTATGGGCTACAGAAAATAATATGGTGTTTAACGAAGACAAGTTCCAGCTCATGCGCTATGGAAAAAATGAAAATATAAAAACGGAAACCACGTACAAAACTCAGGCAAATCATAACATAGAACGAAAAGGCAATGTAAAGGATCTGGGTGTACTCATGTCGGAAGACCTTACCTTTAAAGAACACAATAAAGTAGCCGTCACAACTGCAAGAAAAATGACAGGTTGGATAACAAGAACTTTTCACACTAGAGATGCTATACCGATGATGACACTTTTCAAAACGCTTGTGCTCTCTAGAGTGGAGTACTGCTGCACAATGACAGCCCCTTTCACTGCTGGTGAAATTGCTGACCTGGAGAGCGTGCAGAGATCCTTTACTGCTAGAATCCACTCGGTAAAACATCTAAACTATTGGGACCGACTAAAGAGCCTAAATCTGTATTCCCTTGAGCGCAGGCGGGAGAGATACATAATAATTTACACGTGGAAAATATTAGAGGGGCTGGTCCCAAACCTGCACACAGAAATAACATCACATGAGACCAGAAGACATGGCAGGATGTGCAGAATACCCCCGTTGAAAAGCAGAGGTGCAACTGGTACTCTGAGAGAGAACTCTATCAACATCAGAGGCCCGAGACTGTTCAACACGCTTCCACTACACATAAGGGACATAACTGGCAAACCCCTCACAGTGTTCAAGAGAGAACTGGATAAGCACCTCCAAAGGATACCTGATCAACCAGGCTGTGACTCATACGTCAGGCTGCGCGAGCAGCCGCGTCCAACAGCCTGGTTGATCAGTCCAGCAACCAGGAGGCCTGGTCGATGACCGGGCCGCGGGGACGATAAGCCCCGGAAGCACCTCAAGGTATCCTCAAGGTAAGGTACCCCTTTTTTCCCCTACAAGCCGCGAGGATAACTTTATCGACACCTTCCCTCCACCAAGAGCATTTATATCCTCGATCATAGCCGAGAATGGCCAAGCTAATTTAACTTTTTTAGCGTTGTTAAACCTTTCAACATCTCCGCGCTGCCAACGCAAGAAATTCTCTACGTAAACAGAGGCAGGAAACAACAGGTGCCTCTTCACACTACGCCGTTAATCCCCGTTAACGCCTCCCCGGGATTCCGTTGGCTGAATAACGAGACCTTCTTCGTTATCATTGTCAAGATAACTTATCATAGAGAGGAGCTCTCAGGATTTGCTGTTTTTTTCAGAAAATTTTGAGATTTCGTGTTATCTTGAGATGATATCGGGGCTTAGCGTCCCTGCGGCCCAGTCCTCGACCAGGCCTCCACCCCCAGGAAGCTACCCGTAGCAGCTGTCTAACTCCCAGGTACCTATTTACTGCTAAGTAACACGGGCCATTAGGATGAAAGAAACATTTTGCCCATTTGTCTCTGCCTTCACCGAGGATCGAACCCGGAACCTCAGGATTACGAATCCGAAGCGCTGTCCACTCAGCTGTCAGGAGCCCGGTGTTAAGTAGATCCCAGTTCAGGATCTCCTGGTTTGTGTGGCTCTCAGGGTTAGATCACATGGCTGGAATGGATTCATGTTCCGGATCCCGCTATTGGCTGAGTGGATCACAGCTCTCGATCCCATTTTTTGTTGTGTGGGTCCCGGCATCGAATCTCAGGGATTGAGTGAAGCCTTACAGTGAACTATCTTGTGTGGCCAACAATGTACTGTCAGTTGTGGCAACAATGTACTGTCAGTTGTGGCCAACAGTGTACTATCAGTTGTGGCCAACAGTGACTATCAGTGTGGCCAACAGTGACTATCAGATGTGGCCAACAGTGTACTATCAGATGTGGCCAACAGTGACTATCAGATGTGGCCAACAGTGTACTATCAGATGTGGCCAACAGTGACTATCAGATGTGGCCAACAGTGTACTATCAGATGTGGCCAACAGTGTACTATCAGATGTGGTCAGCAGTGTACTATCGGATGTGGCCAACAGTGTACTATCAGATGTGGCCAACAGTGTACTATCAGTTGTGGCCAACAGTGTACTATCAGATGTGGCCAACAGTGTACTATCAGATGTGGCCAACAGTGTACTATCAGTTGTGGCCAACAGTGTACTATCAGTTGTGGCCAACAGTGTACTATCAGTTGTGGCCAACAGTGACTATCATGTGTGGCCAACAGTGTACTATTATGTGTGGCCAACAGTGACTATCATGTGTGTTCAACAGTGACTTTAAAATAGCCACAAACCCGCTCTCATTAAATGTGTGTTTCTATGTACATAAAATAACTATTATATGTGATTAATATTACTGATGTATATATGTTCCATATGTTGATTTCATGTTGTTAACTCTCACATTAACAAATACGTTAATTTGTTAACATATTTGTAATATATGAGAGTATAATATATGATAATTTAACATATATATGAGAATTTAATTAACATATATATGAGAATATATTCTCATATATATGAATAATTAATTGATAATTTGTGATAAATTTCCATGCTATTAATGTAAGAAAATGTTTGAATTAAAAAATTTGTTCCATGTAGACTTATTGGTGTCTTCAGTCCTCATCAGTATATATAATCTAATATATATCTAATATATAGATAATATATACATTATCTAATATATAGAGCTAATTAGAACTTGAAATTGAGCCTATTACAACTATATTGTTAATCTCGGCTTTATTGGAATTATTTTCTCTTTTGATGTTCATTAGTAAAACGAATTTTGATGCGATTGTGATGACATTGATATGACATGACATGACAATGTCAATGTCAATGCTGGCATTAGATTTGCATACAATTCATGCTGGCATTAGATTTCAAATGGCAGTTGTATTCTGTATTCAATAATTGATGGAGAGTATTCAAGTTGTATACAATAATTGATGGAAAAGGATCACATCCTATATCAGATTTGGATGTGATAATCCATGGTGATGACCAGGTTCTGGAACCTGTTGGAGGCTCTGAGCCCAGATTCACGAAGGAGTTACGCAAGCACTTACGAACGTGTACATCTTTCCTCAATTTTTGATGGCTTTGGTTACATTTATTAAACAGTTTACAAGCATGAAAACTTGCCAATCAACTGTTGTTGTTGTTATAAACAGCCTCCTGGTGCTTCGGAGCTCATTAACTATTTAATAACTGTAAACAAAGCCGCCAAAGATTGAGAAAAGACGTACAGGTTCGTAAGTGCTTGCGTAACTGCTTCGTGAATCTGGCCTCAGGTTCTGGAAGCTTATGGAGGCTTCGGAATAAATGCTTATGTCATAAATTATGAAACAAAAAGCCCCATGAAGGGACGTATGGTATTTTACACAAATTATGAAGAGGGAAGCTTATTGAGAAGAACAGTCTCTAAACAACAGAGAGATCAAATGACAACGATATAGTTAAGGTATTTGGGAAATTAAAACCAGTCCGCTACATGTCCCACCACCACTTCAATTTTGCTGTCACCAAGTGGAAGGGAAACTGAGACTACAAAATTGGCCTAGCGAATCTGAGTTAGTAATTCACTTTGAACAATATAGTTGTCAACTTTCCCTAGCAGAATATTCCGTCATATTTACATATTCATATTCAATACGTCTGGAACTCATTATAACAAATTTGTTGTTATTGCTAATCATCCAAGGAGCCAAGGACTCTTTTTTTTTTAAATTTTTGTTTATAAACTGGAGTTTAGGAGAGACAAATTGCTACAAAAATTAAGTTTAGAAAATCAATTTTTTGAAGAATTAGGGTCGGGTATCAAATTGGTTAGGAAATTATGTGTAGGGAGGAAAATTGTTAGCAGATTTAAGTTAGAGAATGAAATTGTTTAAATTATATTGTTATCGTGATACAGCTTACCAAAAGAGGTTACAAATTTCTAGGTTTCAAGGAAAGTTTCAAGGATAAAAATGTTTCGTCAAGTGGTCAAGACTTTGACTGGTTGACAGTCATAAACCTTTCATACACCAGAGACGCTCCTTCAGACCCAATGGTCTCTGGGCGCCCCTTGTATACATTTGCAATCAAACTTAATGCATCTCACTCAGGTCCGCATATTCCAACTTTCCACAGTTGCATACAAACTCCAACTTAGCAACAGTGCAGCTTCGCCTCTCTAGAATAAAGCATCAAACTGGAGGATCCAATCGAAACTATTCACAGTTTATTTTGCACGTGCAAAGCAAACTTTGCCTCATGAATCATCATCACCAAGCAACGCTAAGGAACTTGTTTAGATAACATGTGTACTGTACAGCTGCTCGACAATTCATCCATTATATAAATCCATCCAAATCAATCCAAATTCATCCATCATATAAAATCCACAATAGTTCATATGTTCAGCCTTGGATCACGTCTTCATATATATACAATATTTACTATTAAAATAAAAGTTAAAAATAATATAGGTAAATAATAATGACATGCTAATAATATTTACACAAGGAAAATTAGTATGAGCGTCATATATATATATATATATATATATATATATATATATATATATATATATATATATATATATATATATATATAATATCAATAAGAAAATATTTTGGAGCACTAAGGTGACCAGTGGAAGCCTTCGGTCTTCCTGTGGATTCAGTAGCATACCTGGTTGTATAGCTTTTAGCATGTCGTGGTACAGGGGTAAGGTGCGGTGCTGGGGGCACACAGATCGATGGTTCGAGTCACCTCAATGCTCCAATTGAAGTTATCAAAACTGTTAATAATAAATAACAAATAACGTAGTTATCATTCCGATTATTATTATCATTTATTCTAGACATCATACGTCTCAACAAATACAACTTGATAATTAGTTGACTTGCATGTAACTGAACAAAATTTAATTCAATATGTGTTCAAAATCGTGTAACCAAATCATTTATGAACATACGCTAATTCACAAGCCTTGAATTGCAATATTAAAACACTTGAACCACT
>WNGS01165503.1:3928576-3942313 GCA_020271785.1 Procambarus virginalis | reverse complement strand
GCTGGCCAACATACGAACGGCATTCAGAAACTTGTGTAAAGAATCATTCAGAACTTATATACCACATATGTCAGACCAATCCTGGAGTATGCAGCCCCAGCATGGAGTCCCTATCTATCAAGGATAAGACTAAACTGGAAAGGTTCAAAGGTTTGCCACCAGACTAGTGCCCGAGCTGAGAGTTATGAGCTACGAGGAGAGACTACGGAATTAAATCTCACTTCGCTAGAAGACAGAAGAGTTAGGGATGATATGATCACCACATTCAAGATTCTGAAGGGAATTGATAGTTAGATAAAGACAGTTTGTTTAACACAAGGGCACACGCACTAGGGGACACAGGTGGAAACTGAGTGCCCAAATGAGCCACAGAGATATTAGAAAGAACTTTTTTAGTGTCAGAGGTGGTTGACAAATGGAATGCATTAGGAAGCGATGTGGTGGAGGCTGACTCCATACACAGTTTCAAGTGTAGATATGATAGAGCCCATTAGGCTCAGGAAACTGTACACCTGTTGATTGACGGTTGAGAGGCGGGACCAAAGAGCCAGAGCTCAACCCCCGCAAGCACAACTAGGTGAGTAGAACTAGGTGAGTACACACACACATGCACACACACACACACGCACACGTGTGTGTGTTAGAGAGAATATGTAGTAGATATACAGGAAAAAATAGATCGGTTTCAAAGGCGGGGTCCAAGAGCTAATACCTCGATTCAACAGGCACAAACACACACCTGAGCTCCAGCTCTTGAACCCCAGACCGAGGAAACTGCTGAGGAGGACTACAACACTCTTGTGTCCTCTATAGTGAACCACAGGTCACTCTATAAATGGTCAGAGTTTCTTTCACCCTGATGCCTCTGTTCACCTAGCAGTAAATAGGTACCTGGGAGTTAGACAGCTACTACGGGCTGCATCCTGGGGTGTGTAATAAAAATGGAGGCCTGGTCGAGGACCGTGTCGGAAAACCCGACACCATATACTAATATTAAATACAATATGCAGATAATATTGCTGCTGTTGTATACACAAGTTAACCCATAGAAAATGTAGCTTGTAGTGAAATTTTCCATCAACAGAAAACGGGATATCATTATCACATAGTGCAATAAATTCACCAGCTATTCTGTTGGGAATTATTGTTACATACATTAGTCTTTGGACTTATAACATCATAAAAACATCTCATTTGAATTAACTTAGTTACCAGTATCAAATAGAGTAAATGTGACCCTTCTATCACTAACTGACATCTGGACAAAGTGAGCAGGAGCGGCATTGGTGAGGGAGGTCAGCCTTTGTTAAGAACATAGTGGCTGGAGCGGATTCGGCTCCTATAATTCTCCTTTGGATGAGGTATTGTGGAGATGAAATTGGTGCTTCTTCCATCATTAACACGCAGTCATCATCTAAACAAGGGAAGTGTCTTACCGAAACCCGTTTATCTAATCATTTCTGGCCAATTAATGTTAATTAGATATAGGGCGAACCGGTTAGGACACTAAACAAGCCACTAAACACAGGTAATTAAGCCTTGGTCCTTATCTAATAATATATAATGTTTCATCTGATATAGCTGTCATATATTAGGATTACGGCTTATAGCTAGTGCCCTTGACAGGAACAAGAAGAGGAAGCAAGAATTAATCTTGGTACATCAGTTACTTAAGTGATGGAAGCTAGCCTCGCACGAGGATAATTTGGTGTCTACATCCTAGTTATACCTGGTGGACTAAGCCTAAAACAATAAGATAAGGCCCCATCATTTATTTACTAATATATGTAGTTTAATACTGTAGTTTGACTGCATAAATATAAATCTAATATAAACCCCCCTAATGTGAAAGGATCGATTTGTGAGAATGCAGAAATACAGTCTGTTAAACATCATACAAATTGCTATCGAAATATATAAATTTACGTATATATAAATTCTATATCAATTCATATAAATTAAATAAATATAAATCTCACAGGTCGGTTCCCACAGACCGGGCCGCGGGGACGCTGAGCCCCAAAATCATCTCAAGATAACCTCAAGATAACCCATGTACAGAGGGTGTGTGTTGAGTGATCAGTGTGTCGTAAATATTGACTTTCATACACATTTATATTTCTCAGATTTTAACTTTTGCTTATACTTATTAATTAATTTCGGTATACAATTTGTGTCAAGAACGACTGTCCTTTTTTGCCTAGTTGGCAAGCTCGGGTCTAGAACAAATCCACAAGGGACTTGACGAGGGTTCGAACTTACGTCCGAGAGGATCGCAGACGCTGCCTTTATCGTTTAGAGCTGTGTCACGCGCCTGTCGTTCTCCTGTGAGATCCACGATACTTCCCTGTCCCTTTCCTGAGGAGATTGTCGCTTCCTTCCTTGTACTGGTCTCTCTAAGACGACCATTTGTCCCATGGATGGGACCAACAGGTCTTTCTTATGATCCCGTAGTGAGTGGACCCCCATCGCTATCTTCGGACCTCACACTCACGTGTAAACCACAGCGCCTTCTTTCGGACGTTGTAGTGGACCACAGCGCCTTCTTTCGGACGTTGTAGTGGACCACAGCGCCTTCTTTCAGACGTTGTAGTGGACCACAGCGCCTTCTTTCAGACGTTGTAGTGGACCACAGCGCCTTCTTTCAGACGTTGTAGCGGATCACAGCGCCTTCTTTCAGATGTAGTGGACCACAGCGCCTTCTTTCAGACGTTGTAGTGGACCACAGCGCCTTCTTTCAGACGTTGTAGTGGATCACAGCGCCTTCTTTCAGACGTTGTAGTGGACCACAGCGCCTTCTTTCAGACGTTGTAGTGGATCACAGCGCCTTCTTTCAGACGTTGTAGTGGACCACAGCGCATTCTTTCAGACGTTGTAGTGGATCACAGCGCCTTCTTTCGGACGTTGTAGTGGACCACAGCGCCTTCTTTCAGACGTTGTAGTGGATCACAGCGCCTTCTTTCAGACGTTGTAGTGGATCACAGCGCCTTCTTTCAGACGTTGTAGTGGACCACAGCGCATTCTTTCAGACGTTGTAGTGGATCACAGCGCCTTCTTTCAGACGTTGTAGTGGACCACAGCGCATTCTTTCAGACGTTGTAGTGGATCACAGCGCCTTCTTTCGGACGTTGTAGTGGACCACAGCGCCTTCTTTCAGACGTTGTAGTGGACCACAGCGCCTTCTTTCAGACGTTGTAGTGGACCACAGCGCCTTTTTTCAGACGTTGTAGTGGACCACAGCGCCTTTTTTCAGACGTTGTAGTGGACCACAGCGCCTTCTTTCAGACGTTGTAGTGGACCACAGCGCCTTCTTTCAGACGTTGTAGTGGACCACAGCGCCTTCTTTCAGACGTTGTAGTGGACCACAGCGCCTTCTTTCAGACGTTGTAGTGGACCACAGCGCCTTCTTTCAGACGTTGTAGTGGACCACAGCGCCTTCTTTCAGATGTAGTGGACCACAGCGCCTTCTTTCAGACGTTGTAGTGGACCACAGCGCCTGCTTTCAGACGTTGTAGTGGACCACAGCGCCTGCTTTCAGACGTTGTAGTGGACCGCAGTTTCTTCCTCCAAGACTTTCAAGAGCCCATATTACCTTCAGAGTCCTTGCCTCGAATGGAGGTTGCCGTGAGTGGACAAGCCCACAGCCCAGCCAGGCCATCAGAGCATCACCACTCTCCCCAAAGTCGGTAACACTGGTATAATCGGGCCTTATTTGCCCCAAGAGTTTTATCACAGGCGGACAGGGGGAAGGCCGCGAGCCGAGACTCCACTGAGCTGCTTATAGGCTTACTCTAAATTATGGCCACCCAGCGAACTACGGCCGCCTCTCGGAGTAAGCCAGGAGTGTGAGGGGGGGGTCTATACCCCATCACACTCAGCTGATGGGGTCGTGAGGGGTGTTTACACCCCCTGGACCCCATCAGCTGTTTATATTTTGTTTATATTTTCACTGTTTATATTTTCTCATATATTCGAACCCACGTCCGTGAGCATCCTAGACTCTGCCTTAATCATATCTGCTGCTGAAAATAGGCAGATAGTTCTCTTCTGTGATCTACTCGTTTAGATTATTTAATTTCCATTCTACTCTTAATATTAAATCTAAATGACTTGTTTCACAAGCTTCCATCAATGACCTCGTTCTATTGATATTCAATTTATAATTTTATCTTAATTTTAGTAACACCAGATCCTGGAACAACAATAATTAAGACTTTTCCACTGTCAATCTCCTTGACTATTATTCATGTCTACCGTCTCTTTTAAGCTTTCACGACGACTTTAGGCCCAGTTCCTACAGCATGTCTTCATTCTGCGTGTCGTAATGCTGAGACGATCCTGGCTACAAACTTCTGTACCTTTACAAACTTTCTTAACCATTGTGTTATTATTTGGACCACGAGAGCTGGCTGGCCTCACAGACCTGACCAATGGCTACAGTGGTGAGGAACAGTAAGGAGGATAAGACATGGATTTATGTTAAAGTTCAAATGGCTATAATATCCGAGTGTAAAGCAGATGAGATCAGCCCAACGAACTGATGTCTGGGGTCTGGTTTACGAATTGATGTCTGGGGTCTGTTTTACGAGTTGATGTCTGGGATCTGTTTTACGAGTTGATGTCTGGGGTCTGCTTTACGAATTGATGTCTGGGATCTGTTTTACGAGTTGATGTCTGGGATCTGTTTTACGAGTTGATGTCTGGGGTCTGCTTTACGAATTGATGTCTGGGGTCTGCTTTACGAATTGATGTCTGGGGTCTGCTTTACGAATTAATGTCTGGGGTCTGTTTTATGAATTGATGTCTGGGGTCTGCTTTACGAATTGATGTCTGGGGTCTGCCCTACGAATTGATGTCTGGGGTCTGCTTTACGAATTGATGTCTGGGGTCTGCTTTACGAATTGATGTCTGTGGTCTGCTTTACGAACTAATATCTGGGGTCTGCTTTACGAATTGATGTCTGGGGTCTGCTTTACGAGTTGATGTCTGGGGTCTGCTTTACGAAATAATATCTGGGGTCTGCTTTACGAACTAATGTCTGGGGTCTGCTTTACGAACTAATGTCTGGGGTCAGTCACAGGAACGTTCTAACAACACCAACAGTTACCTGAGGAAAATCTCGCGGGAAGATTCACAATTGATGTTCGAGGTTCGATGTTCCTTGGCGTCACAGGTGATGTTCCTTGGCGTCACAGGTGATGTTCCTTGGCGTCACAGGTGATGTTCCTTGGCGTCACAGGTGATGTTCCTTGGCGTCACAGGTGAATGTTCCTTGGCGTCACAAGTGATGTTCCTTGGCGTCACAGGTAATGTTCCTTGGCGTCACAGGTGAATGTTCCTTGGCGTCACAGGTGAATGTTCCTTGGCGTCACAGGTGAATGTTCCTTGGCGTCACAGGTGATGTTCCTTGGCGTCACAGGTGATGTTCCTTGGCGTCACAGGTGAATGTTCCTTGGCGTCACAGGTGAATGTTCCTTGACGTCACAGGTGAATGTTCCTTGGCGTCACAGGTGAATGTTCCTTGGCGTCACAGGTGAATGTTCCTTGGCGTCACAGGTGAATGTTCCTTGGCGTCACAGGTGAATGTTCCTTGACGTCACAGGTGAATGTTCCTTGGCGTCACAGGTGAATGTTCCTTGGCGTCACAGGTGAATGTTCCTTGGCGTCACAGGTGAATGTTCCTTGGCGTCACAGGTGAATGTTCCTTGGCGTCACAGGTGATGTTCCTTGGCGTCACAGGTGATGTTCCTAGACGTCACAGGTGAATATTCCTTGGCGTCACAGGTGAATGTTCCTTGGCGTCACAGGTGAATGTTCCTTGGCGTCACAGGTGAATGTTCCTTGGCGTCACAGGTGAATGTTCCTTGGCGTCACAGGTGAATGTTCCTTGGCGTCACAGGTGATGTTCCTTGGCGTCACAGGTGAATGTTCCTTGGCGTCACAGGTACTGAGCACTTGAGCGAATTGTCACCAGCTGTGCACCGCTCCCAACACCTGGACACACACATTGCTATTAGTGTGAAAGCAATTAACAGGTAAATGCACTTTATGTTCAACTGTTCACGCTATCGTTGAACATAACGTTGCACTCAATAAACATGAATCGTCAAACTCAATTACACAAACTTAAGCCTAACACAATACTAGTTGAGGTAGGGAGGGAATTATCAGGGGGAAAGCGACAAGCCATTGCGACTATATATATAGCACTGGGAAGGGGGGTCAGGATAAGGATTTGGGATGGGACGGGGGGGGGGAAGGAATGGTGCCCCAACCACTTGTGACGGTCGGGATTGAACGCCGTCCTGCATGAAGCGAAACTGTCGCTCTACCGTCCATCCCAAGTGGTTGGACTGAATAATAGTTGAATACACAGAAACCAGAATAACATGATATATCAATGGAATATAGCAATATAGGTTGCAATTATTATACCGTGTCGTGGTGGTATAGTGGACTAGAGCGCGTCTGGGAACATCCATGTGCATAGGTTCGAATCCTCATCACGGCCCTTGTGAATTTGTTCAATACTAGGCGCCTGACAGCTGAGTGGACAGCGCTCGGGATTCGTAGTCCAAAGGCTCCGTGTTCGATTCCCGGCGGAGGCGGAAACGAACGGGCAGACTATCATTCACTCTGGTGCTCCTGTTCACCTAGCAGGGAAATAGGTACCTGGGAGTTAGACAGCTGCTACGAGCTGCTTTCTGGTGGGGGGGGTGTAACAAAAAGGTGGCCTGGTCGAGGACCGGGCCGCGGGGACGCTAAGCCCCCGAAATCATCTCAGGATAACTTCAAGATAACCTCTTTGTTCCGCCATCAGCCGCAGACACCTGGAGCACCATCGCCCAGACTTGCTGAGCAAAGCAAGACGCTGAGACAATTGTTTACCTCGCTTAATTACCAGCCGAGAGTAGTTTTGCCCTCCTCCAATACCAGGGGTCAGAGTGGGGGTCACTGAGGGTCACTGGTGGTCACTGGGGGTCACTGGGGGTCTAACTGCACCATCTTGACACGGTTGCCAGGGCACTTTAAGAGGCTTGAATCATCCAGTTAATTGGTCCATTCTTGGCTTATTAAAATAATTACTCTTAGATCTGTATAGTCTAATTACAGGGCTCCATTAGGGAACATATATTCTTTTCCCACAACCAGACCATTACCAGAGAAGTCTTAACAAAAAACACGGAAATCATCGATAGATACAGCGATAGCAGGCGGCTTGATATCTGGGAGGCACTACACATTAAGAAGTCAACACCAGCAATCAACAGCCAATTAATGCACAACTATATTCTACCCACTTCAAGACTCCGCACCAATATAGAAGCAACAAGAAATATGGGCCAATAGGCCCCCTGCAGTTACTTCCATTCTTACCTTCAATTTACCCAATTACTATCCCATTAATACCCATTGTTTCGTGTTCTATCCTGTGTTGAAAGTTTTGTTCACCTCATCCAAAACTGTTGTAACATATCACCTCACCCATAATGTGGGTATAAAATGAAAAATGAAAGCTGTTTAAATCATAGCATAAGTAAGAACTCTGTTTAGTGTTTGCAGGTTATAGTTGTGTGTGTGTAAACTAAAAGTCTTTGAAAATGTAATAAGTTATTACGAAACGCGTTTAAATATCGCGTCAGACTAGAAATATAAATGAATTTTGGAGAATTGATTTTTCAATTACCATCAGCAGTGAAAAGAAACATAAGAAATATTGAAAAAATTCGTGTTAGAATTATTAATCTTACTTTTTCGGTCAAATTTAATAATATATGTCTACAGGAAAGACTGCTACCAACTATATATATAATATATATATATATATATATATATATATATATATATATATATATATATATATATATATATATATATCCTGACAAATATATATTTTGCAGCCTAGTAAACCTCAAAACTAATTAATCTAATTTGAAATATTTAGTTAATCTTCAAAATAATGTTTTACCATATATATTACAAACAAACGGTGCTTCAAACGACTCTAAATGCATTTCAGTCATCAAGAACTAGTCACCGAAAAATTCCATAGAAATAAAAAATTAATACCTTTAATTAGTTTGAAATAAGTCAGTGGACCTGATATAATGTGAATATATTAAAAAACAAAATTTGTGAAATTAAATTATTTTCCCGAATACCATTAGGAACAAAAGATCAGAAAACTCTTATATCACTACCGATTAGGGAACAGTGAGACCGAATCACGCAATGAGTAAATGAACAAATCCACAAGGGGAAAAGGGGAGACATGATCACCACCTACAAATTCTCAGGGGAATTGACAGGGTGGACAAAGACAAACTCTTCAGCACGGGTGGGACACGAACAAGGGGACACAGGTGGAAACTTAGTACCCAGATGAGCCACAGAGACGTTAGAATTTTTTCAGTGTCAGAGTAGTTAATAAATGAAATGCATTAGGCAGTGATGTGGTGAAGGCTGACTTCATACGCAGTTTCAAGTGTAGATATGATAGAGCCCAGTAGGCTCAGGAATCTGTACACCAGTTGATTGACAGTTGAGAGTGGGACCAAAGAGCCAAAGCTCAACCCCCGCAAGCACAATTAGGTGAGTACAAGGGCCGTGACGAGGATTCGAACCTACGTCCGAGAGCATCCCAGACGCAATGAGTACTTAAGCGCTTGTGGCTTATAGTTTGCCAGAGGCAGCCAATTATCGTTGATGGTGATTAAGCAAACAATGACTCTACTGACGCATGTCAATATTTTGCATACAAAAATTTTGTTATTGAAATTCCAACCTGAGCTTTCCAACTATGCAGGTGGAAGTTCGTGTGGAGAAAATAGATAAATATTGATTTCATCGTTATTTAATTGACGGTTTACACTGTAGGGGCTGATAACGATGCCACACACCTCAGGGGGGGGGGTGTGGGGGGGGGAGTGAATGCCCGTGGGCATCAGGGCATCTCAACACACATCAACTGCCACAACACCGACTCGAAGTGGTAGAAATCAACCTTAGATGATGCCCTAAGTTGAGAGCCCTTCAAGAGGCCTTAGGGAGGAATGTCTTAAAAACAAGTAGTCTCCTCATGTTAGTGGAAAGCTGGTTCGAGGCCCGGTGGAAACGCCTCTCACATTGCTGTATGTGGAGCCCGGAATGAAAGGAAATTATCAGGGGAAAACGACAAAACATTACGGTTATAGAGCACTTGGAAGGAGTTAGGATAAGGATTTGGGATGGGACGGGGGAAAGGAATGGTGCCCAACCACTTGGACGGTCGGGGATTGAAAACCTGCTCGAATAATACTGATCAACATTATCGACGTTGAACGTCAAACACACACACACACCACACACACACACACACACACACACACACACACACACACACACACACACACACACACACACACACACACACACACCCATCCAATCAAGATTCACTAAACACACACACAGTCGGCCAGGTTGCCAAAGCGCATCTGCTGCGACAATATTTCAATCTCATTAAAGCACCAAGAGAATTTCTACTATGAGAAGGAGCAAGATGCGCCCTTATCTGGAGAGTACCCGGATGCATCTAAGCCATATCCTCCATAGCACACGGACCGGGACCCAACCTGGCCGGATAGAGCCTTCCTCGACAGCACATGGAACCGGCTCTCTGGCCGGATATAACCTTCCTCCACAGCTACACGAGCCGGCCTTCCTCCTACAGCACACGGACCGGCTCCCCGGGCCGGATACAACCTTGCTTCCCACTGCACACGGTCCGGCTCTCTGGCCGGCTCCTGGGGACGATAACCAGCACAATGTATGATATTTATTCACAGAGTGTCCGGAGAGCGAGAACGCTTGAAGCTTCAGGGCTGACTAATGCCTGGGCCTTGTCCTGCTGATGTTTCTAGTGTCCGTCTGCCTCGAAATATGTTTAGCCGTGGGTTAAAGGTTTTTGTTTGGGATGCAGATAAGTTTTTTCACCATTCCTTCCATCCCCCGCCCCCCCCCTCCCCTGTCCCATCCTAAATCCTTATCCTGACCCCTTTCCAAGTGGTTGGGCACCATTCCTTTCCCCCGTCCCATCCCAAATCCTTATCCTGACCCCTTCCAAGTGCTGTGTAGTCCAATGTCTTGGCGCTTTCTCCTGATATATCCCTTCCCCTCTCTTGTCTCTAGAGAACCTAACGCAATAGAGAGAGATAATTATGATTAGCACCTCGAGTGAGCTTTTCCTATCACGTGTGATTAAACCAACTGTTGTATTTGCAAAAGTCGTCAAAGAATGTTAGTTTGTTTTTTCTTTTTTTAAGGTTTGAGGTATAGCCTCTGAACTCCACATATATCTTAATCATTTGTACTTATACGATATTGATGGTGAATTACGCCAGTGAAGTGCGAGGTGCAATATTATGCAGATTACTTTAACCTAACCTCACCTCACCTAACCTCACCTAACCTCATTTCACCTCACCTAACCTCACCTCATCTCATCTCATCATCTCACCATCTCACCTCTCCAGCATCAACGTCAAGAACTGACACTGAACAAATCCACAAGGGGCCGTGACGTGGATTCGAACCTGCGTCCGAGGCGCTGTCTTAAAAATGACACAGTAACTACGGTTATGGAACCGGTGAAGATGCGGTTACACGGTTCATATTGTAGGACTCATCACGGTCCAGTGGTTCAAGAAGTGATCACTTAAACTATCCAGTGGTTCAAGAAGCTCATCAAACTAGCCAGTGTTGAAAGTCATGATGAATAAGGTAAAGACAAGTAGAGGGAATTTGTATATAAAATTCATATACATTTGGCAAGAATATTGATATAAAATTCATATACATTTGGCAAGAATATTGATATAAAATTCATATACATTTGGCAAGAATACTCAGTTTATATATAATTAGTCAGACTGTTACATTTATAAGTTTTCAGTTAGAATGTTGATTTAAATATATATTTTATATAATGTTGAATATATATTTATTTAGCAGGAAGCATTTGAGCTGTGAATTTCTATCTATTTAGCATAAGTAATAAATTTTAATTTAGCTAGAATGTTAAATTTGTATTTATTTAACAAATGTTTTTTTGGAAAGTAATGAATTCCATTTGTTGTCTACTCTGACACTGAAAAAGATCTTCTAATCGTCCCTGTGGCTCATTTGGGTACTCAGTTTCCACCTGTGTCCCCTTGTTCGGCGTCCCACCAGTGTGAATAGTTTATCTTTATCTACCCTATCAGTTCCTCTGAGAATTGTAGTAGTGATCATGTCTCCCCGAGCTCTCCTGTCTTCCAGCAACGTGAGGGGCATTTCCCGCAGCCTTTCCTCGTAACTCATGCCTCTTAGTTCTGGGACTAGTCTAGTGGCATACCTCTGAACGTTTTCCAGCTTCGTCTTGTGCTTGACAAGGTACGGGCTCCATGCTGGGGCCGCATACTCCAGGATTGGTCTTACATACGTGGTGTACAAGGTTCTGAATGATTCCTTACACAGATTCCTGAAGGCTGTTCTGATGTTAGCCTCGCGTATGCCGCTAATGTTATTCTTTTGATGATGGCTTCAGGAGACAAGTTTGTCGTTATATCCTGTGGCCTGACAGCTGAGTGGACAGCGCTTCGAATTCGTAGTTCTGAGGTTTCGGGTTCGATCCCCGGTGGAGGCGGAGACAAATGGACAGAGTTTCTTTCACCTTGGTGCACTTGTTCACCTAGCAGTACAGTAAATAGGTACCTGGGAGATAGACAGCTGCTATGAGCTGCTTCCTGGGGGTGCATAGCAAAAAGAAGGCCTGGTCGAGAACCGGGCCACGGGGTCGCTAAGCCCCGAAATCATCTCAAGATAACTTCATGATATCAACCACTAGATCTTCCGCTCTGTCCGTGTGTGTGTACGCGAAGGGAATTATCAGGGAGAAAGCAGCCAAGCATCGATGACTACCACACGCCTGGGAAGGGGGTCAGGATAAGGATTGGGATGGGACGGGGGAAAGGAATGGTGCCCACCCACTTAGACTGTCGGGTATTGAACGCCGACTTGCATGAAGCGAGACCGTCGTCGCTCTACCGTCCAGCCCAAGTGGTTGGACGTGTGTGTACGCAAATATTCGTGTGTTGTATTTGTGTGTTTGCTAAAAAGTTCGTGACCGGGTGGTTAACGAACTGCCAGATGTGGAAACGATTTCAGGTATGTATCCTTATTTCTTGATCCTTATGTATCCTTATTATGTATCCTTATTGATCTTATGTATCCTTATTATTTCTACGGTGGTGCTTTCATCGTGTGTTCTCCTTACAGCCGCATTAACGAACCTTGATAATGTTTATTCCTATATTCAAATATTCTCCAATTCATATACATAAACACACAGAGAAGCAAGCACCGAGTGGTACATAGGAGGAGGGAAGAGGGAGATAGAGAAGCGATGAGTGGAGAAAGGAAAAACAGAAGAAGGGGAGGAGCACTACCGGATACCACTAATGGGTGTTGACCGCATGTTATGACCCGCTCGTGGGCTGCTAATGGTGGCCGCTGGGGGGGGGGGGGACGGTCATAAGGACCTGACGGAAGCTGTTTGTGATCATTAATTCCTTCCAACTCGCCAAGTAATTCATGCTGCAGAATTTACTACTCGAAGGATGTAATTACAGGGGACTTTTTCTTGCTCAGATAAGAGCATTTCTCTCTTCTAATTCTGTCGAGCGTCTTGTCATCTCTGTTTCTACCATGCGATGGTTTCAGAGGTCTAGGATCGGGCCTTATCGTTGATGGTCTAGTCAATTAGGTTGTTAGTGCACTTTCAGCTAGCTCTGTTACTTAGGGGAACACAGCTAAAGGTAATCAAGATAATTTGTCCTCATTCCGTCTTGAGGACAATTTTGAGATCATTTCAACAGCTTCCGTTAGACATGGAGATGGCGTAGCCTTGAACCGTATATTATGTAACATATCTCTTGGTGGATTTATTGCACCCATACTTCAATGGGGCCCTCTGTGCACATCCCTTTAAGCTTCCTGATCTCGTAGCAAAATATTTTAGGGAAAAATTAGAACCTGTGACTTTAATTTTGTCTAGATATGAATTACAATTATTATGAGTTCCTGTATCTCTTGTTTTTCATTATTTTCTATGAGGTTGTGGTCCTCAGTGTGGCACCATTACATTTCCTTTAAAGTTATTTCGTACTTTATTCCATGGAATAAAGAAATGTGGTGTCGTCACACTGAGGACCACAACCTCATAGGAAATAATGAAAAACAAGAGATACAGGAATTCATAATAATTGTAATCCATATCTAACGCTCTTGGGATGGATAGAACGCTTTTGGGATGGAAAGAATGCTCAAAGGATAAAAAGAACGCTCCGAGGATAGAAAGAACGCTCAGAGGTAGAACATTCCTAGACGACAGAGCCAGAGTGCATGGGTGGGGGTGGGGGGGTAGGGGGGGTATAGAACCCTGGTTCGCCTTCAGTGGAAGCCTCAGGAACCCTCGAGGGCTCAGTAGAACCCAAGGTTGCATTCCTTTTGACCGTGACGTGGTCTAGTTGTCTGAGGCGAGTGCGTGGGAATACTCAGAGCATAGGTTCGATTCCTCACCACGGCTCCTACTGATTTTGTTATTGATACTTAACGTTAGTGTGACTTCTGTGTATTCTCCATGATTGTTAATATTTCATTGATTGGTAATATCCCCATGATTGTAAATTTCCTCCCATGATTGTAAACTTCCTCCCATGA
>WNGS01165503.1:3896679-3907265 GCA_020271785.1 Procambarus virginalis | reverse complement strand
AAAAGTGTGTGTGTGTGTGTGTGTGTGTGTGGTGTGGTGTGTGTGTGTGTGTGTGTGGTGTGTGTGGTGTGTGTGTACTCACCTATATGTACTCACCTATATGTGTCTGCAGGATCGAGCATTGACTCTTGGATCCCGCCTTTCGAGCATCAGTTGTTTACAGCAATGACTCCTATCCCATTTCCCTATCATACCTGGTTTTAAAATTATGAATAGTATTGGCTTCCACAACCTGTTCCTTAAGTGCATTCCATTTTCCCACTACTCTCACGCTAAAAGAAAACTTCCTAACATCTCTGTGACTCATCTGAGTTTCTAACTTCCATCCATGTCCCCTCGTTCTGTTACTATTCCGTGTGAACATTTCGTCTATGTCCACTCTGTCAATCCCTCTGAGTATTTATACGTTCCTATCATGTCCCCCCTCTCCCTTCTTCTTTCTAGTGTCGTAAGGCATAGTTCCCCCAGGCGCTCCTCATACCCCATCCCTCGTAGCTCTGGGACGAGTCTCGTTGCAAACCTCTGAACCTTTTCCAGTTTCATTATGTGCTTCTTTAGATGGGGACTCCATGATGAGGCGGCATACTCTAAGACTGGCCTCACGTAGGCAGTGTAAAGAGCCCTAAATGCCTCCTTACTTAGGTTCTGAATGATGTTCTAACTTTTGCCAGTGTAGAGTACGCTGCTGTCGTTATCCTATTTATATGTGCCTCAGGAGATAGATTAGGTGTTACGTCCACACCCAGGTCTCTTTCGCGCGTCGTCACAGGTAGGCTGTTCCCCTTCATTGTGTACTGTCCCTTTGGTCTCCTATCTCCTAGTCCCATTTCCATAACTTTACATTTGCTCGTGTTGAATTCCAGTAGCCATTTCTCTGACCATCTCTGCAACCTGTTCAGGTCCTCTTGGAGGATCCTGCAATCCTCATCTGTCACAACTCTTCTCATCAACTTTGCGTCATCCGCAAACATCGACATGTAGGACTCTACACCCGTAAACATGTCGTTAACATATACAAGAAATAGAATTGGTCCCAGCACCGATCCTTGTGGTACTCCACTTGTTACTGTTCGCCAGTCCGACTTCTCGCCCCTTACCGTAACTCTTTGGCTCCTTCCTGTTAGGTAGTTCCTTATCCATGCTAGGACCTTTCCCCCTACCCCCGCCTGCCTCTCGAGTTTGAATAGCAGTCTCATGTGCGGTACTGTATCAAAGGCTTTTTGGCAGTCCAGAAATATGCAGTCTGCCCAACCATCTCTGTCCTGTCTTATCCTCGTTATTTTATCATAGAATTCCAGAAGGTTTGTTAGGCACGATTTCCCTGTCCAGAACCCATGTTGATGCTTGTTCACAAACTAATGTTCTCCAGGTGTGCAACCAGTCGTAGCCTAATTATTCTTTCCAGTATTTTACAGGGGATGCTTGTCAGTGATACAGGTCTATAGTTAAGTGCCTCCTCCCTATCGCCTTTCTTGAAGATCGGCACGACATTTGCCTTCTTCCAGCAACTGGGCAATTCTCCCGACATAAGTGACTCATTAAAGATCATTGCCAGAGGCACGCTGAGGGCCTGCGCTGCTTCTCTTAGTATCCACGGTGATACTTTGTCTGGTCCTACTGCTTTAGATGCATCTAGAGTTGTCAACTGTTTCATTACCTCCTCCACTGTCACCTCTATATCTGATAGTCTTTCATCTAGGGTAACCCCTTCCAACAATGGGAGCTGCTCGGGCTCGGTAGTGAACACTCCATGGAAACTGGCATTCAGTGCCTCACAGATTTCCTTGTCACTTTCAGTATATGTCCCCTCTGCCTTCCTTAGTCTTGTCACTTGGTCGTTCACCGACATTTTTCTTCTTATATGACTGTGTAGTAGCTTAGGTTGTTTTTTCGCTTTGATTGCAATATCGTTCTCATAGTCCCTTTCCGATGTCCGTCTGATGTTAATGTAATCGTTCCTAGCTCTGTTGCATCTGATCCTGTTGTCCTCTGTCCTTTGTCTTCTGTATTTCCTCCACTCCCGCCTGCTGGCCATTTTTGCTTCCTGACACTGTCTATTAAACCATGGGTTATTATATTCCTTCTTATTTTTCCCTTTACTGTTGGTATAAATCTCTCTTCGGCCTCTTGGCATTTCTGTATGACTAGGTCCATCATATCTTGGACTGTTTTTCCTCTAATTTCTTCCTCCCACTGCACTTCTCCCAGATAGTCCCTTATCCTCCTATAGTCCCCTTTCCTGTAGTCAACTCTCCTTTCCCAGATCTCTTGTCCCATGGTCACAAGTTTGAATTCCATCATGTAGTCAAAGACTAGGACACAATGGTCACTGGCCCCTAGAGGTATTTCATGCTCCAAATTCTCGATATCTTCTACGTTCTGGGTGAAAATCAGGTCTAATAGGCTCGGTGCATCTCCTCCTCTTTCCCTTGTGTCTTCCTTCACATGCTGTGTTAGGAAATTCCTGTCTATAACATCTACTAATTTTGCTCCCCACGTTTCGTCCCCTCCATGGGGATTCCTTGATTCCCAATTTATCTCTCCATGATTTAGGTCCCCCATGATCAGCAGCTTCGCTCTCATTCTGTGGGCTAGTGTTGCTGCCTTCTGCAGTTCATCTATGCATGCCTTGTTGTTGTCATCATACTCCTGTCTGGGTCTTCTACTGTTTGGTGGTGGATTGTAGATTACCAAGATCACAATCTTCCTCCCATCTACTGTCAAAGTTCCATGTATAAGCTTGTGCACTCATTGGTAACCCGATTTCCCAGGTCTTCAAACTTCCATTTCCGCTTTATTAGGAGTGCCACTCCCCCTCCCTGTCTCTGTGTCCTCTCTTTTCTTATCACCTGGTACCCTTCAGGAAAGATTGCATCTGAGATCATGTCATTAATTTAGTTTCCACAATTGCAACTATGTCAGTGTGTGTGTGTGTGTGTGTGTGTGTGTGTGTGTGTGTGTGTGTGTGTGTGTGTGTGTGTGTGTGTGTGTGTGTTTGTGTGTGTGTGTACTCACCTAGTTGTGCTTATGGGGGTTGAGCTCTGGCTCTTGGTCCGTATGGTGTGTGTGCACGTTTTATTATGACTGAGTTTGCATGTCCAGTGTTACGTTTGGATCAGTATTCGATATTACAGGTAAGTATAAAGGCCAACATTCAACTTGCAATGGTTTTCAATTTATTATATATTATTTATAAAACACACCCACACGCCATTGATACTTCAAACATATATCCCATGAATTGCTAAACCAGACAAAAATTGCAGCACGGAACGGGACATCGGACAACATTATCTATTTCTGAAAGTTGAAATTGTTGTTTCATATAAATCCCAAACTCAAAATTTGTGCAGGTTATATAATTCAATTTTTTTTGTTAAAGTTTAGAAGTTAAAGTAAATTCAATTTAGCTAAAAATAAAGTTCACAATTTAGAAAAAAAAGTTTTATTTACAACATTAAAGCTGAAAAAAAATCTTTGCCCAGAAGTACTGATCAACATCAGTATAGTGCAAGGTTTGGACAGCATTCTAATGTACTATTAATTCAGATTTTTACTATCGGTGGACAGGAGTAAAGCAGACAGGTTTGGCTTTAGCAAATATTTTATTCACAACAATATCTTACCCTATTCAATAGAGATATAATATATCCAATAAGCGATGCAGTTTGCATAAAATTGGTCCCGTTTTGGTTGAAGGAATATCTTTTGAGATTCTTGATCTCAGAAGCTATTCTGAGGCTCAAGTAGGAGAGTCTGGAGTCGAGTAGAAGACTCTGGAGTCGAGTAGAAGACTCTGGAGTCGAGTAGAAGACTCTGGAGTCGAGTAGAAGAGTCTGGAGTCGAGTAGGAGAGTCTGGAGTCGAGTAGGAGAGTCTGGAGTCGAGTAGGAGAGTCTGGAGTCGAGTAGGAGAGTCAGGAGTCGAGTAGGAGAGTCTGGAGTCGAGTAGGAGAGTCTGGAGTCGAGTAGGAGAGTCTGGAGTCGAGTAGGAGAGTCTGGAGTCGAGTAGGAGAGTCAGGAGTCGAGTAGGAGAGTCTGGAGTCGAGTAGGAGAGTCTGGAGTCGAGTAGGAGAGTCTGGAGTCGAGTAGGAGAGTCTGGAGTCGAGTAGGAGAGTCTGGAGTCGAGTAGGAGAGTCTGGAGTCGAGTAGGAGAGTCAGGAGTCGAGTAGGAGAGTCTGGAGTCGAGTAGGAGAGTCTGGAGTCGAGTAGGAGAGTCTGGAGTCGAGTAGGAGAGTCTGGAGTCGAGTAGGAGAGTCTGGAGTCGAGTAGGAGAGTCTGGAGTCGAGTAGGAGAGTCTGGAGTCGAGTAGGAGAGTCTGGAGTCGAGTAGGAGAGTCTGGAGTCGAGTATGGTCGGGTCTAGCGCTTGAGCTCCGAGCTTGTCTGTCTGTGCAATTAATTTCCAATGAATTGTTTCGATTTCAAATTCTTTCAATGAGGAATTCTTTTATTACTCTATTATAAGTAGACAGCACAGAGGCTTCTTCTAGACTCACAATCGAGGATCCAGGGATCGATCTCCAAGGTGGGACCGAACTGATTGGGAACGTTTCCTGTTACCTAATGCATCTGTTCACCTAGCAGTAAATAGGTACCCGGGAGTCAGGGAGTTGCTGTGGACTTGAATCCTGGATTAAACTGATTTAAATGTGTTAATCCTAATAGCATTGTTAATCCCTAATCCACATGTCACGCTCTCAATTATCAGTACACAGTGCCACGCTCTCAATCACCAGTACACAGTACTACGCTCTCAATCACCAGTACACAGTACTACGCTCTCACTCACCAGTACACAGTACCACGCTCTCAATCACCAGTACACAGTACTACGCTCTCAATCACCAGTACACAGTACTACGCTCTCAATCACCAGTACACAGTGCCACGCTCTCAATCACCAGTACACAGTGCCACGCTCTCAATCACCAGTACACAGTACCACGCTCTCAATCACCAGTACACAGTACCACGCTCTCAATCACCAGTACACAGTACCACGCTGGTATTAATAACCAATGGTTATTTTTTCATAACAAATAGTGTCTTTCAATATCTACCAAATCTAATTTGAAAGAATAATTTGTAACCTGTTATTTTGATTCCATCTTTATATGTGTACATTTGATTCTAGATATCAACGTAATATTTGGAATATCTTGCAGTATGATTTTGATGATATTCAAAAGCTTGAAATCTGTGAGCATGCTCATCACTTCCAAGTTTTGATTAGCAAGGATTAGTTGGATTAGCCTGGCTTAGTTTGAATTACGTAATTTTGTAATATAGGTGCATCTGTAGTCTAATAAACTTTGTAGCATATTTGCAGGCGATGAGTCACAATAACGTGGCTAAGTTAGTTGACCAGACCACACACTAGAAGGTGAAGGGACGACGACGTTTCGGTCCGTCCTGGACCATTCTCAAGTCGACTGTCAGCATATTTCATGGTCTACGTTACAGAGAAGACCTTCATAGCTAACTTTGTCTATATAAAACTGATTTTACCCATTTTAGGCCGAACCCAATTTTACAAAATACAATTACCTCCAATTAGGATTCCTCACCATTATTATAATAAATAGTCATTGTGAATACATAAATACTTTCACCTCACATCATATTGATGAATATGATGATGAATTCAGTTCTAGTTTCTTCTGATGTAATAATATTCTTCTTGTTAACGTAAATAAAAATAAAAAATTTAATTCTTATATACAAACTTTTATTTGTTGTTTCACTACACTTACACCTGTGTCCTGTGCTAAGGCATGAGGGTGTACTGAGCACACATGATACACGTGCCTTATATGTGTTGAGCAGAAACGCCGTGTGAGCCTAATTCTCAGTAAATACATTGAATAAATACATATACTGTATTTATCCAACGCGTTTGTGAAGCTTAGGATTATTTCATTGTATAGCTTAGGATAGCGTCATCCAATGCTTTGTGTGGTTTATGATATCTTTACTCATCACCACATGTATTTCAGGATATCTTTACTCATCACCCTGTGTAGCTCAGAACACCGTTACTCATCGTCCTGCGTAGCTCAATGCACATTTACTCATGTCTTTACGCAAACATTCACAATGCAATTCACGATTTCGTTGTTCGTGTTCGTGTCCAGTAGAGGTGAATAACCAATCTCATTCGTACGTTCGTAACTAGCGCTGACACCTCCATTCCAAGGGGCTTGATTTTGAAAGAGAGGGTGAGAATCAAACACCCGTCCAGAATCAAACACCCGTCTAGAATAAAACACCTGTCCAATGTCGTTCCGGGTCGGCAAATTGCGAATCACTGCGGCATGTGGCTGGACAGCAAGTGCTTCAGCGGACATGTTTGGTAGTGCCAAATATTGGCACAAAGACATGCTATGAGGAGTGCCAAACTCCTGCACGCAGTTGGCAAGTGATATATAATCGCTGTATTCCGGCTTGTCTACAATGCTGTAATTTCTAGCAGTAAGGGGAATTTCCTTAGGTCAGGTCTACTGTATCATGTAGTTTGATTTAGTTTTTATGAGGGCAGGTCTATCTCATGGAGCCGACTTAATATCTTGGTAAGGCTCCATTTCGGGAGCTTCAGAACCTCCCAGTGTGTAATATATGTATATATACATATATATACAACTTTAGAACACTTTCCCACCAGGAGATTCGAACCCTAGCCAGCACAGAAGCCTTACAGCAACTGGCATAACTGGTACGCCTTTAACCCACTGCACCAAACTCAGACCCTTAAAAGAGATGGTAATTTCGGGGTATTGAAACCCCCCAAAGATCACCTCCTCCCAAGGGCAACTAGAGTTAGTGAGGGGTTTCTCACGTGAGTAACCCCTCACTGATTATATATATATATATATATATATATATATATATATAATATATATATATATATATATATATATATATATATATAATGGTCCCTCATATATCCCCCGTATATGGGGGGGATATATGCATGCATGCATGCATCTAATGCAAGCTAACATTCATTAGAAAACTCTTTACCCCTGAAGGATTCGAACCCGGACAGCCAGGGCCTCCATGCCCCTTGGCGTGTCCAGTACTATGACCACCAGGCCACACTGACTGTACAAAAGAAATGGAAGTCGTCTGACCCTTAACCCAATTCCCGACAGCACTCTGTGACCACATTCTGGGCACATATATATTAACATTGTGAGTTTCATTTGATTTTGTACAGTTAGTGTGGCCAAGTGGTAACAGTACTGGAGACGCCAAAGGGCACGGAGCCCTGGCTGTACGGGTTCGAATCCTGCATGGGACGGGATTTGGAATGGAATGAGGGAAATGGTGCCCAACCACTTGGACGGTCGGGGATTGAACGCCGACCTTCATGAAACCAAACTTTCGCTCTACCCTCCACCCCATGTGGTTGGGTATGGATAGATGGATATAGAGATGTTAAGACAGATAAGTGATGGATAGATACATAGAGGGAATAGATATATTGAGAGATGAGCTGGATGGATAGCTAAATAGATGGATAAGCTGATTGATGTATCGATACATGGATGTACAAATTGATGGATAAATACATGGATAACAAATGTATGGATAGATAATTGGCTAAATGGACAGAGACATCCATTATTCACCTATCCATGTATCCTATCTAACCTTCCGCATATCCATCCTTATCATCTATCCTGTCCACCAATCCATCTTTCCATCCACCAATCTGAACATCATCTATCCATCTATCTCTGCAAATTTGGATGAAACTAGCCATAAACATTTGACCTCAAGCTTAGGACAAACGGACACTCTCTCCTATAGCACAGATATATATATTGTATAAATAAATTGTTTATTCAAACAAATTTATTTATAAAAAGTTTGGCCCAGGCTGGAGGTCAGAGGCTTAGGGCAAGATTCACAAAACATTTCAAAATAATTTCCGTGATTATTGAGTTTTAAAAGTTAGAGAATAACACCGAAGTATTTGTCCCGCCTACCTCCCCTGTTTCCATTATAATCCACGAGCCCATGATTCTCCCCGACGTAGAAAGGCCATTTTCCTTCCCTTCCTGGTGTAATCACTATCAGGCCCAGGAATGAAACATTGCTTTCTCATTCTTTATTTACATTAATCGGCAAATGAAAATTAACACGTACACACACAGACACACACACACACACAGACACACACAGACACACACAGACACACACACACACACAGACAGACACACACACACACACACAGACAGACACACACACACACACACACACACCACACACACACACTCTAAAATATTATTAGCTCTAATATATGTAAACGATTTTCCAGAGGGAATAGACTCATTCCTCTCGATGTTTGCTGATGATGCAAAAATCATGAGAAGAATCAAGACGGATGAAGATAGACAGAGACTACAGGATGACCTGGACAAACTGGAGGAATGGTCTAGAAAATGGCTACTAAAGTTCAACTCAGGAAAGTGTAAAGTAATGAAATTAGGCGAAGGGGATAGAAGCTGAGGTACCATCTGGCAGGTGATATCTTGCCAGAGGCAGAGAGAGAGAGAAAGATTTGAGGGTTGATATCACATCGAACCTGTCCCCAGATGCCCACATCAAAAGGATATCATCAGCGGCATATGCTAGACTGGCCAACATAAGAACTGCCTTTAGAAACTTGTGTCAGGAATCGTTCAGGACCCTGTATACTACTTATGTAAGACCAATCCTGGAGTATGCAGCTCCAGCCTGGAGTCCATACCTAGTTAAACACAAGACAAAGTTAGAGAAGATTCAGAGGTATGCCACCAGGCTCGTCCCGGAACTGAGAGGTATGAGCTACGAGGAAAGGCTAAGGGAGCTGAACCTCACATCCTTGGAAAACAGAGGAGTAAGGGGAGACATGATAACCACCTACAAAATTCTCAGAGGAATTGACTGGGTGGACAAAAACAAACGCTTTAGCGCGGGTGGGACACGATCAGGGGGACACAGGTGGAAACTTAGTACCCAGATGAGCCACAGAGACATTAGAAAGATTTTTTCAGTGTCAGAGTAGTTAACAAATGGAATGCATTAGGCAGTGATGTGGTGGAGGCTGACTCCATACACAGTTTCAAATGTAGATATGATAGAGCCCAATAGGCTCAGGAATTTGTACACCAGTTGATTGACAGCTGAGAGGCGGGACCAAAGAGCCAGAGCTCAACCCGCGCAAGCACAACCAGACGAATACAACTAGGTGAGTACACACACAATGGGCCTGTGGCTGAGTGGACAGCACTTGGGACTCATATCCTAGAGTCCGGGTTCGATCCCCGGCGATGGCCGAAACAAATGGGCAGAGTTTTCTTCACCCTGACGCATCCTAATCCTATCCAAATCCTATGACGCACCCTAATCACATCCGAACTCTCACATCAACACCACATTAAAGACCACTCACACCGTCACACTTCAAGTCCTTCCTTGCTTCACACATCCACACACCTCGGGATAACGTGTGGTCATCCACACAACCACCGGAATACATCCCAATTCTCCTCCGTTTCACGAGTTGATCTGCCTTTTTTGCCGAGAAGGGGTGTGTGTGTGTGGGGGCCTTGCTCCCTACCCATCTCCTATCCCACATTGGAACCCCCCTTTCCCATCCCATCAAGCCCCCCCACCCCGCCATGTATCCTCCTATCCCTCTCTCTCTCCTGGTCCTTTCGACGCTAAAATGAAACGCACCGTATTTCACGGTGTCGGCGGTAATGCATGACCGCCAAAGACCTTTTCACGGGAGGTTCATGGCCCGATGATAAACAGAATGTGTCCTGCCTCGAGCCCCGTATAAGGGCGAGCGCTCGGCCGTCATGGATGGAGAAACATTAGGGCTCAATGTCGCGGAAGTGACTTTTACACCCGGCGATCAAGGATGGTGTATCGCGTCTGCCTGCAGATTGTGGCCCCGTGTATGTGTGTGTGAGGGTGAGGGAGGGGGTGGTTTGTGTGTGTGTGTGTGTGTGTGTGGGGGGTGGGAGGGGGTGGTTTGTGTGTGTGTGTGTGTGGAGGGTGAGGGCGGGGTGGTTTGTGTGTGTGGTGGGTGTAGGTGTACGGTGGAGGGGTGGTTGTGTGTGTGTGTGTGTGTGTGTGTGTGTGTGTGAGTGTGTGTGTGTGTGTGTGTGTGTGTGTGTGTGTGTGTGTGTGGAGGGTGAGGTGGGGTGGTTTGTGGTGTGTGTGTGTGTGGGGAGGGGAGGGGGGGTGTGTGTTGGTGGGTGGGTGTGGGTGGTTTGTGTGTGTTGTGTGTAGTGTGTTGTGTGGTGTGTGGTGTGTTGTGTGTGTGTTGTGGGCGGGTGTGGGAGGGGTGGTTGTGTGTGTGTGTGGAGGGTGAGGGCGGGGTGGTTTTGTGTGTGTGGGGGGGTGTGTTGGGACGGGGTGGTTGTGTCTGTGTGGGTGGGGGAAGGGGTGGTTTCTTTGTGGTGTGGGGGGGGGGTGGGGACAGGGGATTTTCTTTTGTGTCGGGGGTTCTATTTTATTTTTATTTTTTTTGAGGTCGGGAATGATTTGAGAGTAGGGGAAAAAATGAGAATGAATAACAGTAGGAGGAAT
>WNGS01165503.1:3857622-3873416 GCA_020271785.1 Procambarus virginalis | reverse complement strand
GGTACTCCCTTATCCACTGGAAGCACCTATACCAGCTACACCTGCCTGTCTCTCCAGCTTATGTACCAGCCTCTTATGCGGTACTGTGTCAAAGGCTTTCCGACAATCCAAGAAAATGCAGTCCGCCCAGCCCTCGCTTTCTTGCTTAATCTTAGTCACCTGGTCGTAGAATTCCATTAAGCCAGTCAGGCAATATTTACCCTCCCCGAACCCATGCTGGCGATTTGTCACGAAGTCCCTTCTCTCCAGATGTGCTACCAGGTTTTTTCTCACGATCTTCTCCATCACCTTGCATGGTATACAAGTCAAGGACACTGGCCTGTATTTCAGTGCCTCTTGCCTGTCGCCCTTTTTGTATATTGGGACCACATTCGCCGTCTTCCATATTTCTGGTAGGTGTCCCATCTCCAGTGACCTACTATACACTACGGAGACTGGCAAGCAAAGTGCCTCTGCACACTCTTTCAGTCCCCATGGTGAGATCCCGTCTGGACCAACAGCCTTTCAAACATCCAGTTCAAGCAGGTGTCTCTTGACCTCCTCCCTTGTGTGTGTGTGTGTGTGTGTGTGTGTGTGTGTGTGTGTGTGTGTGTGTGTTTGTGTGTGTGTGTGTGTTTGTGTGTTGTGTGTGTGTGTGTGTGTGACTGTGACTTTGAATAGTTTTTAACAAAACCTGTCTATCCACACTCAGGCAAACCAAGCAATAAAGGAACTCGATTCTCAAGATTTCGTGGACGACGATTTTCAAGACTGGTAAGTATCTGGTCACATGACAGTAACGGGCGAGTGTCCAGACACATGACAGTATCAGGCAAGTGTCCGGACACATGACAGTAACAGGCAAGTGTCCGGACACATGGCTGTACGAGATTATAAAAGACAAGTCAATCATGGGGCTATCAAGATCAACACTTGTCAGCAAATTAATAATATTATTAACAAATACTCCAAATCAGATTTCTGATCAAATATTAACAATATCCTTGTTGATGCCTGAACTCAGTGATGTGAGTTCGATAATAGTTTTATTCGTGGCTTAGACGCAACTGTCTCGACCAAATACAGTTTGAGATTAAATGGAAAATAGTATTACTGTTGCAGGCGATAAGTCAGAATAACGTGGCTAAATTATGTTGGTCAGACCACACACTAGAAGGTGAAGGGACGACGACGTTTCGGTCCGTCCTTTTCTATTCTCAAGTTGATTGTGAATGGTCCAGGACGGACCGAAACGTCGTCGTCCCTTCACCTTCTAGTGTGTGGTCTGGTCAACATAGTATTACTGTTTTTAACGTGATTTAAAAAAAATAAATTTTATTGAAATTAACACATTATAATTTAATTAATTAGGTGACCTGTGCCATCTAACACCAAAGCATAGAAAATCAGTCACATTAATTGCTAGAATTTATAATAATTAACGAAGTTAGAGTAATGCAATATGAGGAGCGGCTAAGGTTCAACCTTTTGTGCAATATTGTTCTAATCAGCATTGAATGAGATCGCCGTGATTTTGATCCTTCATGAAACACATGAATAACATGAGCTAGACGGGAGAGCGACGGTCTCGCTTCATGCAGGTCGGCGTTCAATCCCCAACCGTCCAAGTGGTGGGGCACCATTCACCCGCCCCCCAATCCTTATCCTGACCCCTTCCCAGTGCTATATAGTCGTAATGGCTTGGCGCTTTCAGCTGACAGTTCCATTCTCTTCTACCCTTTTCCCCTACTCTTAAATATTTCTCTTACGTTCCTACCTTGTCAAAGGTAACGTCTTAAAAATCATGTTAGAGTTTCTCAAGAATTGCCTTTATTAACAAGTGAACTTCCTTCCTTATTCTCTGTATTATATCTCTGATTACTGTATAATCCATTTTAGTGAAGGAAATACTATTGAATCCTCATTTATAAAAAAATAGTGAATTAGAAAACATTCATATAAGTCAATCAGATTCATGATCTGATTGCATATTCCCAGCATTAAGGAATGGCCAGTCGTGTCGCTTCCAGTATTTGATGTTAAGTTCGTGTTTTTTAATGTTCTCAGGTGTGTGTGTGTTCTCAGGTGTGTGTGTGTGTGTTCTCAGGTGTGTGTGTGTGTGTGTGTGTGTTCTCAGGTGTGTGTGTGTGTGTGTGTGTGTGTGTGTGTGTTCTCAGGTGTGTGTGTGTGTGTTCTCAGGTGTGTGTGTGTGTTCTCAGGTGTGTGTGTGTGTGTGTTCTCAGGTGTGTGTGTGTGTTCTCAGGTGTGTGTTTGGGGGACATAATCCCACATCAGTGTCTTTGTCGGCTTCATTTTTTGAAAATGTGTTAAATTACGAAAGCGCTTGGGTAAATTTCGTTAATTTTTTTTTACCCATGAAGATACTTACGCATAAATGAATAAATTTAACGACCATGAAACAATAATAAATTATTTTGTGTCAAACACTAGTTTCGTTATAAAGTCCAAGACTCTTAGTTAATATATGATAACTTTATTATTAAATATGCAGCTTTGACCCAAATTCTGTAGTCCAACTATATATTACAACAGAGAAGCTAATCCACATATCTGTGTGGAAGAGTGGAACCTCTTGCTTTAAAAAATAAAATCAAGAAAATATCTGATTTTTTACAAATATATTGCCTTAAAAAATTAAGAAATTATATGATTTTTGTTAAATACCTTGTCTTAAAATAATAAATAAAATATGATTTTTTTAAATACCTTGCCTTAAAAAAAATCAAGAAAATATGATTTTTTTAAATACCTTGCCTTAAAAAAAATCAAGAAAATATGATTTTTATTAAATACCTTGCCTTAAAATAATCAATAAAATATGATTTTTTTTAAATATTTTGCCTTAAAATAATCAATAAAATTTGATTTTTTAAAATACCTTGCCTTAAAAAAATCAAGAAAATATGATTTTTATTAAATACCTTGCCTTAAAAAACATAAAGAAAATATTGCCGTAGCAAAAGAGGCGCTAGCTAGCACCAGCCGTGAATATAAGACAATTTACCTAAACGTTATGCGTCCCAAGTGCTTAATGGAGCTCTTGTGTGCTTATTTATGAGGCTGGCAGATGAACGTTTCGTCTACACGTTCTTCACTACCGTCTTCAATTGCCTCGTATGAATATTAGATTACTTCATGAACGTCATTAACTAATTTGTGCTCATTTGCATTAAGTTTCAAGAGGCGAGGCGTCAGCGAGGTGACGAATGAGCTTGTTTTCATCTGTGTTTGTACGCCAGGCTTCAGCTCCTGGGCCCACCTCGCTGGCGTCGGTAGCTTATAACTCCCAACACTTGCCTTTTCTTTTCATTCTCTTGTAACTATTTATAAATCTCAATTACTTCTTTTCATCTTATTTTGCTTGCTGCTCTTAAAATAAAAGAAGTGCTTTCTTAATTCCTTGTTGACTCGCCTCAGTGTCTAGTTTCTACGTGTTCTCGTCCTGTCTTTGTTCATGTTAAATACTTATTTGTTATTTTTGTCAGTGTCAATGCCTGCCACAAGTGAGACGAGGAGTCTTGCGTGTGGCACTCATGATGTCTCTCTCCTAGAGGTTGTCGAGGTTGATGATTCAAGTTCCCTTAGCCTTCATCAGGGAACCTGTTTAAGCTCGACCTTGTAACGTTTGGTACACGTTTTTGTGTGGAACTTCAGGGTATTGTCCCGTTTTGCATGGCTTAATACAACAGATGTAATACATGTTAAAATAATACTCCATTACACGAAGCGCAAAGGTTTTAGAATCTTCCTTGTCATCTTTGCATACGCTGCTGATGTTAGCTCGTTAATATGTTATAAAGTGGAAATCGCAAATTGTGTTTCCTTAATTACTAAAACATATGCCTTCCTCTCATTTGCTATTGTGTCTTTGATCTTACCATGTTCAGCCATCTCTCTCTCTCTCTCTCTCTCTCTCTCTCTCTCTCTCTCTCTCAAGGAGCATAGAAAAATCACATTAACGTCAAGAATGAATGAGAAAATTTACTGTTTCTAAGATGTCAAGATGAACCAGCAACATTGTGCAACTGTCGTCTATTCTGATTTCTTTCATGAGTTGCCCGAAACGCTGTGCGTATTAGTGGCGTTAGGCCTAGTATATATTAGCTCTATCTAGAAATACAACATTCTCTTTGTAACTCATTTTGTATGCATGAACTTTTACTTGAATAAACTATTCAGGTAAATTTATTATTATTAAACAAATCCTCAGGAATTTTGATAAGGGTTTCGAACCTCTGCACTGGGTGTTCCCAGACGAGGTCTAATCAACTGTACAAACTGTCTACTGAACACGCACGGGTTCGAGCCCTCATCACGGCTCCTGTGGATTTGTTCCTTGATATATTATGTTAATGTGTTTTATTTGTATATTATCATTATTCTTATTATTATTATAGTTTGGCATTATCGACAAACACTGTCTTACAAGGTCCTGTCTTCGTAGTCATGCAACCCGTCCTCGTAAATTCGTATAGTCAATATTGACTTATTAAATATGTGCATAGGTGACATACTAAACATAATAGTTTCCCTTGAAAAGCTTCATAGAAAAGAACGACCTTACCTAACCTACTTAGTATGTTAAGATAAGCATCTTATTGCTTCGTAATTACAATTATTACCTAACCTATACCTATAATAGGTTAAGTAACAATTGTAATTACGAAGCTATAAGATGCTTATTTTAACATACTAAGTAGGTTAGGTAAGGTCGGTGTTTTCTATGAAGCTTTTCAAGGGAAACTTATGTTTAGTATGTCACCTATGCAGGTAACTAATAAGTCAATATTGACTATACGAATTTGCGAGGACGGGTTGAGTCATGTCATTGTCATATGCTACAAAATGCATTGAGCAATGTAGTAACAGTTTGGTATGACGGTTTGGTATGACGGTTTGGTATGACAGTTTGGTACACCACTTCAATGTGATCTCAGCAGTCACAGGCTTGTCTTTATATACTGTTGTAAAACTACCATCATCCTCACTCTAATGAGACGTAATTGAATTACTCAGATGAGGCAAAATTTGTTAATAATTTTGCCAATAAAGATGTTAATAATAATAATATTTACTGTTGAATACTTTTTCCTCTGATTCATTTCAACTCGCTTTCAGTAACTCTGGCTTGTGCCTGAAGTTCCCACCATGGTATCCTGTGTGAAAAGTTGTCGAAGGCTTTCTGGTAATCCAGGAACATGCAGTCAACCTATCCGACTAATAAAATAGGATCAATGAGTTCTTTTACAGTACTCATGAACATCTATCATATACGAATTATCTTTTCTAAATTGGAGTGAGAGTTGTGTATACAAGCTGGCCCTATTAGGAGCGATGATAACTATTTCTGATTACAGGTGATGAGTCACAATAACGTGGCTAAAGTATGTTGACCAGACCACACACTAGATGGTGAAGGGACGACGATGTTTCGGTCCGTCCTGGACCATTCTCAAGTCGATTCGGACCATTCTCACAATCGACTTGAGAATGGTTCAGGACGGACCGAATCGTCGTCGTCCTTTCACCTTCTAGTGTGTGGTCTGGTCAACAAAAAATTCCTGATTATTTTCTCGAATCTTAAAGGATATATATACGCCCGCGATGGAGCCAGTAATTTAGCGCAGTCTGTCCATCAACGTCTTAAGTATTCTTGTGGCCTAAGCCTGCGCAGTTCTCGCCAATATAATGCAGCCCTCAACGTTATTGAAAGAGATTTGCTTTTAGTAAATATTGGCGACTTTGTCTGGTTTGATGGCATTCACCACCTCTTAAGTGGTTAGGCCGCTTCCTTATCTCGTCATCTGTTATCGTTATGTTATCTTGAGATCATCATCTTCTTGAGATGATTTCGGGGCTTAATATCCCCGCGGCCCGATTCTCAACCAGGCCTCCTTTTTGTTACACACTCTCAGGAAGCAGTCCGTAGCAGCTGTCTAACTCCTAGGTACCTATTTCACTGCTAGGTGAACAAGCCCATCGGGGTGAAAGAAACCCTGCCCCCATTTGTTTCCGCCTCCACCGGGGATCGAACCCGGAACCGCAGGACTATGAATCCCGAGCGCTGTCCACTCAGCTGTCAGTCCCCTTTGTTGTTATGTGTCGTATAATCTCTCAAGGACATCCTGTCCATTTCTGTGTTCCATTATTATTTTTGCCTCATCTGCAATCACAAAACATTATCAATACAACTTCCTGAAGCAGACAGCTGTAGTGCATCATGCTCATCATCCCGCCAAACACACCGAAACTACGACGTTGGTACAACGTTGGAACAAGTTTTAACGCTTCCTAACCAGTTATAACAACCAATATAGCAAGTTGTAACAACGTTCTAATGCGTCATAAACACGTTAAGCCAAGATGTAACAACTTTATTACAAGTTGTAACAAGCGGAAAATATAGACAGTTTCGGTTTGTGTTTCCAGGTGCAGAGACCACAGACGTGACCCACACAAAAGTCACACTGACGTGATGCTTATCAATGAGAACATTAACTGAAGCATTGTAGTGACTCGAACCAGCAATCAGGGGTGCTCCCAGCACCGCACCTTACCCCTATACCAACACATGGTAAAAGGTATACAACCTGGACATGCCACTGAATCCACAGGAAGTCTGGTAAGCTTCTGTTGAAGCCAGTCCAAGTTGTACTTATAACCCCAAGCACTCAAGTGCAGGTATTGTAGTGCATCAACTGTATGCTCCATGTACAGAGACACTTAGGGCTCACACTCAGGTGGTGTATCAATGGGGGAAATCATCGGAGCAATGAACGGACTCGAGTCCTGGTCACTGGTTCGAGTCAATCTAATGCTTCAATTGATTTTCCCTCAGAGTAGTCCTCGAGGGACTCAATCCTAAGGTCTCTATTCTTCACACTGTAACTCTTCACACTGTAACTCTTTACACTGTAACTCTTTACACTGTAACTCTTTACACTGTAACTCTTCACACTGTAACTCTTCACACTGTAACTCTTCACACTGTAACTCTTCACGCTGTAACTCTTCACACTGTAACTCTTCACGCTGTAACTCTTCACGCTGTAACTCTTCACGCTGTAACTCTCCACGCTGTAACTCTCCACGCTGTAACTCTTCTCTCTCTCTTGTGGTCTCCTCAGGTCCAGAACTTTCGTACGGAGTTGAGCAGCAGTCGTGTGGTGTTCACTGTAGCGGGGCTGGTGGACCTGGACATGTCGGAACTGTGGAGAGTAGGTGTTAACACACACACACACACACACACACACACACACACACACACACACACACACACACACCAGTTGATTGACATTTGAGAGGCGGGACCAAAGAGCTAGAGCTCAACCCCCTACAAGCACAACTAGGTAAGTACACAGACATACACACAATGTTAACTCTATTCAGATTTAGAATAATACAATCAACAATACTTTATTTTAGTGTTCATAAAACGTGTTTAAACTGACTATATAAATATATAAGCTGCTTCTTGCTGACAAAAACATGTGACACAAAACATACCAATTTGATCACAGATATTTTTTCCCCGTAAAGGAGTTGCAGTTCATGGTGACGGTCGTGGTGGTACTGGTGCAGTTCTCCATGGAGAGCACCAACAACAGCGTCCTCAGGTCGTTCCCAAGCAACAGCAGCATCGTCGGGTCGTTCCCAAGCTCCAATAGCGTCCTCGGGTCGTCCCCAAGCTCCAATAGCGTCCTCGGCGTCCTCGGGTCGTTCTCTAGCAACAACAGCGTCCTCGGGTCGTCCCCAAGCTCCAATAGCGTCCTCGAGTCGTTCAGGAACGACTCCACTCTCCTCAATACAACTTCTGGCCACTTCAAGTAGCACTCTTTGTACAACTTCGTTCCATCTGCGGTCGTCTAGCGTTCAAATTCTCCTCAAGGAAAATGACCTCAGACAGCTGCTTCAGGAAACATTGCAATTAAAGGGACAAAATGATGAAAGTTTGTCCAAAAAAGCCTTTTGTTTAACACAATCATGCGTTTAGTACGGCTGGGTTCATGCCGTTCATATTAAATTCACTCTGCCTCCTCTGAGTCATTCTCTGCCAGTTCCCAGTATGGAAGACTGCCAAAGAATATACATAATTTACATTAGCATGTATAGTTTTGATTAATACGTGTTATCAGGCGACATGTATAGTTTTGTGCATGTATTTACCTCTCGTGTTCTGTCTTCTATGCAGAACTCATAAGATCAAAGACTTCTCGAACCGCATAAACACCAGAATGTACCTTATTTTAAGCAGGCAACACCTAGAGGCAGCCCGTACTTCAGCCTGTCCTGGGGGCTAGGCTCGTTAAAGCAGCGGCCGTCCAAAGATAAATTCATGTGTTTTTAACGTACTGTGCACTAAAAAGTGAGGCTGTTCTCAGGGTAACAGGATTCTAGTGACCTAATCACCCGCCTTGGTTAAATACTTTGATATTTATCTATATATTTATGGTCATAAAGCATAATATGGTTACAATAAAATAGTCTACTTGTAAACTGGTAAGAAAACCTTTTCCTTAAACAGTATATTCCCAAGTTATACTTTTAGTTCGTTATAAATAGTTGGTTTAAAATATAAAAAGAGAATAATGCAATCCTAATGAAGCCTTACCTAACCTAACCTTAACCTAACCTAACATAACGTTAACCTAACATAACCTTAATCTAACCTTAACCTAACCTAACATAACGTTAACCTAACATAACGTTAACCTAACATAACGTTAACCTAACATAACGTTAACCTAACATAACGTTAACCTAACATAACGTTAACCTAACATAACGTTAACCTAACATAACGTTAACCTAACATAACGTTAACCTAACATAACGTTAACCTAACATAACGTTAACCTAACATAACCTTAACCTAACCTTAACCTAACCTTAACCTAACGTTAACCTAACATAACCTTAACCTAACATAACGTTAACCTAACATAACGTTAACCTAACATAACCTTAACCTAACATAACGTTAACCTAACATAACGTTAACCTAACATAACGTTAACCTAACATAACCTTAACCTAACATAACCTTAACCTAACCTTAACCTAACCTAACATAACGTTAACCTAACATAACCTTAACCTAACCTAACATAACCTTAACCTAACCTAACATAACCTTAACCTAACATAACCTTAACCTAACATAACCTTAACCTAACCTAACATAACGTTAACCTAACATAACCTTAACCTAACCTAACATAACCTTAACCTAACCTAACATAACCTTAACCTAACCTAACATAACCTTAACCTAACCTAACATAACCTTAACCTAACATAACCTTAACCTAACATAACCTTAACCTAACCTTAACCTAACCTAACATAACCTTAACCTAACCTTAACCTAACCTAACCTAACATAATCTTACCTTACCTTACCTTAACACGAAAAGCACGGAACACGAAAGACTCGCCCTAAATATTTAGATTAACGACTTCGTTACCTCGCCCGCGCTCAGATCTCACCAAACAGAACCAGATAACAATAACATATCTACCGAGTTTTGAACCATTGGTTTAAGTGGTCTAAACCAGTGGTTCTCAACTGGTGGGGCTCAAACTGATTATTATGTATAGACCAAGCAACTAAAAATGAATAAAAATAAACAGTATATCATAATATTCAAATTACATGATTCTGTAATTTGCGGTATAGTATAGTTAATAATTATCCACTGCAAAAAATTCTTTCAATCAGTGCTTGGAGATGAATCTTCCAACCAATTTGGTGAGGGTTTTCAGACACGTTAGCAAAATAAACTTAATATTTTATGTGAACTTGAACAGCAATTCTTTGTGTCACGAAACTCGGTATTTGTATTCAACCCGTTCTCGCACTTGCTTATAGTAAATATTGGCTTATTTAATTAGTGCATATGTGACATACTAATTGATTGTGAATATTTTAGTTTACCTTGAAAAGCTTCATAGAAAACACCGACCTCACCTAACCTTCTTAGTATGTTTAGATAAGCATCTTATTGCTTCTTATTTACAATTATTACTTAACCTATCAACGGTATAGGTTAAGGAATAATTGTAATTATTACTTAACCTGTCAACGGTATAGGTTAAGGAATAATTGTAAATAAGAAGCAATAAGGTGCTTATCTTAACATACTAAGAAGGTTAGGTGAGGTCGGTGTTTTCTATGAAGCTTTTCAAGGTAAACTAAAATATTCACAATCAATTAGTATGTCACATATGCACTTATTAAATAAGCCAATATTGACTATAAGCAAGTGCGAGAACGGGTTGGTGTATTCCATGTGTAGATCTTTCCACCTCGGGTTAGGTTTTACAACATCGAGTACATTTAACTATGTAAAAAATGTACATAGTTAAATGAACACGAGGTAAATGGCCTCTCTCTACCTGTTCGAGTTTACAGAGCTATATTCACCGGATTGAGTACATAGGACTGCGTACAATGAACCGAGTCCAGTGGACTGAGTACGGGGTGCCCGTTACAATGTACCAGCTAAACAGGACCGGGTGCGTAAGGTACCATTGGACAACGGTCAACAGTATTGACACACTGGTGATTGGAAGCATAATTGGAATGTCAATGTTCACGTTGTAACTCGATTGACAACAATCCACTGAACGCCGAACAGAATTGAACGCGTTGTTCACTGCGCGGAATCAAGTCCTTTTCAACGCCCAGTTGGCCCTCACACTGTTGTTAGATCTCGGCTTTGCAATGTTCACGTGATTGAGTGATTGAGTTGTGTGTGTCATAGGCAATACTCTTGCCTTGCATCACTCTGTTGCTGCTGCTTTGCATGACAATTGAATTTCGGTATACACAATTAATGCCATTATTGATTAATAATTAATTGGAAAACGTACGGTGAATATCAATACTGTATTTTATAATCAGAATTTTGAACACGTTAAGCAAGCTCTAGAAAGTATGTATTTGTTCAACACTCTGAACATTCAGTAACAAGGCTGTTTGGTGTTCATTAAACTACGGTAAATATTACACTTCCAGTCAGAGAACAACCCGACCTCACGAGTTGCCACAACGTCACAAAAAAGATGTTCTAAATTGACCGAACCTAACCTACAGGAGGACCTACACATAGAAAACGTGACAGCCTGTCCATGTCGCGAGCCTCTTATGATTTATAGTTCATCACATTTTAGCCGAAGGGAAGGATTCAGGCGTCAAAATGCGATGTAATACACGAGAGGACAGTTTGTGAGACCAAAGTACACATTGAAAAATTGCACCCAGTTGAATCTTAATTTAAAAACAGTGAATAAAATTGAAAAAGTGCACCCAGTTGAATCTTAATTTAAAAACAGTGAATAGAAATTGAAAAAGTGCACCCAGTTGAATCTTAATTTAAAAACAGTGAATAGAAATTAAAAGATTAATGGATGACTTCTTAATATTTCCATCCAGTTAATATATAACAAGTAGCCTTGATACGAGGAGCCAGAAGAAAGAGAAGGCAATGAACGAAGGAGAAGGAGAAATGGAAAAATAAAAGTGGAGGAAGGGTAAATGCCAGCCCCCTTCCCCCAGGGGTCCTACAGGAGCTAATTTCCTCCGGGAGTGAAGGTTTGTGCTGGCCTCTGGCTATTGGTCCCCCCTCCGTCCGCCAGGGACTTGGCGTCACACAGCAATCCCAGCCACCAATGTCACCACTCTACCCGCCTCTCTTGAACACCTCCTCTTGTTCACCATCAAACTGAACAACAAAAATACTGTTCATATAACGCGAGAAATTTAAAAGTTTTCAGATAGCAAGGACATGGGCGAATTAGTGTCTTAAAGAAGATGAACGGTCACTGGAAAGGAAAAAGAATAGCGAAGGAGAAATTTGAGCCACTGAATGCCAACTTGCTCATCTTGGAATGGTGCAGATGTAGGTAGGTCTATACGCAATGAATACTGCTTTAAATTCAGCAGCAGGAGATACATCCATCTTATGGTCATTGGGTTGAAAGTGCGCTCTATCCCGCCTTCAAAACCTCTCCAGACATTTTGAAATAATGGACGTCAACCGATTAACATCAAGTGAATACGAACACCATATTCTGTGGTGCTGTGATGGATATGTGATGGATGTCTTTAAGAGGATGTGGTGGGTATGTGGGCCTTCGGGCCGCTCCAAGCAACAGCCTGTTGGACCAAGCTCTCGCAAGTCAAGCCTGGCCTCTGATCGGGCTTGGGGAGTAGAAGAACTACCAGAAAACCATCAAGCTGGTACCACATCTAGACTGGCACAACATTAGATGCCAATTATAAATTGCGAATGTATTGGGATTGTGATTAGGACGATCGGGGTTAACCCCCTATGCCCCCTATTTATAAAAGACTTGCTCCTATTGCGACAGCTAACGACTCCAATAACGTCTGAAATGTTGGATTGATTGTCCCTAGAGTTTTTTCAACTTATTTTTTTCTCCTTCACAGAAAACGTAACCTCAAGGTTCTTACAGCTTTAACTCAAAGTAACAATAGTAAAAATATCCTTGTGGTAACTCTTTGTGTTTTGTCGATGTGTGTACTACATGTTCTCAGAGAGAGAGAGAGAGAGAGAGAGAGAGAGAGAGAGAGAGAGAGAGAGAGTGAATAGGGGGTAGAGAAAAAGTGGGGAGAGGTAGAGAAATGGTAGGAAGAGGATGTGAAAAGAACGGAAGGTGGGGGAGAGAGAGGGGGAGCTAGAAAGATAAACGAGATGGAAGTGTAGAGGAGAATCGGGAGATGAGTGAGAGAGAGGAGGTAGATTGGAAGAGAGGGTAGAACGAGGGAAGGAGAGGGGTATGTTGGGGATTTTGGGAAAGAGGGGAAATAAAGGCGGTGAGGAGAGATTTGGGAGCAGAGGGAGGGGTGAGGTGGGAGAGTGAGAGAGAGGAGTAGAAGGAATGAGAAGTGAGGAAGGGACGGGTGAGAACGTGAAGAGCGAAGTGGAGGAGTGCAAGAGGGACGAGTGAATGTTGAGAGAGAACGGGGGAGGCAGATACAGACGGAGGGAGACAGGGAAAAGGTGACAGGGGAGATGAAGAGAGAAGGGAGGGGGGCAGGAAGGAAGAAAAAAAGGTGGTGAAAAATGGGAAAAAAACTGAAATAGGAGAATAGGAGGAATGCTGAATGAAACTTGTTGATTATCCAACGAAAATATTCCTTATTAGACCCCTCAATAGCTTGATCGATAGAGCATGGGACTGTTGTTGTGTTAAAGATTTGCTACCTGGAACATAAAGTTCCAAGTAGCACGGGCTATGGTGAGCCCGTGGCTCTGATTAGTACCTTGAAAAGAATGATGTCCTGCTGCCTATACAGTGACCTGGTTGAGGGTAATAATGTCCCAAAAACATGCTATCAGTTCGATATATATGTCTCTCTCTTCCTAAGAGCCCCATTGGGGGGTTTTAGGAAAATTCTTTATGATCAATTTTGTGATCTTACTTTTGTAGAAGAGCTGTATCTTCCTTTAGTGTTGGTTGGTTTACTTTTATGCTGATTATTTATTTCAGGACTTTCCTCAGTAATATTCACATGAGTTTAATAGGCGGAACAAGTTTTGTAATGTTCACATTTTCTGATGAGAAGGTGAACTGATGTGGGCTTGATGAACAAGATGAATTGATGAAGAGCATTGAATTGAACTCTCCTTGCTCGTTATGATAGTTATGAGGAGGTGAATGATCACCTCTCATAACTATTATGAGTATCTGTTGCTGACAAATGCCTGCCTCACACCTCAGTTCCTCATCAGCCTGCTTCCATCTCAAGCTCCGTGGCATTATCTGGTGAACTTAATAACATTTCTTATTAAGATCACTCAATAGCTCGGTCGATAGAGCTTCGGCTTCGGACGCTAGGGGTCCAGGGTTCGAGTGTCTTACAGCCCAGGTGAATGGATTGTTATATTCAGACATCCACCTCGTTCAGTACAGTTAGGATGCATCTCTTCCCAGCTTTTATACCTTTTTTCTTATGCTTTTATGCCTTTTTCTTATGCCTTATGTCATTATTATTTATGACTTATTCATTTGACTTGCTCTATCATTCCTTAACCTGTCTTTCTCTCCCAAGTTCTTTCTCTCGGAGAACATTCCCAGACTGCATATTACTCTCGTGTAATTCATTTTGGTGTATTCCAGTCTCTATTTAGTTCAATTTTATAGTCAAAAACTAGTTTGATATTGCAACCAAGTTTTAAATTTCCTCATTCTGGGTGAAGATCTTGTCCACTAAATTAGGTTCATCCCTTCCCCCTTTCTCTTCTGTAATGTTTTCCATGTTCTTTAACAATAATTTACTTTAATATTCCTGTGGTTTTGTATGTTGCTGCTGCATCTTCTGTGCTGGTGTTTGAAGGTCATCCTTGTGGGATTGCAGACGAGGAGTCACAATAACGTGGCTGAAAAAATGTTTACCAAACCACACTAGCAAGTGAAGGGACGACGACGTTTCGGTCCGTCCTGGACCATTCTCAAGTTGATTGTGGGTTTCATTGCTGTCTTCGAATTACTGTTCGAATCTTTGTTTTCGGCTTGGAGGTCGAATCACACCAGATCACTGAATATTTTCCTGTTGCTATCAGATTGATATTGTTGAATTCTTTGTATCTGATTGTATTCTATCTACAACTACCTCGAAGACCCAGTTGTATTTTATTAGGCCTGCTAGACCCTCCTCCTTGCCCCATATACTATCTTGTATTTCCCTTATATATGATTTTGGGAGCATAACATTTGTAAGTGATTTTGGTTTCCACCCCTCTAGTCAAATCAGGTCCATTTTTTACAATTTTTTTCTTGATTTTCTGTGCCTTGTTGCTGTGTGAGTCCATTAGCTTTGGTGTGCCAGATAGTATCGGTTCTGGGTCGACTCACTCAAGAGTTACCTTGGCCAATCATGCGACGGTTTGCTATTCCTTTCATTTCGTAACTTAACAATTTATAAGTGTAATATTTATGGTGGTTTGCTCGCAAAGCTCAGAATTGTTACGAAAAAAAATTGTTGATCTCCATGATTGATTGATGTTGAAGAGGCTGTGGAGGATCTCTCCACCTCGAGAGGATGACAGGTCAGAACATCTTCCCCCTCTCTTGCACGTCAGTTGCGAAGCCCCCTCAGGATGTCTTCCCTTTCCCTCTTCCACCCCTTGACGTGCCCGTCACCTCCCTTAGACCCTCACCCCTCATACAGCCCTTCCTCCCCCCCCCTCCCATATCACCCCCCCCCACCAGAGTGAGCAAAATGAAGGGAGTATCAGAATGCGTTGTGTCGCCCCCCCCCCCCCGAGGGCCTTCCTGCCCATCAGGGCGAGGGAACGGCACAATCTGAGGACCCCGAGGCCATTCAGGACCTCCGAGCTGACACCATCACCACCCTCTATTGTCTACGCTATACTCACTAGAATGGCGAATACATTTTCAGAAAAACATTATGGAAGGGATAATGTCTTGCATATTTTTAACAAGAAATTTAAATATTGAAGAATTAACCAAACACTAGCAAAGTATTAAGTTATCTCTTTTTGTATTGTTATACGATCGATATCATATAATTTTCTGCAAATTGGATGATAGGGAATTATATAAACGAGATAATAAACATTATGAACAAAGATGTTACAAGGATAAGGTGAAGAATTTTTGGGCTTTTTCCTGGTTCCAATCCACATACAGCACACGGCTGTCCTCTCTCTCCCTCTCTCTCTCTCTCTCTCTTCTCTCTCTATATATATATATCTATATATATATATATATATAATATATATATATATATATAAATATCAAAT
>WNGS01165503.1:3818058-3857597 GCA_020271785.1 Procambarus virginalis | reverse complement strand
CCTCTTGATAGTTATCTTCCCTATGATAGATCCCTCCCTCTTGATAGATCCCTTCCCTCTTGATAGATTCCCTTCCCTCTCTGTGGATTCCCCTTCCCTCTTGATAGATCCCTTCCCTCTTGATAGATCCCTTCCCCTCTTGGATAGATCCCTTCCCTCCTGATCGATCCCTTCCCTCCTGATAGATCCTTTCCTCTCCGATAGATACCTTCCCTCTTGTGAATAGATCCTTTCCCATCTGATGATCCTTTCCCTCTTGATAGATCCTTTCCCTTTTGATAGATCCTTCCCTCTGATAGACTTCCCCTCTAGATCCCTTACATCTTGAATAAGATCCCTTCCCTCCTGATTGACTTCTAGTCACTAGGTCCTCATCGTGATAAGACCTTCCTAGGTCCTCCTTTATCTCCCTCCTGATAGATCCCGTTCCACTAGATCACTGATAGATCCCTTCCCTCATGTAGTCACCGAATCCTCCCTGTATAGCCTTCTCTGATAGATCCCTTTCCCTATGCTAATCTTCTCCTGATAGATCCATTCCCTCTTGAATAGATCCTTCCCTCTTGATAGTACTTCCTATGCTGCATTTCCTATTGATAGATACCTTCCCTCCTTGAAGATATTTCCCTTGCTCAATACTTGCCTCTGATAGATCCCTTCACTCTGATAGATCCTTCCCTCTGACTAGATCCCTTCCTCTGATAGATCCCTTTCCCTCCTGATAGATCCCTTACCTCTGATATCCCTTCCCTCCTGAATAGTCTTCCTCTGAAGATCCCTTCCTTGATAAGATTCCCTTCCTCTTGATAGATCCTTTTCCCTCTTGATAGATACCTTCCCTCTGATAGAATCCTTTCCCTCTTGATAGATACCTTCCTCCTGATAGTCCATTTCCCTCTTGATAGTTCCTTCCCTCTGATAGATCCCTTCCCTCTTGATGAAGATACCTTCATCTGTGCTGCAGATTCCCTCACGTGCTGTCAAGTAGATTCACTGTCCCTCTGCTAGATCCCTTTCCTTCTGTGCTGCAGAGATCCCTGTCCCTCTTGCTAGATCAATACCTCTTGATCGACCTGTCTCTGCATAGATCCCTTCCCTCACTGTAGCTGCCATCATTGAAGATCACTTTCCCTCTGCATAGATTCCCTCCCTGCCTGGCTAGATTTCCTCTGTCCCTGCAGATATTGATCACTGTCCCCCGATAGATCCCTGTCACTGTGCTTGCATAGATCCTTCACTATTGCTGCAATCATTTCTCCTGTGCTGCATAGATCCCTGTCACTCATGGATAGCATATTGTCACGTGCTGCAAGATCCCTTCCGTCCTGATATATCCTTCCATCATGATAGGATACCTTCCCTGCCTGCATAGAATCACTGTCACTATGCTAGCATCCATTTCTCTCTGTGCTGCATAGATTGTCCATCCCTCTACTAGATCATTGTCACTGTGCTTGCATAGATCCCTTTCCCTCGGTGGTGCATAGATTCCTCTGTCCCCTGATAGATCCCTTCACTGTGCTGCATAGATTGCACTGTCCCCTGCATTGATTAGATACATCCCTCTGTGCTAGCATCATTCTCACTGTGCGGCATAGTCCTTCCCTATGATAGATCCCTCCCTCTTGGTAATCACATTTTGCCATCATGATAGATTCCACTTACATGACTGATAGATCCTCCCTCGCTAGTCCATACCTATTGATAGCATCTTCTCCCTCCCTGATAGGATCACGTGCCTGTGCACGATAAGGTAGAACGCACAGCGAGCGAGAAGTTCGAAATCTCCCTCAAAGTGAAGATAGCAGAGGTCAGCTGGTTGACGGCTGAGGAAGGCACCAAGCACGCCGATGTGGCAGGGCTGGAACGGGCACAGAATAGCTGCAGGTGAGAAGTCACTAGCAATCACCATACCTAGAGGGACGAGCGTCGTCCTCCTCCAGGTGGTTTGTACGTTAGTTCTTCCTAGGCACAGTCAGCTGGTCGTATCCGGAGTCTGGAGGTCATAAGGAGAACTTAAATTTTGGGAGCATTTTTATTGGTTCATCGTTATTTGCGCCTCCACCTCCCCATTTTTTTTACCTTTTCTCCTCCCTCTTGCTCTCCCCATCTATCTTCTGTGTGTCCGCCTTTATCCCCTTTTTTTTCTTTGTCCCTTTTTCTCTTCTTTGCCCCCACTCTCGCCCCCCCCTGCAACCACCCACTCCCTCTTGCACCTGCTCGTCCCTCGTTTCTTCACTTTGCCGTGTTTTCCGTATTATCTCATGTTTTGTTCTGATGGAATATTGTATTTCAACCCCCTCCTTCTTACGTTGTTGTTATTATTCCTGCTTCTCTCCCACCTTGGTGTTTATTGCTGTGTGTGACAATGTCTGTTACCGTCCGTCCTTTTGTGCCATTGCACATACGCATGTACGAACTTTGGTCCTGATAGACTTTCCTTCCCCTCACCACGGAGCATTATTTCCCTGTTGCCTCCGTGAGCTGTTAGCACCGCTCTGTAGTATTCCACCTATTGCCCCTTTACGTCCTTCCACCCCCCTTTGGGCCTTTACACCAGTCTTTTTACACGTCACCCTACTTCCCCGTGATTTTGATCCTAGTGTGCCATATCGCCACGAACCATGGCTCATACCCAGATACAAGTTTACTTAGATCTCACGTCTGCATTTTTCATCACTATAAGTTTGATTCGTTGGATTGTGTTGATTGAATGAGAGCGTCTGCAGCGTTCTTTCACCGCATTTTCACGTTTCTAGCCACACCATTTTTTTTTTATGTGGTAACTCGCACCAGTCCCCGCTCCCTACGTTAACCCCTGACGGTCCCCCGCCGGCCCAGGTTACGCGATCTGTGCACACCAACCCCCCCGCGTCAGCCTTTTCCCTCCCATTGCGGTACCAGTTTTCTACTCCATTTTTTTCCATTTGCGTGCCCCATCTCACTCCTTCGTTTTGTCTCTGGTTTACTTGCCTTCCTTTAACGCTCCCCCCCAGCTACATGCTGTATACCCACTTGTGCCCGCTGACCTTCTGCAATCAATGACTTCTCCCTTGCCTCCCACACCTTACCTGCTCCGCCCACACCCTTCCTTTTCACCCCTTCCCCCCTCCCCCCCCCCAGCGATGTCCTTACTTTTCCTATTGTGTGGTCCTCCCCATGTATTCTTATGTGCCTTTTTTTATTCCCTACCACACCTTCTTTTCCCTTTCTGTCCGCGTACACCATCCTCCTCTTTCTTCGCCCACCAAACTCACTTATTCCTTACCACTTTCCTCAGGTTCTCCCCGCCACACTTTTCCCCTCCTTCCACCCCCTCTTTCAAGGAACCACTCCTGGGGATTCTGTGTCCTCTTTTCATCCTGCCACCACCCTCTTCCCACCAACACACCACACAAGCTACTATTATCGACTCATTTAGATATTAGCATCGATTTTTTTCACCCTGATCTTTGACCCCACGCCACTCGCCGTTCCTTCTACGGCACACTCTTCCTCTGACCTGACGGGTCACCAGGACGCGTCACCGACTCCAACTCCCATCCCGTCCTTTATTTTCTGTTCCTATGTCCATTTTTCCACCCTTTTTATTCCCTGATGAGTCTACGTTTACATACTTCCTTTTATTATTTACTCTCGCTCCACTTGCGGGCTAATCATCTTACACAACTTTCAAAATCTTCTTTTTTTTTGCAGTTATCTTGAGTATGATTTCGGGGCCACTTTTTTGCTCCCCGCGGCCAGGTTCTTAGACCTTCCTTACGGACCTTCCCAATCCCCTCATGGGAAGCATGCCCTTTGTTTTGAAAGCTGACTCAATTCCCCATGGTTATTCTCTGTTTATACTGTATTCTTTTTCGGTTAATTCAGGGGCTTTCATAAGGGTCCCTTAAAGAAACTCTGGCACGTTTCTCTTTTCCGTGTTCGCCAGGTTTTTTCCCGATTCGACCATCCCCTCTTTCGTTGTTCCACTTAATTGCCGTTATTCTTTCATCGTTTCTATCGTATTCCTGTCCGCTCAGTCACAGTCTCCATGTGAATATTTGTGTTGCTTGCCAATATTTACTCACTGTGCTGCAATATTTGTCCCTGTGCTGCAATATTTGTCACTTTGCTGCAATATTTGTCACTGTGCTGAAATATTTGTCTCTGTGCTGCACTATTTTTATTTTGGTTTCACGGTTTTTTTCTGCACAAATTTGTCAACTGTGCCCTGCAAAACCCCTCTCCTGTAACCCCTCGTGCTGCTTTTAATATTGTTTTTGTCACGGGCTGCTCATATTATTTCTCAAACCCTCGCTCGATCCGTTTACAATTATCCCCTGTTTAACCTGTGTTTCTGCAATATATTGTCACTTTGTGAATTGCAATCATTTGTCAACTTTGCTGCTTGCCACTATGTTTGTAACCGTGTTGTCTGCAATTTTCATCGCTGTCACTGTTGCTGCAACGTATTTGCCTCACTGTCGCTTGCCAATATTTTTCACTGGCTGCAATATTTGCACTGTGCTGCAATACTTGTCTCTGTGCTGCAATATTTGTCTATGTGCTGCACTATTTGCCACGTGCTGCAATACTTACTTGTCACTGTGATGCAATATTTGGCCACTGTGATGCACAATATTTGTCTCGTGCTGCAATATTTGTACCACCTGTGCTTGAAATACTTGTCACTGGATTTGCAATATTTGTAACTGTGCGGAAACTATTGACTCACTGTGCTGCAATTTATCCGTCTCTGTCGCTGTCAATATTTTGGTCTTTCCCTGCTGTCCCAATATTTTCCGTCAATTGTTGCTTTTGCCATTATATTGCTTCAATGCTGCTCGCCAATTATTTCGTCCACTCGCTGCCTGACACCATATGTTTGTCTACGCTGCTGATTAATACTTTGTTCTTTTTGTTGCTGCAATATTGTCACTGTGCTGCAATATTTGTCTCTGTGCTGCAATATTTGTCACTGTGGTGCAATATTTGTCACTGTGCTGCAATATTGTCACTATACTGCAATATTTGTATCTGTGCTGCAATATTTGTCACTATGCTGCAATATTTGTCTCTGTGCTGCAATATTTGTCTCTGTGCTGCAATATTTGTCACTGTGCTGCAATATTTGTCTCTGTGCTGCAATATTTGTCTCTGTGCTGCAATATTTGTCACTGTGCTGCAATATTTGTCACTGTGCTGCAATATTTGTCTCTGTGCTGCAATATTTCTCACTGTGCTGCAATATTTGCAGTATGAGAAAGTTTTTTTAAGCAACATGTACGTTTTTGCCTCAGGTTATTTCCACTTACATGACTGTAGCCTGCTACATGTACACCTTCCTCCTGTGGTCCGTGGCTGCACATCTGACTCACAAGTTCGAAGCAGTCACCTCACTGCTTCAGGCAGCTGTTGACGCGAGGAGCACCAAGCAACTCCAGGGGGCAAGGCTGACGCACAAGAAACTCAGGTGAGAAGCACAGGCATCACGCAAATACTAATGAGAACGCGGGCCGTTTTCTTTATTGCATCAACTTTACCATGTGAGGAGAATTAATGTGTTGACAACTAGCCTGCAGATCCGAAAAATAAAGGAACTGGAACTGTTTTGGTTAGGTTAGGGTAGGTCAGGTTAGGTCAGGTTAGGTCAGGTTAGGTCAGGTCAGGTCAGGTCAGGTCAGGTCAGGTCAGGTCAGGTCAGGTCAGGTTAGGTCAGGTTAGGTCAGGTCAGGTCAGGTTAGGTCAGGTCAGGTCAGGTTAGGTCAGGTCAGGTCAGGTCAGGTTAGGTTAGGTTAGGTCAGGTCAGGTCAGGTCAGGTCAGGTCAGGTTAGGTCAGGTTAGGTCATGTCAGGTTAGGCCAGGTTAAGTCATGTCAGGTTAGGTCAGGTTAGGTCAGGTTAGGTCTGGTCAGGCCAGGTTAGCTTCGTCTTGGGTCATTATCAAGACTTGAACTGAAAAATAGTGAAGAAGACAGTTTATAAGATAAAGGTATTGAAATAAGGTAAAGTTACAGAAATAGGTCAAGATATAGAAATAGGTTAGAAGCAAGATTTGTGGCTTGTGTGTCTAATTTCCAAGCCACTTTATTGAGAAATTCTGTCTACAGTAATATATGTTATAAAAGTTATATAAAATTGTAATGTCTACAGTTTAGCCAAATTTTACTGCGAATTCGATGTTATTCCTTTGAATTTTTACAAAATATTATTGCCTCTCTCTCTCTCTCTCTCTCTCTCTCTCTCTCTCTCTCTCTCTCTCTCTCTCAGTAAAGTATTATGTAATTTTCTTGAGATTTTAATATATTTCATCACTCTACATAACTCTCAAAATGATTCATAAACTAGACTTTGTTGCGAATAATGAAAAAGATTACGGTTTTAATACATTATATATTTTTAATGTCAAGAGCGTGTTTGATTGTTATAATGATGAATTTCTTTTTTAAATCAGCTATATAATGGAATCATATATGCACCCTTAAATCCGACTAGTTCATCAACAGCGGAAAAACTCTTTAAACCAGAAACATTTCCTAAAACTAGAATTGTGATGTAAAATTAGAAATTGTGGTGGATATGTGGGCCTGCGGGCCGCTCTAGGCAACACCCTGGTAGACCAAGCTCTCACAAGTCAAGCCTGGCCTCGGGCCTGGCTTGGGGGGAGTAGAAGAACTCCCAGAACCCCATCCAAGTACAATCCAGGTACAGGTACAGAACTGTTAGTTCCTTAAAACTACGTCAAACGTCTGATCAAATGGTTCTGCCTCAAACTTGGGTGGTTCTGCGTCAAGCTTGAGGAGGTTCTGACCTAGAAGTGAGAAGTTATATATATATATATATATATATATATATATATATATATATATATATATATATATGTATATATGTATATATATATATGTATATATATATATATATATATATATATATATATATATTTTTTTTTTTTTTTTTTTTATATATTATCGCTTTCAATGATATCTATAAATATTTTGTTTAAATAACTAATTCTTTTTTTTATACTATTTTCATTATTCATCTTAATAATTCATTAAATAATAATATTAGGTTGATGTACGGCATAAATATTGAGGAATATCTATTGTAATGCACCAAGATGATTAAAAGTAAAAAGTCATATATATAAACTCAGTGTTTGGCGTCTCGTGGCTCTATGGAGAATTGTATCATCTCTCTCTGGCTCTGTGACATAGAGGCGTGCAGATCCTTCTGTGGCTCTCTGAGCACTCTACCACGGGGCTCTGCCATACCTCCAGTAGGTTGGGAAAGATCAGGTAGTCACCCTTTAGAAACATTCCTATAGGCTGCCCTATAGCTGTCCTATAGCATTCCTATGGGGTTCCTATTGAAGCATTCCATAGGCATTCATCCACACTAACCTGGAGATAAACATTTAAATTCGCCTGGGTTTTAGGAGACTCGAACCGCGGGCTCCACGGGTGTGAGGTAGAGACTCTATCGACCGAATAGCTCGGTTGATAGAGCTTCGGCCTCACACAAGTGGAGTCCACGATTTGAGGCTCTTATAGAGCCCAGGTGAATAGAATTCCAAAGGCGTTGCAGAAGGGTTACGTGTAAGACCTTCAGATGAGGGGAGCTCTGCAGAACCAAATTGTTTTGCTAAGACATTTTAAGAGCCCAATTTATTAATCAACTTCTATACAGTAAACATAGTGAGAAAAATGAGGAGTAACACTCATTATATGACTCACCGGTCACTGGAAACGTGGCTTCCTCATGAATGAATGATTGGTGAATTTTAGGAGAGCACAAAAACCTTCTCAAAAAAACACTCACACTAATATTATAATAACAGTAGCATACTCTTAAGACAGTTATTCGATTAATGAACAAATTCTCCTTCAAACAAATATATAAAACCTATGACAGACCAGTACTGGAGTATGCAGCGCTAGCAAGGAACACAAAATCTTGCCAAAAGTACAAAATATAACCCCCAGAAGCCCCTAAGGCATAAGGGTACTTGATGACCAGATCACACACTAGAAGGTGAAGGGACGACGACGTTTCGGTCCGTCCTGGACCATTCTCAAGTCGATTTGAGAATGGTCCGAATCGACTTGAGAATGATCCAGGACGGACCGAAACGTCGTCGTCCCTTCACCTTCTAGTGTGTGATCTGGTCATCATACTTTAGCCACGTTATTGTGACTCATCGCCTCATAAGGGTACTTCCTCACACAGGAGTGAAGAAGTACCCATTCAGTATGAGTGAAAGGGATAAGAAGACTTTGAGAAGATGCAGTTTTAGCAGCAGCAACAAATTGCACAATTTTAAAAGCAGATATACGTGATACAATCTTGAGAATTTAAGAATAGAGTTGAACCAGATATAATAGAAGGAATGTGAGACTCGATGATTTAACCTAAGTAAAAAACATTCTTAGACGAGAACGACTTGGAAATAAATATTTGATAACTACAATTAGATAAAAAAAATTAATAACGAAAGAATGATTAAGTAGCAATTATTAAGTAATAAATTTGATGTCAGAAGATCAATTAGGTAAACAAGTATTAATTAATTATTCATAAGGGCAACTATTAGACATGAATTATATTGTATCTATTAGGAAAGATCACAATAGCCTGGGATAGAGGTGGACTTGTATTGACCTTCCACAGGTTGGCGGTGGAGGAGGTGGAGGTGGTCATGTGGCCCTCGGTGGCTATGTGCTACTTTCTGGCCATGTTTACCACCTGCATGAGCTGGACTGTTTTGTGGATGAGGAGCTCCGTCCCCACCCCGGACCTCCAGCTCTACCTTCTTCTGGTCGAGGCTCTCATGCCTCTCTCTGCTCTCCTGCTGACTCACTACTTCCCAGCTCGCTGTGCAAGGAAGGTTTGTGTGTGTGTGTGTGTGTGTGTGTGTGTGTGTGTGTGTGTGTGTGTATTCACCTAGTTGTGTTCACCTAGTTTTTCACCTAGTTGTGTTTGCGGGGGTTGAGCTTTGCTCTTTCAGCCCGCCTCTCAACTGTCAATCAACTGTTTACTAACTACTTTTTTTTCCACACCACACACACACACACCCCAGGAAGCAGCCCGTGACAGCTGACTAACTCGCAGGTACCTATTTACTTCTAGGTAACAGGGCCATTCAGGGTGTGTGTGTGTGTGTGTGTGTGTGTGTGTGTGTGTGTGTGTGTGGGTTGTGTGAGTGGGTGTTGTGTACTCACCTATTTGTACTCACCTATTTGTGCTTGAGGGGTTGAGCTCTGGCTCTTTGGTCCCGCCTCTCAACTGTCAATCAACAGGTGTACAGGTTCCTGAGCCTATTGGGCGCTATCATATCTACACTTGAAACTGTGTATGGAGTCAGCCTCCACCACATCACTGCCTAATGCATTACATTTGTCAACCACTCTTACACTAAAAAAGTTCTTTCTAATATCTCTGTAGCTCATTTGGGCACTCAGTTTCCACCTGTGTCCCTTAGTGCGTGTGCCCCTTGTGTTAAATAGCCTGTCTTTATCTACCCTATCAATTCCCTTGAGAATCTCGAATGTAGTGATCATGTCCCCCCTAACTCTTCTGTCTTCCAGCGAAGTGAGGTTTAATTCCCGTAGTCTCTCCTTGTAGCTCGTACCTCCCAGCTCGGGTGCTAGTCTGGTGGTAAACCTTTGAACCTTTTCCAGTTTAGTCTTATCCTTGACTAGATATGGACTCCATGCTGCGGCTGCATACTCCAGGATTGGCCTGACATATGTGGTATACAAAGTTTTGAATGATTCTTTACACAAGTTTCTGAATGCCGTTCGTATGTTGGCCAGCCTGGCATACGCCGCTGATGTTATCCTCTTGATATGGGCTGGAGGAGACAGGTCTGGCGTGATATCAACTCCCAANTCCATTCCAAATCTTTGCTAACTCTCTCGAAATTGCTGAGTCTATTGGCCCAGCCACCGAGATAACTTTGCGTGGGCATATCCCGAATACGGTAATGGGTGCGCTCTGAGTAATGACTCGAGGAGTGTGGTCCTCGACCAGCACCAGCCTCTCCAAGGTCTAGCCCACATGATCGCGATTGTTTTTTTTTTCGGCCTTGGCTCAGCGGTATTGATACCATGAGAGATTAAAAGCTGGAGTACTATTTTTGTATGAAAATTAAAAAAATAGTACTAAATTTCATTTATATAAATTTCATTTGTAAATTTTCATTTATGTACTAAACAATTACTGACTATTGTAACTTTTTCTAAGTTACAAATATATATATATATATATAATATATATATTAATATATATATATATATATTTATATATTATATATATATAATGGAGAGAATATCAGTGAGTCCAACGTTGTCCCTTGGGGCTAATCTCACCCAAATTTGCAGTAGGAATATTCTGGGGTATAGGATAAAACATAGGCTGGCCGGGGTCGCCCGAATGCAGACGGAAACAGCGTGAGAGGGTCACATTCAGACCCCCATGAGGAGTTTTCGCACAAACTAACCATGTAAATTTAAAAACAAAAAAAATCCAATGAGTAGTTATTTTTGTTCTATTATATGAATCATTCACTGATGCAGGGGAATATAACAGCATATTTTTGATATTCATGTTTCGTCCGTAACACAATAACACACATGTTAAATACAGTCATAACTCCTCCCTCAGCCCGACCAACCGAAGGCAGATACCCACCTTCGCACAGATAGAAAGCTGATGGGTAACTTTCTTCTTGCAAGGAAATAATTTTCTGATATTCAAACTTCAGCCGTACTACTATAAACACCCAATGTCAACACTGCCCCCATATTTCCCAAAGCGTCAAAGCAATAGGGGAACTCATTTTTATTTTAAGAGAGAGAGAGGAGAGAGACGCACAGAGTGAGACAAAGTATTTGTGATCTGAAACTTAGCTTGATCTTCCTCGTGAGACAGCCTCGGTCACTGAAACTTATCCAAGAGGCCTGAAAAGGCTTGTTATCCATCTACCCGAACCAATCATTGGTATTGTCGGATCGGTTAATGTTACTGTATGTTAAATATATGGGTTAACAGTTACACATTAAAGGGAGAAGCTCCCCAGCCAACAGCTCATCCTGATGGGCCTAAAATTACTCAACTTCTGATTAATCTTCATAAATAACGTGTTAAAAACCCGTCATATTTGCTCAACTCATTGAACTTAGTAATTTATGCAGAGATCAATGAACTTTGTCCTCTGCTTTATGATATTCGTGATTAGTAACCCAGTTTATTCATTGACTCATGCATATGCAATGCTGCAACTTGAATGGCAATTTGCAGGCAGAGATCGAAGTCTATTAGTGAGTTTCTGTGAGAGATTGTCATCGATAGACATGTTAATATTTCAGATTATTTTCTTGATGTATTCTCGTGTTGGGTCCTCCACCAACTGTATTATAAAACGCACTATGACGGTCAAGATCCACGGGCCCAAGGATGTATTATAGAGCACTGAGACACAAGATACACGAGCCCAAGATGTATGCTATACAGCGCTCTTTGTAATATACAATATCTAAAAAAATATATGAACAACTGACACATTCTAAACAACTATATTGTTTTGTGGGGGAACTTTCCCTTATATGTTGGTCTGTAAAATTCTGATGTGGCATTAGAAAATAAAATAGAAAGGCTTTAGAACTGAAGAGTTTGTGATACACCAAATGTATTATAAGTATATTGTCGGGATGTGATGTGGAATACAAATGTTAAAAGACCAAAAGATTGAACTCTTGACCGAGATGGGTCAGTCCAACTGTACCAATATATTGATGTTGAGTAGTTCGGAGAGTATTTACGATTTACTTTTATGGTAAAACAGGGAAAAAAAGGAGACGAATGTGAGGAACGAAAGTGATTATAAAGATAAAATACATTATTTTAAGAGTAAATTTTTAGCTCCTTTTACCATAAAAGTAAATCGTAGATACTCTGTTAACTACTCAACAACCATATATTGCTCGGCCTCTCGAAAGTGGCCGAGAGACATTGAGTAAAACAGAGATATACAGACAGAGAAAAAGACAAAGATAGAGAAAGAGACAGATAGAGAGAGGTAGAGATAGAGCGAGAGAGTGAGAGAGAGATACATAGAGACTGACTGACAAACATATAGAGACAGATAGAGAGGCAGATAGAGAGATACAGACAGAGACAGAGAGACAAGCAGATAGAGTAAAATTGATGGATCGATGGAAAGATGAATGGACAGATATTTGGATATATATATATATATATATATATATATATATATATATATATATATATATATATATATATAATATATATATATATATATTATATAGATATATATATATATATATGGATATATATATATATATATATATATATATATATATATATATATATATATATATATATATATATGTATATATATATATATATATATATATATATATATATATATATATATATAAAATGTGTGGATAGATGTTTGAACAGATGGAGGGATAGATTGACCGCTAAACTGATAGACGGGTAGATGGATAGATATATGGATAGATGGATGAAAAAATAAGTAGACACATAGAATGGATAGATAGAATGGATAGGTAGAATGGATAGATAGATGGACAGATGGGAGACAGACAAAAAGACCCGGGCCACTCAGGTTACACCTACCCTAATAAAAGGTATTTTTGTTTACCCTTGGTGTATATGTCTTTATGTACCCAACGTGTACCCAAATGAGACTTTAAGCCTTCTCTGGACCACAACAAAGGTACCTTGAGAATCGAACCAATCATCCTTGTCCTATTAGATGCAATCCATAATATCATGGGTAATTTACATATCATTTAAGCGGGTGAAACTGTATTATAAATGCATAGGATTGATCATTATATTTCATATGATGTATAATACTAATTACCTGAGAGGATAATTGTTTTTTTTGTTTATAATCAGTTCCATTGCTTTCAACAGGTTTCGTGAACGAGTTGTTTAGCTAGATGCAGAGCTCACGAGTTAGAGATAACTAAGAAATAGCGATGCTTTGCCAAACGAGTGAGAGGGAATCCAGGAACTTCAGTGGGCTTATCAGACCTCTGGTGTGGCTGGGCGTAGGGACGGGAGTCTTCCCTTACTCTGACACTCGCCATGTAACCAGAATCTCGACTAATGGTGAGCAGAGGGTTAGTGGACACCGCTATGCCCCTTAGATATAATAACGTAAGAACTTCTGTAGAAAACGTAATGTTTACTAAGTGGGACTATGTTGTTGTTGTTTTTAGTTTCAGCTACTTAGAACAAAAGTTCCGAAGTAGCACGGGCTATGGTGCGCCCGTAGTGGACTTACCTGGCACAGGAGCGGGGCAAGTAGCACGGGCTATGGTGCGCCCGTAGTGGACTTACCTGGCACAGGAGCGGGGCAAGTAGCACGGGCTATGGTGAGCCCGTAGTGGACTTACCTGGCACAGGAGCGGGGCAAGTAGCACGGGCTATGGTGCGCCCGTAGTGGACTTACCTGGCACAGGAGCGGGGCAAGTAGCACGGGCTATGGTGAGCCCGTAGTGGACTTACCTGGCACAGGAGCGGAGCAAGTAGCACGGGCTATGGTGAGCCCGTAGTGGACTTACCTGGCACAGGAGCGGGGCAAGTAGCACGGGCTATGGTGAGCCCGTAACTTACCTGTCACAGGAGCGGGGCAAGTAGCACGGGCTATGGTGAGCCCGTAGTGGACTTTCTGGCACAGGAGCGGAGCAAGTAGCACGGGCTATGGTGAGCCCGTAGTGGACTTACCTAGCACAGGAGCGGGGCAAGTAGCACGGGCTATGGTGAGCCCGTAGTGGACTTACCTGGCACAGGAGCGGGGCAAGTAGCACGGGCTATGGTGAGCCCGTAACTTACCTGGCACAGGAGCGGAGCAAGTAGCACGGGCTATGGTGAGCCCGTAGTGGACTTACCTGGCACAGGAGCGGGGCAAGTAGCACGGGCTATGGTGAGCCCGTAGTGGACTTTCTGGCACAGGAGCGGGGCAAGTAGCACGGGCTATGGTGAGCCCGTAGTGGACTTACCTGGCACAGGAGCGGGGCTGTAACTTGTGTGGGACTATGATATTCCTCGTGTGTATACACGAAGGTGCCTCGATCTTATTATAGGGTGTTATTATATTACCCCCTAGCGAGGGTGCCTTAGATATAATTATCTGTATCTATATTACAGATATAATAATATAATAGTCTTGGTGAAAACTTGATGTAAAAAAAAATCCTGAATGTCATATTCCGAGTCAGCTTTAATCGATATGACAACGATAGCTTTGTGATCTCAAGAAGAGTAATTGTGTATATTCATCATCTCTAGTATTGTGTATAATATTCATCATCTCTAAGCCCAGGAAGTTACACCTTTGATGAGCCAGTCACACGGGTTCTAGCCAATGGCCGCTATCTGTGGCCCAGCCAATGGCCGCTATCTGTGGCCCAGCCAATGGCCGCTATCTGTGGCCCAGCCAATGGCCGCTATCTGTGGCCCAGCCAATGGCCGCTATCTGTGGCCCAGCCAATGGCCGCTATCTGTGGCCCAGCCAATGGCCGCTATCTGTGGCCCAGCCAATGGCCGCTATCTGTGGCCCAGCCAATGGCCGCTATCTGTGGCGTCAACAGTCATGTATTTCACACAGTAAACAAACTTTTGACATTTAACTAAGATTTTTGTATTTTTTATTGGATATTTAGCTGAAAGCGGCGCCGTGCAATCCGGACTTGTGGAGAATAATATCCAAATTGAAGAAATATAAAAGTTTGCAACAAGAATTTTGCCTGAGCAAAGAGGGTTTTAAGCCCTCAAGAATAGGCTAATGGTACTCAATCTCACAACCTAAGAGGATAGAAGGAACAGAGGGGGGGATATGACTACAACATACAAGATACCGAGGGGCCTATATAAGTAATTATCGATAGAAGGCAGCCAGCAGGAGATACTATATTAGTAGACAAGAATAGCCTTTTCATATTCAACAAAACATTCAAGATTCGAAGTCATTTTCCACAAAGAAATTCGTCAGAATAGTTAAGCTGTACTCACCTAGTTGTGCTTACGGGGGGGTTGAGCTCTGGCTCTTTGGTCCCGCATTTCAACTGTCAATCAACTGGTGAACAGGTGCTTGAGCCTACTGGGCTCTATCATATCTACATTTGAAACTGTGTTTGGAGTCTGCGCACTTTTGTAACGCACCAGGTACAACAAGGCCCTGGTAGACGGGGCATAGAGAACTACAGACAGGACTGCCCCGTAGACAGTTTGGTAAACACTGTTAGGTGAGCACAGTGACGGTAGGGTTTCATGGAACATGAGGAAGAGAGACGAGCAAGGAGAAAGGAGGGAGGGGGAGAGAGGAGGAGGGAGTATGTGGAAGGAGAATATGGAAAGTCATCACTTCTGTCAACACTCCATCTCTGTCCATCAAAGTGTTTGGCAGCGCTGAGGTTTACCTTCTTGCTGAACCAGCTTCTTGGTCGTCTCCTAAGCCAACCTAATTACTGAGCAGTCCCAACCACGCCCTAAGCGGCGGCACCACGCAGGTTCTTACACCATATACCGCACATACTGGCTATAGCGACCAGGGACGTACCACACACCCTAGGTATAGCGAACAGGGACGCAGATTTATGCCAGAAATAACCAAGTGGTCACAATAACGAAGAGCAACACCAATTCAACGTTATTTACGTCGAATCAACGTCGAGCTAACGTCACGCACTGGGTAACGTACCAGACGTGGCTTTGCCGAGTTGTTTCAAGCGAAGGTGAAACATGCATGTGAGAGAGTTTATTTCGCCTTTACACACAAACATCTAAGTCCATTTCATCATGGTTATATGCTAATTTAGCTGTTATTGTCGGTGTTAGGATGATTGGTTACAAATGGGTAAGTACCAATCCTTACCCCAATCCACCATTTTTGTCGATCATCCCACACCACTTTACCGAGGCTACCAATCAACACTACATAACACCAGTTAAAACTACCAATCACCCTATATCACTTTAAAATGACTTGTAATCCCTACCCCTACACCACTCTAACGAGAGAATCACTCACCACCACACACACAAGCTCACCAATCACCACCCCACACCACTCAAAACCCCACCAATCACCACCCCACACCACTCAAGATTCCACCAATCACCACCCCACACCACTCAAAATTCCACCAATCACCACACCACACCAAAGCCAACCAAACAACCCCCGTACCATCAATTAACATATTGAAACACCCGCCCCACCCCTAAAAAAAAAAAACTCATTCTGACCTTCCAGAACCCCACGACGGACGAGCGAGGTTCAAACTCCTCCCACTAAGTTTCCCAACTTTCCTGTCTCTGGTCTGGGTCTTCGTCCTGATAAGCAGCGCTGGAACCGGCAGGTTTGGTAAGGTAAACCCCTTCACCTGTGTGGTAGGTCACTGTTTGGTTATCTTTATCGAGAGAGAACATTGCATCACGTGAAGTGTTATCATGTGTGATGAACTTACTGACCTGTAAACAATGTGGGAATGAACTTACTGACCTGTAAACAATGTGGGAATGAACTTACTGACCTGTAAACAATGTGGGAATGAACTTACTGATCTGTAAACAATGTGGGAATGAACTTACTGATCTGTAAACAATGTGGGAATGAACTTACTGACCTGTAAACAATGTCTTATGAACTTACTGACCTGTAAATATGTACAGTGGGTAGCAGACATCCTGATTTTCAACTGAATTAAATTTTACTGGAGTTTTTATTGTGATTAACTTCGTGGCCTTGATGTAAACTTGTCTTTATTGAGCACAAAGTTCCTAATCCTTTTATGGAGTATACGTCTTGAGGTTTACTTGTGATAAACAAAGATTATATAGTTGTAAACCGTGAGAATAAACAGCACCCTAATCAAGCTTGAATCTCTAGAGGAAACCTGTAAATTTCTCTTGTTAGAATATAATATACATAATATAAATATATATATATAAATATATATATATATATATATATATATATATATATATATATATATATATATATATATATATACCTTGGTTACTTTAAAGAAAGCGAGATTAATGCAATCAGACAAAAATTTGTGGATTAAAAATCCATAGAAAACTCTCTAAATGCAAATGTCAGATAGCAACAGCTACCAGAAGCGTTTCAGTGACAGGTGTGGAAGAAAAACACCTGTTGAAGCAGTAGCTGGGAGACAGGTGTGTGGCTGGGAGTTATCAAGGCCATATGTGCGAGCAACCACGACAGCGAAAAAGAACAGGTAAAGATTGACAGGAAAATGAAAAAAAGGTAATTTATCAAAAGTGAGAAACTAACAGATCCAAATATCATAATATATTTGACCTTTGTGTAATGCCCAGTCAAATGGTATGCATACCCAGGGGGCCAAGGGCACGTTAAGACCCTTCCCTGTCAACACCACTACCCTGGGCTTAAACTATACCAACCTCTTGTGGGATATTCTGATCTCAAAAGTAAATTCTTATAGCCGCCGAAAGAACGTATTGATTAAGCTGTAAGTATGCCTTAGGTCTATGTTGAGAAAGTAAGCCGATCTTTCTGTGCCTATTCAGCGTGAAACGAGGTTCTCAGATATGTTGTATTTTGCATGTAAACTCAAATGCATGTTTTTGCATATTAAGTTTACACGGGTGTGGAAACGCTGACAAAATAAAGTACATATTTGTTAATTGCTTTACGGCATGATATCTTGTTTACAGAAAGTTCAGCTATCGTAATGATGATTAACAACCAATAAACAATTATATTGAAGATGTTGATAGCCTTTTAGTATGGAAAAATCACCATGAAAATATGGATTTTCTAACAGTTTTATATTCTACCTTGAGAAGTATTGACTATTATATGAAACAGTTAATTATTAATGGCCATTGGTATGATCAACGGGTTTGAAGACTCCTACTACGCCTGAGTGCCTCGGCTCTTGTAAACAAGTATTGTTTGTTAAGACCTCCATGGGGCTGAGCTGTTTTTCATCCTCCTTCACTTGCGAAGCTTTTCTTTCCACTACGAAGTCAGTGGTATCATCACTATTCCAGCCCAACTGCAGAGTATTTTAGAGTCACAGCTGACTATTTAAGCTCCTCTTGGGACTATTTCTAGTTTAGCTACGTACTACTATGGTCCAATCCGCGGACTATTCTAGTCTCTCGTATGGACTAATCTAGTTAAACCGCGGACTATGCTAGTAGCCTAACTATCAAATAGAGAATTCCAATCCCACAATGGTCTATTAAAGCCCCCACCGCAGACTCTGCTCATTATATCTTCACGCGAACACATACTACATATTCTCATTATATTAATGTCCGCATGTCCTTGACAGACTCTGCGTAACTATCTTTGTCCATTCCCCTGGGGCTCTAAGAGACTCGAACCGTAGACCTCAAGCATGTGAGGCTGTCAGTCGATAGAGCAATGTCCAGGGTTCGAAGCTCTTATAGAGCCTCGGTGAATTGAATTTTTATTTCCACGGAAGTGTGGATGCTAATTCATATGTTCATGCTGGCCTGACCTACAGTGATAACTCCGTTTTTCTTCCCCTGACAGAGGAACCATTTGAGGGAAAAGACACCTTTAAATTCTACGAGTTTATGAACGTCTGGATCACCTACATGTACGGCTGTATGTATCTGAAGACTCAATTTTTTTTTGGCCAAACCACACACTAGAAAGTGAAGGAACGACGACGTTTCGACTTGAGAATGGTCCAGGACGGACCGTAACGTCGTCGTCCCTTCACTTTCTAGTGTGTGGTTTGGTCAACATATTTCAGCCACGTTATTGTGACTCCTCGTCTGCATAAGGAAATTCGTAATGTTATTGTGACTTGTTCCGGTGACATGTCTAACTTTCTTCTTAGTGGAGAAGATTCAAGCTGAATATTTTGATTCAATTCTCACTTGTTGGCTTAGGTATTTCTGCTAATCATTACCTTACTAGCTGCTCTTAATCAGGAAAGATTCACAGATTTATGTTTGACTCTTGATTGGAGAGATTTATCAGTGCTTCATGTAACTCACCCTAGTACACACACTTTTATATATACACAATGAAATTATATTAACGTGATGTATCACTGAGACAATCGGTAGGAGTCTTGAAAAGGATTCGAACCTGCTCACTTGGTACTCCCAAACTTGCGCTCTAAACGACTGATGATTCTCTCATTGATATGTTAATGTGATTTCATGGTGCATTTGAGGAGAAGTGTTGGAAGGGAGGAACTACTTGACCCACTAATTCGATCGGCGTTCGATCCCCGACCCGTCCAAGTGGTTGGGCACCATTCTTTTCCTCCCGTTCCATCGCAAATCTTTATCCTGATCCCTTTCAAGTGTTATATAGTCGGAGTGGCTTGGTGCTATCCCTTGTTCCATCCCTCCTGATAGTTCTCTTCCCTCTTGATAGTTCTCTTCCCTCTTGATAGTTCTCTTCCCTCTTGATAGTTCTCTTCCCTCTTGTTAGATCTCATCCCTCCTGATAGATCTCTTCCCTTCTGATAGATCTCTTCCCTCTTGATAGTTCTCTTCCCTCCTGATAGATCCCTTCCCTCTTGATAGTTCTCTTCCCTCCTGATAGATCCCTTCCCTCTTGATAGATCCCTTCCCTCTTGATAGATCTCTTCCCTCTTGATAGATCCCTTCCTCTTGATAGATCCCTTCCCTCCTGATAGATCCCTTCCCTCTTGATAGATCCCTTCCCTCCTGATAGATCCCTTCCCTCCTGATAGATCCCTTCCCTCTTGATAGTTCTCTTCCCTCTTGATAGATCCTTCCCTCTTGATAGATCCCTTCCCTCTTGATAGATCCCTTCCCTCTTGATAGATCCCATCCCTCTTGATAGATCCCTTCCCTACTGATAGATCCCTTCCCTCCTGATAGATCCCTTCCCTCTTGATAGTTCTCTTCCCTCTTGATAGATCCCTTCCCTCTTGATAGATCCCTTCCCTCTTGATAGTTCCCTTCCCTCTTGATAGATCCCTTCCCTCTTGATAGATCCCTTCCCTCTTGATAGATCCCTTCCCTCTTGATAGATCCCTTCCCTCCTGATAGATCCCTTCCCTCCTGATAGATCCCTTCCCTCTTGATAGATACCTTTCCCTCTTGATAGATCCTTTCCCTCTTGATAGATCCTTTCCCTCTTGATAGATCCTTCCCTCTTGGATAGATCCTTTCGCCTCTTGATAGATCCTTTCCCTCTTGATAGATCCCTTCCCTCTTGATAGATTCCTTCCCTCTGCGATAGATCCCTTCCCTCCTGATAGATCCCTTCCCTCTTGATAGATCCCTTCCCTCTTGATAGATCCCCTCCATCCTGATAGATCCCTTCCCTCTTGATAGATCCCTTCCCTCTTGATAGATTCCTTCCTCTTGATAGATCCCTTCCCTCCTGATAGATCCCTTCCCTCCTGATAGATCCCTTCCCTCCTGATAGATCCCCTTCCCTCCTGATAGATCCCTTCCCTCCTGATAGATCCCTTCCCTCCTGATAGATCCCTTCCCTCCTGATAGATCCCTTCCCTCCTGATAGATCCCTTCCCTCCTGATAGATCCCTTCCCTCTTGATAGATCCTTTCCCTCTTGATAGATACCTTCCCTCTTGATAGATCCTTTCCCTCTTGATAGATACCTTCCCTCCTGATAGATCCTTTCCCTCTTGATAGATACCTTCCCTCCTGATAGATCCCTTCCCTCTTGATAGATCCCTTCCCTCTTGATAGATCCCTTCCCTCCTGATAGATCCCTTCCCTCCTGATAGATCCCTTCCCTCTTGATAGATCCCTTCCCTCCTGATAGATCCCTCCCTCCTGATAGATCCCTTCCCTCTTGATAGATCCCTTCCCTCTTGATAGATCCCTTCCCTCCTGATAGATCCCTCCCTCCTGATAGATCCCTTCCCTCTTGATAGATCCCTTCCCTCCTGATAATCCCTTCCTCCTGATAGATCCCTTCCCTCTTGATAGATCCCTTCCCTCTTGATAGATCCTTCCCTCTTGATAGATCCCTTCCCTCCGATAGATCCCTTCCCTCCTGATAGATCCCTTCCTCCTGATAGATCCCTTCCCTCTTGATAGATCCCTTCCCTCTTGATAGATCCCTTCCTCTTGATAGATCCCTTCCCTCCTGATAGATCCCTTCCCTCTTGATAGATCCCTTCCCTCTTGATAGATCCCTTCCCTCCTGATAGATCCCTTCCCTCCTGATAGATCCCTTCCCTCCTGATAGATCCCTTCCCTCTTGATAGATCCCTTCCCTCTTGATAATCCCTTCCCTCTTGATAGATCCCTTCCCTCCTGATAGATCCCTTCCCTCTTGATAGATCCTTCCCTCCTGATAGATCCCTTCCCTCCTGATAGATCCCTTCCCTCCTGATAGATCCCTTCCTCTTGATAGATCCTTCCCTCTTGATAGATCCCTTCCCTCTTGATAGATCCCTTCCCTCCTGATAGATCCCTTCCCCCCTGTAGATCCCTTCCCTCCTGATAGATCCCTTCCCTCTTGATAGATCCCTTCCCTCTTGATAGATCCCTTCCCTCTTGATAGATCCCTTCCCTCCTGATAGATCCCTTCCCTCTTGATAGATCCCTCCCTCTTGATAGATCCCTTCCCTCCTGATAGATCCCTTCCCTCCTGATAGATCCTTCCCTCTTGATAGATCCCTTCCCTCTTGATAGATCTCTTCCCTCCTGATAGATCCCTTCCCTCCTGATAGATCCCTTCCCTCTGATAGATACCTTTCCCCTCTACCACAAGTTACCTACGCATCGGCCTGGGTGATGCTGGGCCGGTGCCGCGGGATGGAGAGGTGGCAAGTGAGCATCGCTGCTCTGGACGACAGCCTCCCTACACGAGGGACGAGCGTCGTCCTCCTCCAGGTGGTTGTCGTCGTCTTCCTCGGCACGTCGCTGGTCGTCTCCGGCGTCTTGGAGGTCATTAAAGGCGAAACTAACAATCTTGGGAGCGTAGTTGCGCATCTTGTAAGTTCGTATTGTTCCAGGCAAGTTATTTCCCCGTTTGCGTGTTCGTAACTTTCGTGAATATTATCTTAGGTGTATATCGTTACTGTATGTGTGTGTCAATGCCTTCCGTGTTTGTTATTACTAGATGTGAAATTTCTCAGGAGCCGTGATTAGAGCTCGAATCCATGCGCAGGTATTCCCAGATGCACGCTCCTAGTGTGCTACGCCACGACATGGTCAACAGAACAAGGTCATTCATGACTCCTGTCGATTTTCTCATCACGATAATGTGATTTATGTGTATTAAAAGTAGCGTCTGAGGTAGAACTACTGGAAGACAGCGCCAAAGTGGGAGGTTGTGCTGGAAGCCCCGGTTAGGCTTCAGTGGAGCCTCGGGATCCTTGTGGGCGCAGTAGTACCCCCAGGTTGCAATTCTTTTCACCATGTCGTGGCGTAGTGGTCTAGAGCGAACATCTGGGACCACCTACACATAGGTTCGAATCCTCATCACGACTCCTGGGGATTTGCTTTTTAATGCATCACAATATTAAAGCTAAACGACTCACAAGATGATTAGATGACGACGTTTCGNTATGTACGTACATGTGATATAACATTAATAAATGTGTAACTACCAGAGATCGTCACTTGCTTAGCTAAACGAACTATGTGGTTCAGTTCCTGAACACATTATGTGCCTCTGTAACCCTTTCCACCACCGCCTACGGGATGGGTATGTGGTGCATAATAAAGAAAGAAATTGAAAAAAAAATCTTAGAGCACGGTGCTCAGTGCTCCAGTGAACAACAAAGTGGCTCTCAAACGCAAGAGATAAGCCTTGAGGATTAACATTCACGCTTTTGTTAATATGTTTCAGCTTGCGAGGGTCTCTTTCGAGCATTGATTAGCAGATTAGTCCTCGCTTCGTACTAATCGTGAATCCCAGATGCTTTGAGCAATTTGCATTTTCAATTTCGCTATTGTTTAGAATTTTTAGGTGATGGCTTGTAATCCTGTTTTATCTTTATATGCTTAGAAGTCGAGATTTTATCATTGAAATTAAATTTTCAGTCAATTTTGTCTGTTTATTATTCAGCCCTTCAGTCAATGCTCTGTTATATTTGCTGGGCTTTGACTGAATTTATTAAAAACTCTATTTTAGTGTCGTTGGCAAGTTTACTAACGTTCCTGATAATCTCTGAATCTGACGTTCCTGATAATCTCTGAATCTGACGTTCCTGATAATCTCTGAATCTGACGTTCGTGATAATCTCTGAATCTGACGTTTCTGATAATCTCTGAATCTGACGTTCCTGATAATCTCTGAATCTGACGTTCCTGATAATCTCTGAATCTGACGTTCCTGATAATCTCTGAATCTGACGTTCCTGATAATCGTTGAATCTGACGTTCCTGATAATCGTTGAATCTGACGTTCCTGATAATCTCTGAATCTGACGTTTCTGATAATCTCTGAATCTGACGTTCCTGATAATCTCTGAATCTGACGTACCTGATAATCTCTGAATATGACGTTCCTGATAATCTCTGAATCTGACGTTCCTGATAATCGTTGAATCTGACGTTCCTGACAATCGCTGAATCTGACGTTCCTGATAATCTCTGAATCTGACGTACCTGATAATCTACGAATCTGACGTTCCTGATAATCTCTGAATCTGTCGTTCCTGATATTCTCTGAATTTAACGTTCCTGATAATCTCTGAATCTGACGTTTCTGATAATCTCTGAATCTGACGTTCCTGATAATCTCCGAATCTGACGTACCTGATAGTTTCTGAATCTGACGTTCTAGATAATCGCTGAATCTGACTTTTCTGATTATCTCTGAATCTGACGTTCCTGATAATCTCTGAATCTGACGTTCCTGATAATCTCTGAATGTGACGTTCCTGATAATATACGAATCTGACGTTCCTAATAATCTCTGAATGTGACGTTCTTGATAATCTCTGAATCTGACGTTCCTGATAATCTCTGAATATGACGTTCCTGATAATCTCTGAATCTGACGTTTCTGATAATCTCTGAATCTGACGTTCCTGATAATCTACGAATCTGACGTTCCTGATAATCTACGAATCTGACGTTCCTGATAATCTCTGAATCTGACGTTTCTGATAATCTCAGAATCTGACGTTCCTGATAATCTACGAATCTGACGTTTCTGATAATCTCTGAATCTGACGTTCCTGATAATCTCTGAATCTGACGTTCCTGATAATCTCTGAATGTGACGTTCTTGATAATCTCTGAATCTGACGTTCCTGATAATCGCTGAATCTGACGTTCCTGATAATCTCTGAATCTGACGTTTCTGATAATCTCTGAATCTGACGTTCCTGATAATCTCTGAATCTGACGTTTCTGATAATCTCTGAATCTGACGTACCTGATAATCTCTGAATCTGACGTTCCTGATAATCTCTGAATGTGACGTTCCTGATAATCTCTGAATGTGACGTTCCTGATATGAATGTGACGTTCCTGATAATCTACGAATCTGACGTTCCTGATAATCTCTGAATCTGACGTTTCTGATAATCTCTGAATCTGACGTTCCTGATAATCTCTGAATCTGACTCTGAATCTTTCTGATAATCTCTGAATCAGACGTTCCTGATAATCTCTGAATGTGACGTTCTTGATAATCTCTGAATTTATATAAATGTATTAATATCGTTAAAGATAGACTCAGAGACAGAAGTCAGAGGGCGTTTAACTTGCGACAGTAAATCTACTCCACTGATGAGGCAGCCCGGCCTCCTCAGGTCTCCGAACGTCAAGAAAACGGACGGTTTAAAGTCTCCTCAGCCTGTCCTTAGTCTTCATCATACAATGTTTCCTCTAGCTGGCAGGTGATGCAGGTATCTGAACTTATATCTTGCTCTATGTGATATCTTAGGTGATATTTTGATAAAGATGAATTTTTGTTAAAAGGATGCTGCTTTTTGGAAATTTTCCTTATTAAGGCTACTGATAGCCCAGTCGATAGAGCTTCAGTCTCTCACGCCATGGGGTCCACGGTTCAAGTCGCCTACAGCCCAGGTGAATGGAATTCAAGGTTAAATGTTGCAAATCAAAAAAGGAAAAATATTAGTTACTAAGACGAGTGTTTGATCGTTTCTAGACGAAAAGTTGACTTCTCTTGCACCGTGTTAATAACTCACTGACGGGAAGTACAGACTATGAGGAAAGTTTTAATTATCGATAAAGCTGGTGAGTGATAGTGCGGACGCCTCCAAGACATGACGTGAATGGCCTCGTCAGGTTAGTCAGATAAATGTCTTTTTCGCAGTGAACATAATTACATTTACATATAAAACTTAGAATCGAATTAGCTTCAAGGACGTAAGTGTGGTGTGTGTGTGTGTGTGTGTGTGTGTGTGTGTGTGTGTGTGTGTGTACCCACCTAGTTGTACTCACCTAGTTGTGTTTGCGGGGGTTGAGCTCTGGCTCTTTGGTCCCGCCTATCAACCGTCAATCAACAGGTGTACAGATTCCTGAGCCTATTGGGCTCTATCATATCTACCCTTGAAACTGTGTATGGAGTCAGCCTCCACCACATTACTTCCTAATGCATTCCATTTGTCAACCACTCTGACACTAAAAAGTTCTTTCTAATATCTCTGTGGCTCATTTGGGCACTCAGTTTCCACCTGTGTCCCCTTGTGCGTGTGCCCCTTGTGTTCAATAGCCTGTCTTTATCAAACCCTGATAATGTGTGTGTGTGTGTGTGTGTGTGTGTGTGTGTGTGTGTGTGTGTGTGTGTGTGTGTGTGTGTGCATGTACTCACCTATTTGTACTCACTTATTAGTACTCGTCTATTTGTGCCTGCAGAATCGAGCATTGGTTCTTGGATTCCGACTTTCTTGAAGCCGGCATCGGTTGTTTATAGCAATCACTCCTGTCTTACTTCTCTATCATATCTAGTTTTAAAACTATGACGAGTGTTTCCTTCCACAATGTGCTGCTTTAATTCATTCCAGTTCCCCTCTCACGCTAAAAAAAAACTTCCTAACATCTTTGTGACTCATCTGAGTTTCCAGCTTCCACCCATGTCCCCTCGTTCTGTTGATATTCCGTGTGAACATTCCGTCTAATTCCACTCTGTCAATCCCCCCCCCCCCTAAGTATTTCATATGTTGCAATCATATTTCCGAGTTCCTCCTTTTTTTCTAGCGAAGTTAGGTTTAATTTCTTCAGGCGCTCTACATCTCCCATCCCTCGCAACTCTGGGACAAGCCTCGTCGCAAATTTCTGAACCTTTTCCAGTTACCTTATATGATTGTTCAGGTGCGGACTCCATGGTGGGGGCGGCATACTCTAAGACTGGCCGCACGTAGGCAGTGTAAAGCGCCCTAAATGCCTCCTTACTCAGGTGTCTGGATGATGATCTAACTTTTGCCAGTGTAGAGTACGCTCCTGTCGATATCCTATTTACATGTGCCTCAGGATTTAGATTAGGTGTTACGTCCACGCCCAGGTCTCTTTCTCGAATCGTCACAGGTAGGCAGTTCCCCCTTCATTGTGTACTGTCCCTTTTGGTCTCCTATCACTTAGCCCCATTTCGTAACATTACATTTGCTCGTGATGAACTCCAGTAGCCATTTCTCTGACCATCTCTGCAGCTTCAAGTTCTCTTGCAGGATCCTACAATCCTCATCTGACAAATCATATCATTATTTTCGCGTCATCCGCGAACCTCGACACGTATTAACAACGACAACGACAAAGCGACAACGCTAGTGCTCTCTAGAGTGGAGTACTGCTGCACAATGACAGCCCCTTTCAAAGCTGGAGAAATTGCTGACCTAGAGAGCGTGCAGAGATCCTTTACTGCTAGAATCCACTCGGTAAAACATCTAAACTATTGGGACCGACTGAAGAGCCTAAATCTGTATTCCCTTGAGCGCAGGTGGGAGAGATATATAATAATCTATACGTGGAAAATAATTGAGGGGCTGGTCCCAAACTTGCACACGGAAATAACATCACATGAGACCAGAAGACATGGCAGGATGTGCAGAATACCCCCGTTGAAAAGCAGAGGTGCAACAGGTACTCTGAGAGAGAACTCTATCAACATCGGAGGCCCGAGGCTGTTCAACACGCTTCTATTACACGTAAAGGGCATAACTGGCAGACCCCTCACAGTGTTCAAGAGAGAACTATCAACATCAGAGGCCCGAGACTGTTCAACACGCTTCCACTACACATAAGGGACATAACTGGCCGACCCCTCAGTGTTCAAGAGAGAACTATCAACATCAGAGGCCTGAGACTGTTCTACACGCTTCCGCTACACATAAGGGGCATAACTGGCAGACCCCTCACAGTGTTAGAGAGAACTAGATAAGCACCTCCAAAGGATACCTGATCAACCAGGCTGTGACTCATACGTCAGGCTGCGAGCAGCCGCGTCCAACAGCCTGGTTGAACAGTCCAGCAACCAGGAGGCCTGGTCGACGACCGGGCCGCGGGGACGTTAAGCCCCGGAAGCACCTCAAGGTAACCAATGTAAAGTATAGGACTCGACTCCTGTAGACATGTCATTCACATATATTAAAAATATAACTGGTCCCATCAACGATCCTTGAGGTACTCCAGTCGTTACTGTTCGCCAGTCTGACTTCTCGACCCAGACTATTACTCTCTGGCTCCTACCTGTTAGGTAATTCCAGCAAGGGCTTCTCGGCTTATTTCCACCTGCCTCTGAAGTTTGAGTAGCAGTCTCCTGTGCAGTACTGAATCAAAGGCTTTCTGACAGTGCAGAAATATGCAGTCTGCCCATCCTTCCCTGTCCTGCCTTATTCTTGTTACTTTATCATTGAATTCTAGAAGTTCTGTTTGGCATTATTTCCCTTCTCTGAACCCATGTTGATGTTTGTTTACATCCCTAATGTTCTGTGCGTAACCAGTCTTAACCTGATTATTCCTTCAAGCACTTTAAAGGGGATTACACTCAGAAATCACAATAGCGTGATGCATCAAATGAACAAATCCACAAGGGCCGTGACGAGGATTCGAATCTGCGTCCGGGAGCATCCCAGACGCTACCTTAATCGACTGAGCTACGACATGGTCAAAAGGAGTTGAAACCGAAGTTCTATTGAACTTACTGGATCCTGTTCAGTAATGAATGTGTAATGAAGTAAGGGCGAAGAGGGAGAACGGCCTATTGACATAGCTCGAGTGCATGGGGGGAGTTGTGTAAAACCCTGGTTTGTGTCTCGGAGAGGCTGCAGGATTCAGTAAGTTCAGTAGAACTTCTGTTTCAACTCCTTTTGACCATGTCGTAGCTCAGTCGATTAAGGCCGCGTCTGGGATGCTCTCGAACGCAGGTTCGAATCCTTGTCACGGCCCTTGTGCATTGTTCATTTAAAGGGGATGTTGGTCAGTGATATTGGTTTGTAGTTAAATGCCTATTCCCTACCTCCTCCTTGAAAATTGGTACCACATTTGCTTTCTTCCAGCAATTGGTCAACTCTCCATTCGTAAGTGACTCATTGTAGATTCTGCCAAGGCACGCTAATGGCCTGTGCTGCCTCTTTTAGTATCCACGGTGATACATTGTCTGGTCCAAATGCTTTAGTTTCATCCAGTGTTGTTACTTTTCATTACCTCCTCTACTGTCACTTCTATATCCGTTAGTCTTTCATCTTGGGTCATCTCGTCTTCTACCAATTGGGAGCTGCTCAGGCTCANGAGATTCTACAGCTTCTGACTCATTAAATTATGGAAGTGTGTACTGTTTTCTCGTTATTCTTTCCTAAGGAATACTGATGTTGTCCTTAGCTTGGTAATGAAGCCTTTTCATTCCAAATGTGGAACATGAAGTTAAATGTTTTAGTGGTGTACACCTGGCTGCTTTCCTGGTCACGTCATTGGTACATAAATGCCTCTTTTTTTTTTTTTTTTTAATCCCCGATCAGGTTGTTGAAGCCAACACTTGACAGCCTGGTTGTAAATATACATCTGTCTGCTCTCTAGACCAGGGGCAAGGTGGCACTTAAGGTAGGAGGGTTGTGCCAGTGTCCACAGTACCTGCCTCCAGGATGCCTCATCTGCCTTATGCTATGAACACTCTGAGGGCGCCTTATGCTGTGAACACTCTGGGGGCGCCTTATGCTGTGAACACTCTGAGGGCGCCTTATGCTGTGAACACTCTGGGGGCGCCTTATGCTATGAACACTCTGAGGGCGCCTTATGCTGTGAACACTCTGAGGGCGCCTTATGCTGTGAACACTCTGGGGGCGCCTTATGCTATGAACACTCTGAGGGCGCCTTATGCTGTGAACACACTGGGGCGCCTTATGCTGTGAACACTCTGAGGGCGCCTTATGCTATGAACACTCTGAGGGCGCCTTATGCTGTGAACACTCTGAGGGCGCCTTATGCTGTGAACACTCTGAGGGCGCCTTATGCTGTGAACACTCTGAGGGCGCCTTATGCTGTGAACACTCTGAGGGCGCCTTATGCTGTGAACACTCTGGGGGCGCCTTATGCTATGAACACTCTGAGGGCGCCTTATGCTGTGAACACTCTGAGGGCGCCTTATGCTGTGAACACTCTGGGGGCGCCTTATGCTGTGAACACTCTGGGGGCGCCTTATGCTATGAACACTCTGAGGGCGCCTTATGCTGTGAACACTCTGAGGGCGCCTTATGCTGTGAACACTCTGAGGGCGCCTTATGCTGTGAACACTCTGAGGGCGCCTTATGCTATGAACACTCTGAGGGCGCCTTATGCTATGAACACTCTGAGGGCGCCTTATGCTATGAACACTCTGAGGGCGCCTTATGCTATGAACACTCTGAGGGCGCCTTATGCTGTGAACACTCTGAGGGCGCCTTATGCTGTGAACACTCTGAGGGCGCCTTATGCTGTGAACACTCTGGGGGCGCCTTATGCTATGAACACAGTGTGTCTCTACTCTTAGGCTTTGGGGCATCACTGTAAGTAAAACGTCTCCAAAGTGTTCACTCTGTCTTGGGTTCGACCCATTGCTGTTGAGAGAGACTCTAGACCATTGGATTGTAAAAGTTGTTAGTGACCAATTGCTCAGTCTGTAATATTTTGTCGGTCGAGATGAAATGGTTTTAAGTCACTTTCACTCATTGATCTTATCATTTAGATGCTGTATCGTGCAGCTGCTGTATTGTGCAGCTGCTGTATCATGCAGGTGCTGTATCATGCAGGTGCTGTATCATGCAGGTGCTGTATCATGCAGCTGCTGTATCATGCAGGTGCTGTATCAAGCAGCTGCTGTATCATGCAGCTGCTGTATCGTGCAGCTGCTGTATCGTGCAGCTGCTGTATCATGCAGCTGCTGTATCATGCAGCTGCTGTATCATTATTGTGGGTTGGTGTAGTTGTTGTTCCTTCTTTATGGACAACCCAACCCAAAACTCGGTAGAGTGCTTATACTTTACCTGGAGATCACCCTGGACGCTTCTGGCTCTTGGAGAGGGGCTCAACGTCACACGGTTAGGGGATGCGGCTCCAATACTTAGCCTCGTTGTCACGTGCACACACCCACTCGAGCCGCTGTGACTCCCCACTCTCTCCTTATGTGATATGATCTCAATCCCTTTGACTTATTAGTTTTCCGTCCTACCCTGTCCACAGCTGTGGTTCTTGGTTCTTTCTCTCTCTCTCCTTCTTTCCTACTTCCTGGGAAGCCTCACTAGGACAAGGGCAAACACCAGCAAATTTGAATACATTTACTGGACGAAGCACATACACAATACATACACACATATAATAATAATGAATCCTACACTCTATACTATTTCAGTCAGGTTGCATTCCAACACCATCAGAACTCTATCATCTGCTTATCAAGTGGTATCCTATCTCCTGATTCACTACCTAATACTACCAACCTCCTCAAGTAGGTCAAGTCTTATAACACAATGTTGCACTCAGCAAGAGAATATATATCTATAAACATGTGCAAGGAAAACTAGCGTATGAATGCAGTAACATAAATATTAGTATAAATGTTCCTTGATATACAACAATGATCAATCGATCACCCTATCAGTCTTAGAACACATATGTATGTCTCTGCAGGTAATCCAGCCTACGACTGTAACTCTATACTTCAGTATACGTTCTCCTTGGCACAAAAATGGCAAACAATCACTCACCTTTCACTGCGTCTTGCACGCTAATGACAACCAAACACTCTACCAACTCCCTACAAGTAGTCAACCAGAACTTCCCTTCCACATCTGGAAGTTCACTACCCTGACATCTTCAGGTTCTTCCGGGTTTATCTACCAGGATCCTCCGCAGCTCCTTCAGGCTGCTGCACCTTGAACAACAGAGGTGCTTCACCACTTCTACCAGGGTCCTCCACAGCTCTCCTGGCTGCTACACCATGAAGTCTTCCTTGAGCAACAATGGTGCTTCACCACTGGTATCACAAAAGCGTGTAAACTCTTCTCCACTGCTCCTCTCACAGGTTGAGGTCCAACTCCTCACTATAGGGTCTGCTCTTCCACAGAGCTCAGTATTTCTTCAATAGCCTTGGAGTTCTATCCACTGAATCCTCCTCTGCTGGCCTCGAAGTTCTCTCAGTAACTCCTTTCAAAGACAAACCACAAAAATGTCTCCTGCAGGGCGCTCTCCCTCTGACGGAGTCTGACCAGGGCGCTCCTACGGCCCACGATAATGTCTCTGGGCGGCTTAACAAACTCTCCTTGCCGTCCAGGACTTGAAACCACACGTTCCCAGCTCGATTCCACAGCTGGAACGTCTGCACACTTGCTTTCTCTTGAAGGTATATCACCTAGGGGATCCTCTCCAACGGGAGCTCAAACGGAGCGCAGCTTCCCCTCACGATGTCTGGTACTCAAGTGACTTAAGCTCCTCTCAAGCGAGCCTCACACCTCCACCAAACTCTCCACATCTTGTGTCAAGTCATTTACTTATTTTCTTATTCATTCCCCATTATCTTAAATTGTCTAGCGAATTTACCTAATTATTTCATGTATGTATCTTCAGGTCTGTATATCTCCGACCTTGTAGTCAGGTCAGGCTTGATAGAATAATTCTCAAAGGGGAGACTCGTTTTTCGGCTCCCTGGGATCATAACACATGCAGCTGCTGTAACAAGCAGCTGCTGTATCATGCAGCTGCTGTATCAAGCAGCTGCTGTATCATGCAGCTGCTGTATCAGGCAGCTGCTGTATCAAGCAGCTGCTGTATCATGCAGCTGCTGTATCAAGCAGCTGCTGGTATCATGCAGCTGAAGTATCTCAGCAGCTGCTGTATCATGCATCTGCTGTATCAAGCAGCTGCTGTATCATGCAGCTGCTGTATCATGCAGCTGCTGAATCAAGCATCTACTGTATCAAGCATCTACTGTATCAAGCAGCTGCTGTATCAAGCAGCTGCTGTATCAAGCATCTACTGTATCAAGCATCTACTGTATCAAGCATCTACTGTATCAAGCATCTACTGCGTTGCAAAGTTTTCAGCAAGAGCGGAGAGGCAAATCATAGGACGAAAGTCACCCCTCTTAGCAAACTCATCAAGTGAAGAGATAGTCAACTCTTGCATCACTTTTGAGACGCAATTTCAACCGCCAGTTTGTCTCTGTGTCAGCGTCACCCAACCTTACGAAGCCCAAATAGGCAATCAAGCCTGTCGCTCCCCCGACGCCCGCTACATCAAGGAACAAGTAATATTTTGTCTGTTCTCTGGCTATCTCTCTCCCTCTATCTCTGTCCTTCTCCCTTTCACCTCCTGCTGTTCTTCCTTCACCCTTGGGTCACAGCTAAAGGCACAGCCACTCGTTGCATGATGATCTAACTCACGGGATATTTTTGGTATTGAGAATATATGTCTAAAATTTATGTAAGGTAATATATATATATATATATATATATATATATATATATATATATATATATATATATATATATATATATATATATATATATGTTACATTATATAGGTAGGAGGAGCGAACACCCTCATGTATTCAGAGTTAAATGGCAAGTTTTTCCCTGAATGCTCTGTGTTCCCTTCTCTGAGGCTGTGGGTCCCTATAATTGCACCAGAGGTGGTACCCCCCTTATGTAATATTATATTATATAATCACATTCATTTTAAACTTTTCTTTAATCCGTCAAATTCTTCACACGTTCCTAAAACTGGTGTGTAGAGTTTTCTTTCCACTTAGCAACAAACAACCAAATTCCGCAAGTTTGCAAGTCGAATAAAAATGGCGCGTGATATGACTCTTTGGCCGGAATCATGAAGAGTGAGAGACCACTTTACAGACACACACACTCTCTCTCTCTCTCTCTCTTTCTCTCTCTCTCTCTCTTTCTCTCTCTCTCTCATTTTTGAACTAAAACTAGGATTCATTACGAATTGTGCTAAAAATCGTAGTCAAACTGAAAGCTGAGAGCTCTTATCCGTCATCAGCTCAAATGAAGCCTAGCCCTATTAAATTAAATTTTCATGCAAGGAAAGAATCGAGTAAGGAACGGGATGAATCCTACGCCAGCTGTGTGTTGAAACCTTCATCTGTTCAGTGGGTTTTGTTTAGCTTGTATTTACATGTTGAGCAAACGTGTTGCAAAGGAGAGACCTGCATGGGGAGGAATGATCGCTGAGAAAGTGACGTTCTTAAGAATGTCACAGCCAGTATGAGGTTGGTAATTGCTGAGCACCTTGTGTTATGATTCCCAACTTCTAGTTGTCCACGAAGTTGGGACAGGGGCGGTACCTTGAGACAATTTGCCTTTTTACATAACAGGAAGTTCGCCTACATCTCTCAGATGCTGTGGGTTCTGATGACTGTGGGATCGGAGGACATGTGACTGAGGAATACTAGGAAAGCAAGACACACGCTCGTCCCGGAAGTCAGAACATTCAACAAGGCTATACACACCTGTAAGAGGGACAATGCAGTCCCAGACAACCAGACCATACGGAATAGGTCAAGACTTGAGGTCAGTCTTCCTACATAGTTGTACATCTTGTCAAAAATTCTGATAAAGGATAGGAGACAGCATATCCAGGAGAGAAGTGCGTACCCAAGATGGGAGCAAAACTTGCGCCTTGTGTAAGATTTTGCAGCCGCTGCTGTCGACAAGTTGCAAGATTCGCCTTTCGCCTTGGAAGGAACTTGGCTGCCTTGCATGTATAATTAAGGATGTGACTTTCCACGATCATTTAAGAGTCAAATTGCAGTCTCAAGACTTCCACTTCGTCACCGACCACCAGGTTTCTGATTCTCATGTGTGTTGTACATATCTCAATTGCAATATTATGCTCTTTTGTTATCCCCATTTCCTGTGTATTATGTTGTTGGTGCAAACGTGACTTGCCTTCACCTGTACCGAGTACATATTACTGCAAGTATGCGATTAATGAGCCTCGTGGGAGTAAGCATTTCTTCTTTATCGTATGTAAAGGTTAGATTGTAGTCACCACCAAGGGCCCGAGCTTCAGGGATGAGAAGAGGTGGATCGTTAAGGTAGACCCTTCCCAACAGAGGGCCAAGCACACTGACCTGCAGTAAGTTGGCACCAATTGAGTGATGTTAAGAGTCAGTTCCATTGAGGGGCTTCTCTGCGTTCTTGATATCTTCATATTAGCAGTTAAATGGAGCCTGATATATCAAGCGGTAATCACAGGCTCCTACAGTGCCCAGAGTAACAACAACTTTTGGAATTAACACTGGAATTATACTAATTCGTGATGCCACGTAGTGATGACGTATAACGAGAGGGTCAAAAGCAGAACGACTTTTCCTAAAATCAAATATGACGATCACAAAGTAATCGATGATATGCTTATATATAGGTGGTATGCTTATAGATGCCGTCAGTATAATGTATGTGGCTATGACGAGCGAATATTTTTAATTATCATATGCAGTTAATAAAATTGTGAGCCCACTGATATGTGTATATCATTACGAAAGGAATGTTGCTGCAACTAAAATTTCAATATTGCAACATTCATGCTGGGTTTTCATGCAGAGATAATTATTTTAGATATATTTATTTAAATAACAAATTTTATTATTTCTTTCGAATGACACACTTGTCATGAGTGTTCTGCCACACTGGTCATGACGGCATCTGTGTCATATTAACCGTACTACTGTCATACTATGTCGGGGGGGGGGGCTGACAGCCGAGTGGACAGCGCTTCGGATTCGTAGTCTTCCACCGGTTTCGATCCCCGGTGGAGGCGGAAACAAATAAGAAGAGTTTCTTTCAGTCCTTGATGCCTCTGTTCACCTAGCAGTAAATAGGTACCTGGGAGTTAGACAGCTGCTACGGGCTGCTTCCTGGGGGTGTGTAACAAAAAGAAGACCTGGTCGAGGACCGGGCCGCGGGGACGCTAAGCCCCGAAATCATCCCAAGATATAACCTGACGCCTGTCAATAGCATCTGTGCGATATAAACAACCTTTAGTACGTTGATTTCTGGATGGTTAGCTTGAAGCCTTCTTAACTCTCATTGTCTTAACTTGTAAGGAAAATTCTGAAGCATTTGCTACGTTCTACAAACGTTATAGTTGAGTTTACCCTCGATAGGAAACCTTTTTCTTTATTTGTTATAGGTAAACATGATGTTATGACGAGTATGAATATTCTTGCCTAGGCTTTAATTTTATTCCTACTAATTTTCGAAGTTTCACGGTATAGTTTATTTTAAACTTTTCACTATGTTCAGTTAATGGTCAATAACATAATCTATTATTCTGAATGTTATTTTAAAAAATCTGACATCAATTCTTGAAATCAGATTTTAAATTCCTGATAAAAATATTGGCAACTTTTTGTGCTAATTTCCGAAAATCGTATTTCGTCAAAAAATAAAGTTCAAGTTATTAAAAAAAAAACTTGATGATTTCTACCCCTCACACTCAACGGACAAATATAAGTCACGGAAAATGGCCCGCACAAATATTTTTCTTCACCTAAATATCGAATTTCATTTCCCATGTGTCGACGGTCGAGGCGCGCTGAGCACCAGCTCGTATACCAAGCACAGAACGGCATTCCCGCCAGTGAGAGTGAAGCTCCAGAGAGCAGGGTTATGGCTTCCGTGGCACAGAGCTATGCTGTGGCGAGGGATCTGGTTGTGTGATGGTGAACTGCGTGTGGCTTGAGCATGGTTGGTCTGTGATGTGGCAACATGCCTTGCGAGAGGTCTGGCTGGGGTGCAGCAAACTGTAGGGCAAGGGGGGGGGGGGGTAAGTTAGAGAGTGATGTGATGTATTGCCATTCTAAACTTAGAGATAATTTTTTTTTAGTAAGAGCGTCAGGTGAGGTAGAGCGGTCAAGTGGTCTGGTAGGGGGGGTGGTCAAGAGGCACTATTACGGTCAAGCTGAGGTAAAGGTAGTCAAATTTTTTAGGGTATGTTAGGAAGCGTTTTTAATAATGCGAAGTAAATTAAGTTGTATTGTGGCAGGGTGAAATTTTTTTTTGCTGCGGCAATGGAAAATAATAAATATTTCAGAGATAAAGTTTTAAAGTGGTTAACATAAAATTCAATGTTGTAGGAACGATGCTTTACTATGGTAAGGATAAGGTTACATGATGTATGGAGAAAATTTTATTGACCAAAAATGTTTCCTACATTTTGGGATAATTTTTTTGTAGCGAGATACTCGCCGAGTGAGGAGGTTGATAGCGGAGATACTTGCCTAGTGAGAAGGTTGATAGCAGAGATACCTAGTGAGGAGGTAGATAGCAGAGATACTCACCTGGTGAGGAGGTAGATAGCAGATACTCACCTGGTGAGGAGGTAGATAGCAGATACTCACCTGGTGAGAAGGTAGATAGCCGAGACACTCGCCTACTGAGGAGGTAGATAGCCGAGATACCTGGTGAGGAGGTAGATAGCAGGAATACCTAGTGAGGAGGTAGATAGCAGAGATACTCACCTGGTGAGGAGGTAGATAGCAGAGATACTCACCTACTGAGGAGGTAGATAGCAGAGATACTCACCTACTGAGGAGGTAGATAGCAGAGATAGTCAACCGGTGAAGAACTTTGATTTAAAGATGAAATCACTTATTAATTATAGAGAATTAACTCTTAATAAGTATGAAGAGCCGTATGTAAACAGTTATCCATTCATAAAGAGTGGGTTTGGCGGGTGCATGGAATGGAATTTGACATTTGTTTATGAGGACGGGCTGTCACACGACTCAGAACTGCTTCGTTCGAACAGTTCCAGAACAAGTGCTTCACTGACGACTTTTGTTCGAAACACAACGCTGTAAATGCTTCACCCACATATTACAAATTCAAATAATCACCAACAGAACCTAAACATCTAACCAAACCAATGCCTAAATATGCCCAGTATGCTAATATATAACAATATTTATATATGTGAGAATTTATATTTTGAGTGAACAACATATTAAAATTGATGAATGCGTGTTTGGGGTCGACCGCTGGATGGAATGGACGTGGTCTGAGGACGGGTTGCAGGGCACGTAACCCCCAGGCTATATTCGTTCAAACTGAGCTTGACGTTAAAGACAGACAAGAGAACATAAGGACATAAGAATGAGGTAACTGCAGAAAGCCTATTGGCCCTACCAGGCAGCTCTTATTTGTATCCACCCAATCTCATTCATATATAATAACATAAGAAGATGGTTAACATAGTTTTAAACGTTTTGTGGAACTGAAAATGGAAATTTATCATATATTAATTAATATATATGTTCATTTTTTGTATAATTAAACTTTGGTTAGGTATTTAGAATATGTTGACAATTGTTTGTATTGGCAGTACTTGGGTAAAGAAAAAACAACAATTAACACGGTAAAAATTCTTTTTACCATGTCGTAGCTCAGTTGATTAAGGCTGCGTCTGGGATGCTCTCGGACGTAGGTTCGATCCCTCGTCACGGCCTTATGGATTTGTTCATTTGATGCATCACGCTATTGTGATTTCTGTGTGTAATGGGGGTAAGGCATTTAGAGGGGTGCGGTTTGAGCAGAGAAGGTGAAACTCAATATTCAAACAAACAGAAACGCAATTAGTTACGAAAAATGCGAATCGTGTGTTAAATCCTTTCCATTCATAAAGAGGGAATTGAGAGGTTGAATAATTAAGCATTTGAAATTTGTTTAGAGGTTAGGCTGTCTCCAGTGAGCTACAGATCAATCCTTTTCGAAGGATAGATTAAATGTTAAATTTATATTTTTAACTTTTTCACTTGTACTACTATTGTAATATATTTATATTGGAATTAGAAACACATTTTTGAATAATAAAGAAACAACTCACTTTCTTTATTCATCAAAGAGGACAATCCGGTACTTCAATGGTACAACACATCAAAAAGTCAACACCAGCAATCAACAGCCAATTAATGCACAACTATATTCTCACCCACTTCAAGACCCCGAACCATATGGAAGCAAACAAGAGGAAGTATGGGCCAATAGGCCTTCTGCAGTTCTTATAGCCAATTTATACCCATTGTTCTGTGTTTCTGTCTTGAGTTTGTCATAAGTTTGTTCACCTCGCCCAAAACTTTGTATCATATCACCTCACCCAAAATGAGTACAAGTTCGATAAATCTGTGTGTGAATTAAGTCTTTGAAATGTAATAAGCATTACAAAATGGCGTTCAGGGGTCAGACAATTAAAAAATGAATTTTGGGAGAAAATTATATTTTTATACCACCAACAGTGAAGAAAAACATAAGAAATACTTGAGAAAATTCGTGTTAGAATTATTAATCTTACCTTGTCGGTCATATTCAACAACCTATATATTTCGAAATACGAAAGGCAACTGAGGTAGGACTTCCAGCATTCTTATCCTCATGTACAGCAGCGAACAAATTGGTAGGACAGATCCTACCAGAGCGTATGAGAGAGACAGCGGAACTCATGATCAAACGTTCATCGAAGCAGCCAAACAATGGGACACCATTGCACAGCCCTCTCACCCCGACCACAAGTCCCAAAAAACCACAAGCAGGCCCACTGGGATAGCCCCATAATGGAAAACGACTGTCACAGCAATGATTGACAACGCTGAGCTGAAAACAAAGCCCGCCCCCTAGCAGTATACAGCACCCCACGCCGGTGATTTTTTATTTGTTGTGCCCAATGCAGCCCTGGGAACCCTCCTCATCATGACGCTCTCCGCCTTGGAGTTGCCCCCCTTCGCCTTGCAGCCCCCCCAGCCTCAGCCGAACATAGGTGATCTGCAGAATCTGCGATGGCAGACCCAATATTGGTCGTCATGGTCTGGATATGTCGTACAATCACAGGGTAAGATTGCAAGACATAGAAACTCAACGACATCATCAAAGAGGTCGCCACAGCCCTGCAGCCACAAAGAGTACCCACTTAATATCCAGCCTAACGACCCTCAGAAGCGCCCAGATGGGGTCACCTTGCTCCTTGCAAGGATGGTAAGCAAGTGGTGTGGGACACACGTGGCTGCACACTGGCAGTACCTACCTCCACTACAGGCACACACGTGCAC
>WNGS01165503.1:3789707-3799729 GCA_020271785.1 Procambarus virginalis | reverse complement strand
ATTGGTGCAAAATGTGGAGGGTGCACTCAGTGTTGTGTGAGTAGGACATTGCATGTTGATGAGTGTGCTTTATAATGTATGATGGCTGTTTAATGTGGTTTCTTTCACCTGATGTTTCCTTTAGGAGTGTTCTCCTGATAATGATAACGATAATGTTTATTCAGGTAAAAGTACATACATGCAAAATGAGTTACAAACAGAATGTTGGATTTCTAGATAGATCTAGTGTGTACTATGACTAAAGCCACTAATACGCACAGCGTTTCCGGCAAGAAAATGATGTTTCCTTTGGGAGTTTCCTCTGTATGCTTCTTCCTGAGTTACTTAAACAGTTGTGGGAATGTTTTTCATGTATATAGTTAATATATATTTTATTTGTAGATTATATGTATTAATACATACAATTATATAGTACTGTAATAATACTAGTAACAAGTATTTAATACAAATGCATTATTTGGCTTTATTTGACAAATTTAATACCACAATACAACCATTAAGAGTATCTTAGTATATGCAATTTACATTTTGCAGGAAGACACCAGCCTGCTATTATATCTTATCAGGAGAGGAATTTATTTCTACCCTGCAACATGTATCAACATATGTTGATGTAGTTCAGAAGCACGTGGAGCACTGGGAGAGTTATGTTAACCTTACTTGTGAGGTGCCCGAATCTAACCTCACACAAGTAGTGATGAAGCTTTTACATGACTTTGGTTGGGAGGAGGACATTAAGCAAGTGAGTGAAGTTTAATTTTTCTGTGATAACCTAGTTGTGGTTGACAGGTTGCAGCTATATTTCTTTGAATAATTATTATATTATTTATGAAGGTTCCTGTACACAAATTCTGTACTTTTGCATTGTATTTCAGTCGTTCACAACTCTTTCTGTAGGGGGCCCCGTTGGCTCCCTGAAGCTTGTTATTGTTGTTTTAGATTCAGCTACTCGGAACAAAGTGTTCCAAGCAGCACGGGCTATGGTTAATCTGTTGTACTTACCTGGCACAGGAGATGTGCTTCCTGAAGCTATCACACTTGATTAAGTGCCATACTACTAGGTGTTAACAGTCATGGAGTTCTACTGGCCTACTGGGGACCACGAGCCAGAACCTGGCCCCTCTCAGAGGCGCAGGTAGCGATGGCCTATGAAACACTTTAGATTTAAAGTTTATCATCTTTGCCACCATCCAAGGGAAGGCACCCAGAGAGATTAGAGAATAAAAACACACTACTGCATGGTTAAAATGAAACAGCAGCCTCAAAATTGCCAAAAGAACTCTCCCATAAAGAAAACAAACTACCAAAATCTTGTGAAAACCAAGCCCTTGCTAGTTTGCCCCCTGCTGAATTATCAAACATTATAAAAAGTGTATTTTAGATTCTTACCAAATTGTTTCTTTTCCAGATGATTAATAATAATGATGGCACACAGCAGTCTTTCACCTGTGAATTTGTCTTTGACCAGTCTGCATCCATAAGTGAGAAGGTAAGATTTTCTAAATGAATAATGTCTTAATGTTCTGCTTCTATATGAAATTGGAATACAATATTTTTAATTTTTTTAGTAGTACTGTATGTTAGCTTATCTTTAACTTCAAAATTACAAGTAATTATTATTAAATATTTCCAATATACACTCAATAAATTCTTTAATAATAAATAGATGCTTATTTATTTTCTTGATTGTGAAGGAATTAATCAAACTATTTTTTAATTAAAGAAATCTCTAATGAATTGGCTATACTGTATTAAATATAAATAAAAAAGTGTTTACTAAAATCAACCATTAATGTAAAATATTGTATACAGCACTGAATATAAAAGAGACGGTACAAAGAATACATTTTATTGCTGTAATGACAACTTGTTACGTGTTTGATGGGAAGTCAGTGAGCACAGGTATAATATGAACAGAAAAGATTTATTATAATAATTAATTTTCTCATCTAGAAATTTGCTTTTAGCATGTTTTTACAAAAGTTAAGACGTGTAGTGTATAGCATATGTATATAGTAAAACAGAGCACTTAATTGCAACTGGAACAAATGAAAGTACAGAGAATGGTAACTTTTAACGTACAACGAATTATAACTTTTAATTGTCTAGTGGCAAAACAAATTGGATTGAAATCTGCACTCACTTTACTAACCACATTTCTTATGGTAAGATGAGACATATGCATTGCATATCTGCCCGAAACACTATACCTGCTAGTGGCTATACAAGGAAGTAAAACTTCAATGCTCAATACTCTCATAAACCCAATGTACCTTCTTGTATATAAATAAATAAATAAATATACTGTATATAATAATTATTATTACTATATTTTTATTGATGCAATGTACTGTATATCTGATAATTAGAATGGCTTTAAACCCAAATTTTTATCTCTTCTAGGTTAAGGATTTAGTTTCATATTATTTACAAGATGAAGTAGCTGAAAAACACCTTTCATCCTGCCTTATTGCTGCTGTTAACTCCACAGTTGGGGTCCAGTTCCGAGGGTGAGTGACAAAAATTACAAACTTTTCTTTTGATTGGGATACTAAAGACATGTTTTCAAACAAAAAATTTAGTGATGTCCAAGGTTTTGGTCGATGATTTGTCCATTTACAGTACATTGTGAGAGCCTGAGTCTTGGAAATTCTCAGTCTGTTTACTCAGCCAGTGCTGTCACCTAGTGGAGGGGTTTGGGTAGCAACCAGGCAGTCAGCTAGCAGTTGGTACTTTGTAGTAACAGAGCAATGTACCTGATTTACTTGAGGGCCAATAACACTAGTGGCTTCGACGAGGACAGGAAGCCAACGGCTTGTCGAAGGTCCTCCCCGTTTGCCTTGATGTTTGTTAGTTTTTTTGATGTCCAAGGTTCGGTGGTCACTCAAGGTTCGACTGAGAATTCTCCAGTCTTTCGCTTGCCTGTGTATGTCTGTGGGGACAGTTTATAAAGATCCCTACTGCATCATGGATGGAAAGGTCATACAGACTGGTGGGAGTCTATTGAGCCCTTGCGATAATGGGACATTGTCTAAGTGATCAACTCATTAATTTAATCTTTGAAATGCTGCTACTGTAGTGTATGAAACTTAAAGAAATTAAGTCTATTTACAGAAGAATACAAAATTACTTCTGCATTTTTCTATATTGATAGCTTCTAGTAACTCCTGTTAGTTATGCTTTTCTACCACTGAATTTGTTTTTCTTAGTATCTCCCCATCTCTAGTGGCCTTGATTCAAATCAGATTCAAATTCAAATTTTGATTCAGGTAAAAGTACATATATTGATGAAGAGTTACAAACTTAATATTGGATTTATTGATAGAGCTAGTACATACAATACGTTTAAGCCACTAATATGCATAGCGTTTCGGGCAAAGGGTAAGGCTTGTGATAGGTCCCCCAGTTATTCCTGGGGGATGGGGGGAAGAGGTAATAGTCTGAATGCCAAATTTCCAACACTTTGGGGGATACTTACTCAATACTGTGCATTTTTGCCCGAAACGCTGTGCGTGCTAGTGGCTTTACAAGATTGTAATTTCAAATTAAACTCTATGTTCTCTCTTAACCCCCCAATGCACCTTCTTGTATATATATAAATAAATAAATAAATATTTATTTATTTATTTATTTAAGTACTTTCCAGATGGGCATATCTCACTGCTTGCCTCTATTGTATCACCTTTATTGGGACAATGATATATTTATAGAACATATTATAGAGTTGAAATAAAATGATAAATTTGTCCAAACTACGTACTTTTAAATGTTGTGTTTCCTCGTGGCCATCCTCCTATCACCGTAACCGGCGATGGGAAACTGCTCTGGCGAGGTTGCGTATTGGCCATACTCGTTTATCCCATGGTCACTTGATGGAGCGGCGCACCCGTGCTCCTTATTGTCCTAATTGCATTGTCCCTCTTACGGTCGTGCATGTCCTTCTTGAATGTCCTGACTTCCAGGACGAACGTGTGTCTTGCTTTCCGACCGCCCCTCGCGGTCACTTGTCCCTCAATAGAATTCTTGGTGACTCGGATACTTTTGATATCGTTCGCCTTATGCGTTTTTGTTCTCGTATTAACATCCTTGGTGATATTTAGCGCCCTCTGATTATTCTGCAAATTTGATGGTGCTACATAGCCTTCTTTTGATAATTACTTGCTTACTTGATACATAGGAGAAAAGTGTGAACCCAACTCTATCCAAATACTCCATGGGATGTTTTTCACACAAGGGACCCCCCCCCCCTTGGAATGTTTCAAGACATCATGGAATGGAACCACATGTCCCGTCTCTTACTGCTCCTGGGACTGGTGGAGAGGTACAGGTCGGAGTTCAATTCCCGATGGTGCAAGTGTGTACTTTGGGCACCATTCCCTCCGTGCGTCCTATCCCAGACCCTTGTCCTCATATTCCTATCCCAATGCTATAGTTATACTGGCGTATAACTGTATATAACTAATATAATATAAATATAACTATATATATATATATATATATATATATATATATATATATATATATATATATATATATATAATGAAATACCTGTAGTGCATTATCCTCATAATTACCTTGATGAATTAAACAAGAGAAGCAAAAAAAACTGATGCATAATGCAAAGAAAAGGATATGTTCCTTTTGATGAGATATCCTTTTAATGCCTTCAGTTTACCAGTTGTACTGGGCCGAGTGTGAGGCAAAATAGCGATCGAGGAGTCTGAGATTGAACAGTGATGAACAATGTGGGCTCCGTTGTGGAAGACAAAGTTCTCATCACCTGTTCACATTGGGAAATAAAAACATGTAAAAAGGCACGAAAGACCCATTGAAAGACATACATAAATAGACTAGAAAAAATACCAAAAAACCCATGACAAGGTTAGCAGACTGGGACTTAGGTGTGAGAAGACAATGTTTGGAGTGAAGTTGAAGAAAACAACGAAATATGCTCAATTCGGTAAGTGTTTTACCGAATTTTCAGGTGAACTTGCATCCTTTATGAAGGTGAAACTGAAGATGTTTACAGCACCTTCATGGAAGATCCATTCAAAAAAATCAATTTTATACACCTAACACATTTTCGGGTCCCTCTTAACCTTCATTTAAACGCTGTGGATTTGTAGTAAGTTTCTCCTTGTTTGGAGTTTTAAAAAAGTTTTAAATGCCGTGTTAATATCTCTGTAGGCAGCAGTGAATGTGTGATATTTAGTTAAAAAAAAAACAAATCGCTTTAAATGTCCTTATGTTTACCTTCATATGTTTCTGTTTGTTTTTAATCTTTCGTAATTAACAGATTAAGGTCTGAATTCCAACCTTCAATCCCTGAAATATAGAAGGAATTTTCATACTATAATATTTTTTTTTGTATGTAGGTGCTGCTTCGTGCCACGCTCCTCAATTAATCTCGGTGTGTATTAATATATATTTTTTAAACTCTTCATAAAATAGGTGGTTTATTTGTATTCAGGCGATGAGTCACAATAACGTGGCTAAATATGTTGACCAGACCACACACTAGAAGGTGAAGGGACGACGACGTTTCGGTCCGTGCCTGGACCATTCTCAATCGATGACTTGAGAATGGTCCAGGACGGACCGAAACTCGTCCGTCGCCTTCACCTTGCTAGTGTGTGGTCTGGTCAACTTATTTTGTAGTTTTCTAATTAATGCAAATGAGCCCTTTTTCATGAGTTTTACTTACTTCAAGCCAATGTTTTAGCGTTTTTGTTCTACGATATATATTATTTTGTACTTGTTCTACTGTAATATTATTTTGTACTCGTTCAAATGTGAAATTGTCTTGTACTTATTTTAATTAGATATTTTATTTGGTATATGGGTTACATATTACATGAAATTATTTCTATTCCAAAATGATATACTTAAATATGACCTAAAGCTATCAATATATCTGTATTTTCTTAAACTGTATTTTAAGTGCACTTATTCTAAAGTGATATATAGAAGTAAATTTGTTCTAAAATGGCTCTAATAAACTTAATAAAATATTTTAGAGCCATCTCTATATTTTTCTAAAGCTATATTTAGCTGTATTTGATTTTGATCGATATCATAGCTACATTTATTCTGAAGTGATTTACATTTAATTTTATTCTGTTGCGATATACATAACTACATCTGTTCTCCAACGATATACATAAATGCATTTGGTGGAGCGATATACATAACTGCATAACATGTATTATATATCCTGAGTTAAAGAAAATAGTCTAAATCTCATTTGTTTTCACACGAATTTTTCATCATTTTATATATATACTATATATATATTATATATATATATATATATATATTATATATATATATAATATATATATATATAATATATATGCAATGACGATCACAAAACACTGATCATTTATGCGGAAAATCCACAGAGAAAATGAAGGGAGGTGTACACCTCTTTCATTTTTCTGTGGATTTCCGCATATATATATATATATATATATAATATATATATATATATATAAATATATATATATTATATATATATATATAATATATCGTCAGTATATGGTTTCTGTTTTGCTGTTATTTATGCTGAAACTATTGTTATAAATCATTAAATTATTTTTCACCTGTGTAACTAGAGGCTTTTAGAGAGATATTTTGGTGATCTGGATCTCCAATATGAGAAAATATATTCAGCCTTCATTTACATACTTTTAATTAATTAAAAACTTTGCTATTCTCATTAACCCGAATGTGTGTTCCTCATTTAATATAATTTTCTTTCTGCATTTGTGAGAAAGGTAGACGCTCCTTGTTCTCCTTTTTCTTCATTGTTCGCCTCTTGCGGTTTCAGATCGTCCGTTGACAGAAATGAATAATTATAAGCCACAATAATAAGCCATAATATAGCAATAATGCTATAATATAGCATAATAATGCTATAATATAGCATAATAATGCTATAATATAGCATAATATGCTATAATACAGCATAATAATGCTATAATACAGCATAATAATGCTATAATACAGCATAATAATGCTATAATACAGCATAATAATGCTATAATACAGCATAATGCTATAATACAGCATAATAATGTTATAATACAGCATAATAATGCTATAATATAGCATAATAATGCTATACTATAGCATAATAATGCTATAATCTAGCATAATAATGCTATAATGTAGCATAATAATGCTATAATATAGCATTAAACTGCTATATTATAGCATTATTCCGGGGTCTCTTGAGGAAATGTACACTGAAGTTGTCTTAATCACTGTCTCAACCATGGACGCCATCTTGAGGAAGACCACGTGTCTAAATGTGTCTATAGGGTAGTTAGCATCAGGTGATAGTACACACAGACATCACACTCACGTGATGTATCAAATGAATAAATCCCACGAGGGGCCTTGTTGTGAGGGTTCGAAGCTATGAGAACATCCTGTGTATAGGCTCGAAACCTCATTAAGGTTCCTTGTGGATTGGTTCATTATATGATGAGTGCCGTGATGAGCTTAAACGATGAATTGAGAGTGCCAGTGACCTCATCCCGGGGTGGTTGTGATAGTCTGCACTTGCCCGATTGTGTCGGTCATGTGTTAGATGATGATTAACTCGGTCATTTTCTGCAGGTCGGCGTTCAATCCCCGATCGTCCAAGTGGTTGGGCACCAGTCCTTCCCACCGTACCAAATCGTTACCCTGATACCCTTCCAAGTACTACATAGTCGTAATGGCATAATATTTTCCTCATTGGAAGCCTCAGATATTCTTTCCTTTTCCGGTATGTTAAATAGGTAAACCAGGCTTAAGTTTACGTCAGGCACCGTATGGACGTGAGTGGTTGGGTCTAATAGGCGAGGTCTTGAAAAAATTCACGGAGCCGTGATGAGGATTCGAACCTATGTGCTGGGAATTCCCAGACGCACGCTCTAGTAGCCACGACATGGTCAAAAGAATTGCAACCTGGGGTGCGCTGAGGGAAGGAATTATCAGGGGAAAGCGTCAAACTCTCACGACTATATAGCACTTAGAAAGGGTCAGGATAAGGATTTAGGATGGGACAGGGGATTAACGAGGATTAAAGTGAAGCCAAACCAGGATTTCACACAATTCTCCCAAGCACTCTGGCTCTGTCTCATTAATATGTCACATTGCTGTAATTTCCGAGTGCAACATGAGGTATTAATAATATATTGGCGAGTCAACAATTCATTATAATGTGTCTAGGAAATATATCAACTTTATTTGAATTAATATTATCTGCTTTATTTACAGTTAATAATTGAAGAGATAATAAACAAAAATGGAAATGATTCAAGTAAAATTTTAATTAGGAGAAAGACAATAACATTGACAGAAGAAAACAGCAAACTTGGAATTTATTTACTATTTGTGTCTGCAGAATCGAGGTCTAAGCTCTTGGACCCCGGTCTTTCTCCCTGGCATGTGGAGGCGGTCAGCTGTTATAGGCAGGATTGGGTTATTGGCAGTGCCTTAACAGTTAACAGTTTAACAGTTACCCGTTGTCCTTAACAGTTTCCCGTTGTCCTGAACAACTACCCGTTGATGGTGGATGTTTTCCTTCCGTCCCTCTTCTGTATGTAAACTGGAACCCACAACAATGTGATGGATCAACTGAAACATTATGGAAGCAATACATTAGAACATCTATCTTTGTTACTTTGAGCTCATTATGGTTAAGTGGGTGGAGCATGTGTCAGAAAGACCAAAGGCGACGAGTCACAATAACGTGGCTGAAGTATGTTGACCAGACCACACACTAGAAGGTGAAGGGACGACGACGTTTCGGTCCGTCCTGGACCATTCTCAATCGATTGTGAGAATGGTGAGAATTGTGGAATGTGAGATTGTGAAAACACAATCGACTTGAGAATGGTCCTGGACGGACCGAACGTCGTCGTCCCTTCCCTAGTGTGTGGTCTGGTTAACAAGACCAAAGACTTTTAGTTCAATTTCAGTGTTTTTATTAATACTGTTCCTCACTTTTGTGGTGTAGTGATACAGCGCAGAACTTGTACAACGTGAGTGGAGGTTTGAGTCCAAGCCACTGCACTTGAAATGTTCGCGTCTTTATAACATATAGAAATACAGCCTGGGGACAATTCAGGTTTATTATATATATGTATATATATATATATATATATATATATATATATATATATATATATATATATATATATATTATATAAATATGTAACTGAAAACTCACACCCCAAAAGTGACTCGAACCCATACTGCCAGGAGCACTGTGCTGGCGTACAGGATCCCTTAACTGCCAGCAGAGTGCTCCTGGCAGTATGGTTCGAATCACTTCTGGGTGTGAGTTTTCAGTTGCATATAGTCCTGGGGACCATTCAGGCTTGTTCGCATATATATATAATATATATAATATAATATATATATATATATATATATATATATATATATATATGAGCTAAAATGTATATATATATATATATAAAATGAGCTAAACAGCAACATGGAAATTTGTCTCCTTGTGTGAGGACGCTGCGCTTCCTCTGCCCTGGGAATTCCTTGTCTCTGGCAGTAATGAGTGGTCGACGCATACATGAGAGATGGTGTTGACATTACCATCACGGCCAGTTTGCCTCGCGCCATCAGCGTAAATCGCGCCCTGGCGGGGGTCGAGAGGGCCATATCGTATCGTTATCGAGGTGGCGAGACCCGAGGCGTCCTGTTCACCATCAGGTGGCGGATGGGGAAGCCCTGAGAGAGAGAGACCTTGTAGCTGGCGAGTATTGCGCTAGCGGCGAGCTTTGTATCAAGGCCATTGCTAGATGATTGAGGGAGTTGGGGCCCTTCAAGCTCGTGTCGGGAGAACTCACTTTGCGTCCGGATGGATGTCGGAGCAGCGTTCGGGCTGATGGGATGTCTGGCGGGGGGATTGTGCGAGACGGCGCTATAGGGTTTATCATAGTCTCCGCTCCGGTGCTGACGGCTTCCTCCTGTTGGTCCCGAAGGCTGTATCTCACTGCTCTCGGCTCCTC
>WNGS01165503.1:3773173-3788707 GCA_020271785.1 Procambarus virginalis | reverse complement strand
CAATCCTGCCTAACTTGTCAAAATATTTGAAAAACTAATCTACAAGCAGCTTTACTCTTATCTAGCCAAACACAATATACTTAGCTCTTGTCAATATGGCTTCAGACCCAAAAAAAGCACTAACGATGCACTTACTAGTATGATTAACTTGATTCATGCAGCTCTTGATAAAATGAGTTCCCTGTTGGTTATTTATGGACCTGCATAAGGCTTTTGACACTGTCATCCACCAAAACGTTCTTCTCAAATTACATCATTATGGAGTCCGAGGACACTCCCTGCAATACCTCAAATCTTACCTTACTGACAGGCTCCAGTACGTTTCTGTGAATATTCAATTTCTCCACCCTACCCATTAACATTGGTGTTCCTCAGGGCAGCATACTTGGCCCTCTCCTCTTTCTCATCTACACCCTCTCCCCATCCGGCCCGTTGGCGTCGTGAGAGGGCTTAGTAGACGGCTGCCGGAGTGTGATGCTCCGTGGGACAGTCCTCTGTCCTTTTTGGCCTTGCACTCCTGCTGCTGTCTTTTCTAATTATGCCGGATCGCTTTTCCTTTTCCTTATGTTTCGTTTTTCTCCCCCTCTTCTCCTATCTGCTTGTCGTTTCCTGCCGACCTTTGCTTGTTTTGGATTCTTCCTTTGGACTTCTTCTATTTTGACGCCCGGGTGCTTGAGGAGGCATACTCTTGCACCCGTAGAACTGTAGTACCCAACGTCTTGAGCGAGGGGAACCTTTTATTGTCAATCCCCCTTTCGTCACTGAACCCGATCTCGACGGACTGACGGTTCTTAAGGTGGCGTTTGTGGGGCGTATACTCACGACGCACCCCTAGGGGGCCCCGGCATGATCGGCGATAGCTTCCTGTTGGGTGTCCTGCCTCTAATTGTGGCTCCATGGTGGGTATGGGGGCACATTCGTGAATGAATGTCTCTTTTCGTCCCTATGGCAATGAATGTTTCTGTTGTACCCTCTCAGGCTCGTGGGGTGGGCGACCAAGCCCCCGAGTCGGCCTGTATTGGAAGACCAGGCTCTGTAGCCTCCGCTGCATTGGGCCCCGACCTTGCTCCTCCTTTGGCCTCTCTGACTCCTCCCCTCGGCTCCCCTCCCTCCTCTGTGGTTGGGTCGAGCCCCAAGCCCCCAGTGGTGACTACCTCATCCCCTGGCGCGGCTCCATCTCTAGTTGTAACTACTGCGCCTTTTAACCCCTCTCTCTCTGGGGGTTCTCACCGCCGTCCTCGTCACGGCCGCCCTCGTTCGATTCCTTCCCGTTCTGATACCTATCAAGCCTTGTTTGGTCCCGCTTCGTGGGCCAAATATTTTGATCTCCTCCCTCTTGATTCTGCGCCTCTTGATGATTTCTCCCTCCATCGACATCTCGTTGATTCCGTGGATGCCTCTGTTACTTTCAACCCCACTCGTCTCGGTACACGTGTGGTTGCTGCTCCTTCTCAGGATGCTGCTTCCCGCTTGGCTGCCTTATCCTGCCTTGGCGAGACCCCTGTTCGGGTCTCGAAGAACGCTCAGTTGAATGCCAGTGTTGGCACTATTCTGCTCCCGCCCCATGTTGCGACCGGTGTTCGGGATCTGCGAGACTGCCACGACGATATTCGACATATCCTTGCTGCCCAGGGCCATTCTATTCTCCAAGTGGACACGTTTACTCGTCCCCCGCGTGGTAGTCGCCGTCAACCCCTTCGGGTTGTGAAGATTACCTTTGATGGTAGGACCCTTCCGCCCTCCGTTATTCTTGCTGGTGCCAGGTGCTCTGTCCAGGAGTACATTCCTTCTCCTCGGCTCTGTAACAAGTGCTGGAGGTTTGGGCATGGTGCCCTCCGCTGCTCTGGGACTGTCTCTCTCTGTCCTTTGTGTGGTGGCGAAGGTCACTCTAAGTCAGAGTGCACTTCTCCCCAGGCTCGTTGCCTCAACTGCGGTGAGGCCCATCCTACCTTCTCCCGTGCGTGTGTCCATTACAAGCTTGAGGCAGCCGTCCTCAGCTTGAAGCACCGGGAGCGCTTATCTTTTCCTGAGGCGAGGCGTCAGGTTCGCCGGCTCCCGCCTTATGCTAATATCTCTTATGCTCGCGTGTTGCGCTCTTCTTCTCCTCGTCCTTCCCACCTTCCTCAAACTCACAACCGTTTCCGGGCTTTGGACCCTGATACACCCACTGCCTCCTCCTCTGTTCCTTTGAGTTCTGTCCCGAAGGGTCCCCCTTCTGGTCCTCTGTCTGGAGTTCCCCTTCTTTCTACCCGGTCTGTTGTGTCTCCTGTGTCTTCTTCCTTGTCTCCCGATCCTCCTTCCCATCCTTCTCCTCCATCTCTTGACTCTCCCCACCGCCTGTTGGTGCAGGCGGATGTCCATCGCTCTCCTCACGGCCATCATGTGTGCTCTCGTTCAGCTTCTCCTGTTGAGACACTGGAATCCGTTGCCCGGTACGTAGTTGCTGGGACACCGGTCTCTTTAAGCCAGAAGCGTAAGCCTGGCTCCTCTCCTTCCTCCTCCCCGGCGGGTAAGAAGGCCTCGCTTTCTTCCTCGACCCCTACTACTGGCTCTATTGCTCCTTCCCCTCCCATTTCAGTGGTTGCTCCCCCTGTTCCTGCTATGGAGGTTTCTTTGGCCCCTGCTTCCCTTTCGGTTGCTGCCCTTCCTGCGGTGCACTCCCCTCTTTCTACTCCCCCTCTTCCTGCTGCTGTCCTTGACTGCTCCTCTCCGTTGTCTCCTCCTCTTCTTCCTCCTCCTCCGGACCCCGCCCGCCCACCTCTGGTCTGTTCTCCCGCTTCCTTCCCTCCGTCTTTGCTCAGTTTACCCATGCCCCCTAACCCTGACTTTGCTGACCCTGATATTCTTTAACGTGCTATGTTGCTCTTTCGCCTTTGTTTCTTCCTTGTTTTCTGTTGTTGTCCTTTCTCTTCTCGTCGTTGTATATTCTTCAATGGAACGTTCGAGGTTATTACGCCAATTTCCTCGAACTCCAACTTCTGATTTCGCGGTTTTCGCCCCTTTGTGTCTGTCTCCAGGAGCCGATGCTTGGTGCTCGTCCTGGTCGTTTTCGTGGCTATTCCTTTCTCTCCCCCCCCCCCAGCTGTTGCTGGGGCTCCTAATTCTTCTGCTCTCTTGATTCGTGCTGATGTTCCCTTTGTTCCTTTACTTTTTCCTTTGCCCCTCCATTGTTCTGCTGCTCGTATCTTTGTGGGGAAATGGTACACAGTTTGTTCCATTTATCTCCCCCCAAGTGTCCCGCTTTCTCTTCCTGATTTGAAACACCTCTTGGACTCCTTGCCGGAGCCTGTGCTCCTGCTGGGTGACTTCAATTGTCGTCACTCTCTTTGGGGTGACGTTTTGACAAATACCCGAGGTCGCCTTCTTGAGCCGTTTCTCCTCTCTTCTTCCCTGTCTCTTCTGAATTCTGGTGAGCCCACTCATTTGGACTCTCGGACTCGCACCCTTTCCTGTCTTGATCTTTCTCTCTGCTCTTCTTCTCTTTACCTAGATTTCACGTGGCAGGTTCTTGATGACCTCCATGGCAGTGATCATTTCCCTATCCTTGTTTCCTTTTTCTCTTTTCGCCCTTCCCTCTCTTTTCCTAGGTGGCAGTTTGCTAAAGCGGACTGGAACCTCTTTACCCTCAGTGCTGCTCTCTCTGACCTTTCCCTTCTGCCTCTCCCTCGCGCTCTCCTCCTTTTTCATGACACTGTCATCGACGCTGCCCTCCGCTCTATTCCTCGCTCTTCCTCTCGGGGTCCACGGAAGTGTGTTCCCTGGTGGAATGCGGACTGTGCTCGGGCTGTTCGCTGTAAGCGTGCAGCCTGGAAGAGGCACCGCCGTCGGCAGACGACCGATTCTTTTCTTTTCTTTCGGAAAGCGAGTGCGGTGGCCCGTAGGGCCATCCGTACGGCTAAACGTGATTGTTGGACTTCTTATGTCTCCACAATTACGTCCGAAACTCCCCTGCCACAGATCTGGAAGCGTATCCGCAAGATAGCGGGTAAGTTCGTTCCCGATGTTTCCCCGGTCCTTCACCTCCGTGGTACTCTTGTGGCGGACCCGTTGCAGGTTGCTACTGAACTGGGTTCTCACTTTTCTTCTGTTAGCTCTGGTCTTCATCTTTCCCAATCTTTCCTTCTTCGTAAACCTGTCCTTGAGTCTCGTCCTTTAGATTTCTGCACTCGTCTTCGACTTTCCTATAATGATCCCTTCTCTCTCTCTGAACTTCGTTCTGCCCTGGCCCTCTGCGGTTCTACGGCGGCGGGCTCCGATGGTATTCATTATGAGATGCTTCGCCATCTCCCTCCGTGCACGTCTCAGTATTTACTGAGTCTGTATAATCGGATCTGGGAGTCGTCGTCCGTCCCTGAGGACTGGCTCGATGCCGTTGTCCTCCCTGTTCGCAAACCAGGGTCTCTGGGTACTTCCCCTAAGGACTTTCGCCCTATTGCCCTCACCAGTTGTGTCTGCAAACTCTTTGAACGTATGGTTAACGTTCGTCTGATGTGGTTCCTGGAACACCATCACCTCCTCTCCCCTTCTCAATTTGGTTTCCGCAAGTGCCGCAGCACGACAGATGTCCTGGTGAACTTGGAGGTCTATATTCGTACTGCTTTTGCTGCGAAGACCTCCGTTGTTGCCGTCCTTTTTGACCTGGAAAAGGCTTACGACACCACTTGGCGTTATCATATTCTATCCCAGCTTCATTCTTTTGGCCTTCGTGGTCATCTCCCTCTCTTTCTCCGCAGCTTCCTCTCTCGTCGTTCCTTTCGGGTGCGCCTTGGTACCGCTCTCTCTGCCTCTTTTCAGCAATACGAAGGTGTGCCCCAGGGTAGTGTTCTGAGCACTACTCTTTTCTGGTTGCCCTCAATGGTCTTCTTTCCTCTCTTCCTTCAGGTGTCTTCTCCGCTCTCTATGTCGATGATCTTACCCTTTGCTGTCAGGGTGATGATTCGCCTTTCCTTCAGCGCCGGCTTCAACTTGCGATTGATGCCGTGTCGTCTTGGGCCACTGATCATGGCTTTAAGTTCTCTACTTCTAAGACTTGTGCCATGTCTTTTACTCGGAAACGGGTCATTCTTCGTCCCTCTTTGTCACTTTATGGACATCCCATTGAGTACAAAGATTCCGCGAAGCTTTTGGGGTTATTCCTTGACACTCGTTTGTCTTGGTCTCCCCATATCTCTTACCTCCGTGTTGAGTGCTCTAAGGCCCTTACCCTCCTTCGAGTGTTGTCCCATACTTCTTGGGGAGCGGATAGGCGCACTCTCCTTGCTTTGCATTCCTCTCTCGTCCTGTCTAAGCTCGATTATGGTTGCCCTGCTTACTCTTCTGCTTCTCCTTCTGCTCTTCGCCGTCTTGATGCTTTGCACCATACTGGGCTGCGCCTCAGTTCTGGTGCCTTTCGTTCGACTCCCGTCCTTAGCTTGTATGTTGACACTGGCTTCCTATCTCTCCAGGACCGCCGTGATCGCTACTGTCTTCGCTATCTTGCGCGGTCCTTGCAACATCCTTCCTCTCGCCTCTGTCGTGCTTTAACTTTTACCCCTCCTGTAGTTCCTGTTCCTCTTCACCACCTCCCTCTTTCTGTCCGGTTATCTCGCTTACAGGATTCTCTTTCCGTTCGAGTTTCTAATGTTTCTCCTCGTGTTGTTCCTTCTTTGCCCCCGTGGAGAGTCCCCCTTCCGCAGTTTTGTACATCCTTGACCCGCGTCACTAAAGCTTTTACCTCTCCTACGGTTCTAAAACGCCTTTTCCTTGAACACTTTTCTTCTCACTCCCGCTCCGTTTCTGTCTTCACCGATGGGTCTAAGTCTGCGGACGGTGTTGGCTACTCTGTTGTTTTTCCTGATCGCACTTATATGTGTCGCTTACCTCCGGAGACTAGCATCTTTACTGCGGAGCTTTACGCTATTCTCTATGCTCTTCGTCTCCTGCTTTCTCGTTGTCAGTCTTCCTTTGTGGTAGTTGTTGACTCTCGTAGTGCCCTCATGGCGCTCGGGTCCTTTAATCCGGTTCATCCAGTAGTTGTCGAGATCCAGCATTGGCTGTTTCTTGTTCACAGTAAGTTTAAGTCGGTTGAGTTTTGTTGGGTTCCCAGCCATATTGGTGTGTCTTTAAATGAGCGTGCGGATGCTGCCGCCAAGGAAGCTGTCCGCTCTTGTCCCATCTCTCGTAAAGGTATTCCATATTCCGACTTTTACCTGGTTATCCATTCCTCCATCCTTACCCGTTGGCAGGCTTCTTGGTCGTCTGTTACTGGTAACAAACTCCGTACTCTGAAATGTTGTGTTTCCTCGTGGCCATCCTCCTATCACCGTAACCGGCGATGGGAAACTGCTCTGGCGAGGTTGCATCTTGGCCATACTCGCTTAACCCATGTTCACTTGATGGAGCGCCGCCCTGCTCCTTATTGTCCTAATTGCATTGTTCCTCTTACGGTCGTGCATGTCCTTCTTGAATGTCCTGACTTCTGGGACGAGCGTGTGTCTTGCTTTCCGACTGCCCCTCGCGGTCACCTCTCCCTCGATAGAATTCTTGGTGACTCTGATACTTTTGATATCGTTCGCCTTATGCGTTTTTGTTCTCGTATTGGCATCCTTAGTGATATTTAGCGCCCTCTGATTATTCCGCACGTTTGATGGTGCTACATAGCCTTCCCGGTTTGGTGCCTTCTTTTGATAATTACTTACTTTAGTATATAGCCACTCGCTCATCACCCTCGAACTATCGACCAGAGTTCTGCCTTGCTAGTGAGAAAGCTGAGATCATTGTCTTTGATCTCCACCGTGTCGGTATCTCTTGCAACTGTCTTGAGCGTTCCTTGCAACTGTCTTGAGCGTTCCTTGCAACTGTCTTGGACGTTGCCTTGCAACTGTCTTGGACGTTGCCTTGCAACTGTCTTGGGCGTTGCCTTGCAACTGTCTTGGACGTTGCCTTGCAACTGTCTTGGGCGTTGCCTTGCAACTGTCTTGGGCGTTGCCTTGCAACTGTCTTGGGCGTTGCCTTGCAACTGTCTTGGGCGTTGCCTTGCAACTGTCTTGGGCGTTGCCTAGCAACTGTCTTGGGCGTTGCCTTGCAACTGTCTTGGGCGTTGCCTTGCAACTGTCTTGGGCGTTGCCTTGCAACTGTCTTGGGCGTTGCCTTGCAACTGTCTTGGGCGTTGCCTTGCAACTGTCTTGAGCGTTGCCTTGCAACTGTCTTGGGCGTTGCCTTGCAACTGTCTTGGGCGTTGCCTTGCAACTGTCTTGGGCGTTGCCTTGCAACTGTCTTGGGCGTTGCCTTGCAACTGTCTTGGGCGTTGCCTTGCAACTGTCTTGGGCGTTGCCTTGCAACTGTCTTGGGCGTTGCCTTGCAACTGTCTTGGGCGTTGCCTTGCAACTGTCTTGGGCGTTGCCTTGCAACTGTCTTGGGCGTTGCCTTGCAACTGTCTTGGGCGTTGCCTTGCAACTGTCTTGGGCGTTGCCTTGCAACTGTCTTGGGCGTTGCCTTGCAACTGTCTTGGGCGTTGCCTTGCAACTGTCTTGGGCGTTGCCTTGCAACTGTCTTGGGCGTTGCCTTGCAACTGTCTTGGGCGTTGCCTTGCAACTGTCTTGGGCGTTGCCTTGCAACTGTCTTGGGCGTTGCCTTGCAACTGTCTTGGGCGTTGCCTTGCAACTGTCTTGGGCGTTGCCTTGCAACTGTCTTGGGCGTTGCCTTGCAACTGTCTTGGGCGTTGCCTTGCAACTGTCTTGGGCGTTGCCTTGCAACTGTCTTGGGCGTTGCCTTGCAACTGTCTTGGGCGTTGCCTTGCAACTGTCTTGGGCGTTGCCTTGCAACTGTCTTGGGCGTTGCCTTGCAACTGTCTTGGGCGTTGCCTTGCAACTGTCTTGGGCGTTGCCTTGCAACTGTCTTGGGCGTTGCCTTGCAACTGTCTTGGGCGTTGCCTTGCAACTGTCTTGGGCGTTGCCTTGCAACTGTCTTGGGCGTTGCCTTGCAACTGTCTTGGGCGTTGCCTTGCAACTGTCTTGGGCGTTGCCTTGCAACCGTCTTGGGCGTTGCCTTGCAACCGTCTTGGGCGTTGCCTTGCAACCGTCTTGGGCGTTGCCTTGCAACCGTCTTGGGCGTTGCCTTGCAACCGTCTTGGGCGTTGCCTTGCAACCGTCTTGAGCGTTGCCTTGCAACCGTCTTGAGCGCTCCTTGCAACCGTCTTGAGCGTTGCCTTGCAACCGTCTTGAGCGCTCCTTGCAACCGTCTTGAGCGCTCCTTGCAACCGTCTTGAGCGCTCCTTGCAACCGTCTTGAGCATCTTCCTGCAACTGTCACATTAAAGAACTCAAAACAACAGCTGTTTGTTGCAAGGGTTTTAGAGGCAGAGTGCCCCAGGGGTCGGGGGGACGGGGGGGGGGGGGACGAACACAACACTCCCTGGAGCCAGGGAGAGAGTTGACTACATTTTCTGCAGCCTCTTTTGATGTTTCCTTGAGTAAGGAGATGTTTGGTTGTAAGCTTGCGATATTAAAGATCAGGGATAAATATATATATATATATATATATATATATATATATATATATATATATATATATATATATATATATATATATATATATATATATATATATATATATATATATATATATATAAATAGTAGGCATCCTTCAGTCTCGGGAGGCTATGAAGTTGGGCTCTGGTTGCTCTCCAGGGCGCTAGCCTGGGTAGATCAATATAGAGAAGCTGTTACCCATGCAGCAGGTTCCCCCACGTTGCTGAAATTATCCAATGCGAAGGCGACGCCAATACACATAGTTCCAGCACCGTCGCAGGAGCTGCCAGAACGAGGTCGACGTCAACAACGAACTGCCTTAGGGGCTCCAACTCCGGATTTTTCCTCGAGGTTGACTCCTGAAGCCTTTCCCAAAAAAGGGGTATGGCCGCAAGGCAGCGGAGGTTTAAAATCAGGGTTTTCCTTCCCCTAGATGGGCTGCCTTCCCAGGCTATCGAGTCCCATCTACCCGGAGCAGCTGGTTTTAAGGCGCCAGAGGCACGCCCTCGCACCTTCTCCTTTCGGTAAAAGCAGTTCCGCCGGACTTAAAGACTAAGCCACCCGTGCAGGCCAGGAGTTGGACTTGGTTGTCAGAGGCTATTGGAGACGCATGCCGTATAGGAGCATTTTATAGGTCATGGGAGCTCGTCCCCCATTACCACCCCCTGGCTATGATAACCCCTTGGAACCTATATTATATATAATATACACATATACATACATGTACACATGTTACTTTTAAATACCCTTTCCCCTTACCCTTCCCTCGTCCTCTTTCGTATAATATATTATGGCCTCTTATCTTTAGCCTATCTTCCCTTTCATTAATTATCATATTATGTAGAAATTAAAATCTTATGTGCTTAAAGAAAAAAAAAGCTGATAAAAAATCTTCGGACATCTGGACGAATATTTCACTCTTGATCAGAATTGAATGCGTGAGTTTGGGGGGGGGGGGAGAAATGTTTCATAAATTATTTAACTTAAGCCTACCCCGACCAGCTTATGTCAGTCCCTTGCCCCACACTGTTTCCCCTGCAAATTCGGGTAAGACAACTAGCTCTAGCGTCTGGCCTCCAGCTTTGAACGGAGACTGACAAATTACCTCATATACGTACCAGAGATTATTTAAGTGATGGAAAAAAGCAATAGCGTAGGTAAATGATAACACAGAAATTAGAACTTCTTTCTTATCGATGTATGCTGAAGACATAAGCATTATGTGAATGTTAAATACAACGCAAGACTGTAAAATAACATAACGTGAGCAGTATAACATAATACAATAACTCCAGCACTCGGCTTCTTGAGTCAAACTCGTGAAAAAAATCCATGGAGTTTGGACCGGTGGTTCCGACTCAAGTGACCAAATGAGAGAGGAATCTCTTCTGCAAATGGACAGAGAAAAGGGGTCGTTATAATGACCAAATCACACATAAAACAAAATGAGGAAACCGCGACGTTTCGGTCCTTACTGGACCAATATCACGTCACCACAGGACTTGAGAATGGTCCAGGACGGACCGAAACGTCGTCGTCCCTTCACCTTCTAGTGTGTGGTCTGGTCAACTCGGCTTGAAATTTATTTGTTTATTCTTACAGATTTCTCGTCTTTGCTTACTAGCTGCAGGAGACTTTAATCTTTTGTATCCAATGTTTTCAGCTCCGAAATGTCTTTGAAATTAAGTTAGGTTTTATCCTTTGTTTAAATTGTTTAAATTCGTTATCTACTTGTTAATTAATTGGTGCAATAAATGGGTTAAGGATGTGGTGGTTGCTATCTAGACCATTGCGTGTCATTTCCAGACGTACTTGACTTTGGGAAATTTTAATGACATGACAAATAAGTATAATATTTTAAAAATTTCACGTTCAGATTTTTTTCTTTTTCATCTTAATTGTGCCCAAGATCTGTTTTTAGCGTTCATCGTACCTGAGTGACCTGTGCCGGCGTTCACTCTTCCTGTGAACACCATCTGTGCAAAGCGTTCATTGTTCCTTAGGGATCTCTTCTAAGAATTAAAAACGTCCAAAAACAATTGTGTCCTCGACCTAACAGCCTACATAATGTTTGTTAGTTGCTCAAAGTGACTGATTAATAGAAATACAAACAAAATATAACTAGTTACATAGATTTTATGGTGACTTTTAACCCCGGAAAATTTTTTTTAGCCTCTGTGAAAATGTATATATATACAATAACGCATAAGATAGGAAATGAGAGAGAATATTCTCAAAACGTGACGGAGAATAACTGAGGAAGGGTTAAAAAAATATATATATTTGTCTAGTGATCCTTCATGAGTTTTGAGGGTCACTTAACTCCTCCTTCGCTTGAGTCCGGGACACCAGCAGGTGGAAGTGTGTGTGTGTGGACTTGGAAGTGATTGCAGGGTAAGCCTTCAGCTCTAGGGCTCCGCCTTTCATTCGCTGGCCAACCTTTTCAATGGTTCTCGACACTCGTACGTTTTATACATAGAATAACACATATATGGATAGTTAAGAATCTTTCCTCTCCGGGTTACTCTACTTTCTCACGCTATAATTTGTATTCCATTTACCATAACAGTGTGTTACTGATAACGTCTACTTTATCTCTGTGCAATTTTCATTTGAGTCAAAATATTTACTAAAATTTTCCTTGCTACTTTTCATTAGTCATATAATTTGTTATATGACTAATTATTTTTTCCCAAATTTCAGAATTCCAAAATTCTATTTTTTTTCCTTAAATTAGAATAGAGCGACAGTCTCGCGTCATGCAGGTCGGCGTTCAATTCCCGCCGTCCAAGGGGTTGGGGCACTATTCCTTACCTCCGTCTTATCCCAAATCCTCATCCTGACCCGTTCCCAGTGCTATAGATAGTCGTAATAGCTTGGTGCTTCACGGGAGACATCTCCCGTCACGCAGGGTGCAGTTCGCACCTCCACAGATCTCCAGTATCAGCTCTTGATACTGGTAAGGCTCAAAAGGGCTACCACTTACGGGCTATTCATGCCGTAAGTGGTGGCCACCTTTTAGGTGGCTTAATCTTCATCAATCAATGGTGCTTCACAGCCCCGCTCCTGTGCTCTTGTGCAATAGAAGTCCACTACGGGCTCACCATAGCCCGTGCTACTTGGAAACTTTTTGTTCCAAAGTAGCGTTTTAAACAAAACAACAACTTAGCGCTTCCCCCTATAATTCCCTCCCTTTTCCGTCCCATTCCGTCAGCAGGGTAACAAGTCCGTCGCACCATACACGACCAGTAAACAACTTGTAAAAACAAAACAAGCATCCTCTAGGGGAATGGTGGTGAGGGGGGGAAGGTGAGGGGGATGGTGGTGAGGGAGCTGATACTGAATTCAGGATGCAGGGTCGTGTCTACAAGAGTCCCAAACAAGAAGAAAACTCTAAAATATTAAAGATGAAAGAAAGACTCGGCTGTTGTCCAGAACAAATATTTCAAGATATTTTCTTCTGTTATCTCTAGTGGTCATCTTGCAATGTTTTCGGGGCTCATGTTCCCCGCGGCCCGGTCCTCGATCAGGCCTCCTTGCATTGTGCATTGAGAAAATTATGTATTTGATTCTGGTAAACTTGTATGTATATGTTACCAAAAAAAATATTAAAAATTACTTATTAAACTCCTATTATTTAATATAAAACTTCAATATTTAATTATCAAACTTAGCATGTAATTTACAATATAGATAAAGAGTGTATCATTGTGTTATGACAGTTATTATCAGCCACGACATGAACTCTTTCACAGAGAAGTTCCCTTTCCTGTGATATTGTCTCAAAACCTCACCAGTAAAACTTCAGGAAAGAATCAAAAGAAAATCTTGGGCACAAAACCTCAAACAAAATGAACAAATCCACAAGGGCCGGACGAGGATTCGAACCTGCGTCCAAGAGTATCCCAGCCGCTGCCTAATCGACTGAGCTACGACATGGTATAAGAATTGCAACCGAAAATTCTACTGAATTTCAAACAAAAATCTTAAGCACTAAACCACAGAAACCACAAATTTCAGTTGAGACAGTAAGGGTATGAGATCTGTAACGTGAAAATAACGTTAAATACTGGATCTACCGTAAACAAAGAACCGTACAAATTGAAAATTAGAACTTATGCAAACAGTTTGCTCACAAAAGTATTTCCAAATATATGAGCATCAAACTATTATTGTCTTTTTACACAATATTACATATTAAACATTTCAGTAAGACTGTAAGACTAAATCCTTATAAGCATTTAGAAATATATCATAACATCAATCAATATCATGGAGCATCACAAATATATTCCCATCAACGGGTTTACAAAAGCTGGAATATACCTTATTCCAGCTTTATCCGAATTCTTGGGTCCGAATTTGTCTGAAAGTTGTTATTGAGGGATTGAGCCCGGTTCTGATGCATGAAGATAGGTTAGTGAAGAGCAGTGGACGGTCCACAGGATGTGTAACGTGATTCCAGCAGTCAGTGACAAGAAAATGGATAGTAAGTTATAGCCATAATGACCCCAAATGGATTGACCATGAGATTAGGGCTCGATTTTAAAAAAAATGACAAAAATCGGCCAATAAATGAAGGATAACACAATTAACCAAATAGTTTTTGCAAATTAACAAGAGAAGCTAAAAAAAATGTTAACAAAAAAAGTCTTGAATTGGCGACGGGTTGAGAAACAAAGTTAATCCCCCCCAAAAAAAAGTTGAAAAATAACATAATTTAATATGAACAATATGTCGACTCGTGGTTTCGAAGAGAACCAACAAATTATGCAATTTTGTATTTCCTCAATTATACTTTTGTATACTTAAAAGGAGCACTTGGAAACTTGGGTGCAAACCGTAGCTAACCCACCTTCTAATGTAGAATTAAGATTTTCCGAGGGACTGTACCGGAAGAAGCCGATTCATTTGTAGGCCTGGGAAGACGGCTTTCTTGGTCTAGGAGGAGGAATTACGGGGCTCGCCATAGGCCCGTGCTACTAGCGGAACTTCTTGTTCCTGGTAGCGAATCTTTAACAACAACAAACATAGGAGGAGACAGAGCGTGTGGGAGCGTGTAAGAGCATAGGTGAGGAGAGGGACTAACCTAGATTAAGGGGCAGGCATATGAAGGCTTTCATGGCATAAACACCCATATGTACAACGGCGGAGGAGCATTGCCCGGGAGGATTAACTCAAGAATAAGGAGCGTAAGTTCCACCTATCCTTTTTTTTTTATGTTTTAACATCCCCTACGGGCTCCCATTGCCCGTGCTACTTGGGATTCTTGTTCCAGGTAGCGAATCTTTAACAACAACAACCTATGCCTTAGGACTGGCATAGCAAGCTGGGCATCAAAAGATAGCATGAAAGAGCATGAGGAAGCGACCAGGCAAGATTCACGAAGTAGTTACGCAGCACTTACGAACCTGTAATCTTTTCTCACCTTTGGACGGCTTTTCTTTACAATTATTAAACAGTTAATGAGCTCCGAAGCACCAGGAGGCTGTTTATAACAATAACAACAGTTGATTGCAAGTTATCATGCGCTGTAAACTGTTTAATAAATGGTAACCAAAGTCGTCAAAGACCTGAGGACCAAGATGACCACGTTTGTAAGTACTGACGTAACTACTTCGTGAATCTGGGCCCCCCCCCACCCCCCCCGTCACCTGGAAGAGTGATCTAGAGCATAGGAGACCATGGGATAAACATGAAGCCTCTTCCCCTGTTGCCTCAGGAATCTATTCGCTTTTAATTCCGTGTTCATTACAAGGACCTGCGCTTGTCAGGGGATGACACTCAGGCGGGTAAATGAAGATGAAACCAATACGGAGGACAAATAGTCTCTGCAAGAAATGGAAACTTTCTTCCCTGTCGGATCATCTGCAGAAGTGACCCTGAATCGGATGCAGAGGGCCGGAAGTTGAGTCTAGAGCCCCCTGAGACGTGTGGGAAATTGTCTGCTATAAACGTCTCTTTGGCCCAGAGTTCATGGCCGCTCTTAAGACGTTTCTTCATAAGGATTTCTTGAGTAGTTGTAATTCGGCTGACGTGGATGGAGGTGAGTTTTGACAGGCGCGTGTTGACTTGTGCGATATTCTCGATACCTGTCGGGTTAAATTGTAATTAACAGATGCCATCTACTCCAGTTCACCACTTGGGATGGACGGAAGGGCGATGTCTCGCTTCATGCAGGTCGGCGTTCAATCTTCGACCGTCCAAGTGGTTGGGCACCATTCCCTTTCCCCCCCCCCCCCCCGTTCCATCTCAATAATCCTTATCCGACCCCTTCCCAGTGCTATATAGTCGTAATGGCTTGGCGCTTTTCCATGATAATTTCCTTCCCTTCCAACCTCTCTATATCTGTTATTTGTTCTGTCCTCTCCCCCATCTCTCCTCTCTCTCCCTCATCTCTGATCCCTCTCTCTCTCTCCCTCTCTATATCTGTTTATTTGTCGTGTCTCTGCCCCATCTCTCTCTCTCTCCCTCTCTACCTCTCCCTCTCTCTCTTCCCTTCTATAATCTGTTTATTTGTCTGTCTCTCCCCATCTCTCTCTCTCATCCTTTCCTATCCCTCTCTCTCTCTCCCTCTCTATATCTGTTTATTTGTCTCTCTCTCACCTACCTCTCCTCCTTCCTTCCCTCTTCAATATCCCTCTACTCTCTCTCCCTCTCTTATATCTGTTTATTTGTCTGTCTCTCCCCATCTTCTCTCCCTCTCTATTCCCTCCTCTCTCTCTCCCTCTCTCTATATCTGTTTATTTGTCTGTCTCTCCCCATCTCTCTCTCTCTCCCTCTCTATCCCTCTCTCTCTCTTCCCTCTCTATCCCTCTCTCTCTCTCCCTCTCTATCCCTCTCTATCCCCCCTCTCTCTATCTCTCCCTCTCTATCCCTCTCCTCTCTCTCCCTCTCTATATCTGTTTATTTGTCGTCTCTCCCCATCTCTCTCCTCTCCCTCTCTATCCCTCTCTCTCCCTCTCTATCCCTCTCTCTCTCTCCCTCTCTATATCTGTTTATTTGTCTGTCTCTCCCCATCTCTCTCT